>CM035429.1:76856739-76859239 GCA_020310875.1 Ceratopteris richardii
GTATGTGTATGTGTATGTGTATGTGTATGTGTATGTGTATGTGTATGTGTATGTGTATGTGTATGTGTATGTGTATGTGTATGTGTGTATGCATGTGTATATCTGTGCATGTGTGTATGTATTGTGTGTATATGTGTAAAATTAAAAAACCCTAATCCTAAAACCCTAACCGTAAAACATGTAAATGTGTGTTTGTGTGGATGTATATGTGATGTGTGTGTATGTGTATGTGCATGTATGCATGTGTGTGTACATGTGTGCATGTATATGTGTGTGTGTGTGTATGTATGCATATGCATATGCATATGCATATGTGTATGTAATATGTATGCATCTCTGTGTATGTATCTCTATGTCTCTCTCTTTGCATATCTATATGTGTATGTAATATGTATGCATTTGTGTGTATGTATCTCTATGTCTCTCTCTTTCTCTCTATCTATATCTCTGTATTTATCTCTCTCTCTCTCTCTTTCATCTCTCTCTCCCTCTTTCTCTCTCTCTTAATCTCTCTCTCTATCTCTATTTATAATAAATAACAAAACAATCACTTACATTGATGTAATTCTTTTGAACGCTCTCATCAAAGCCCAATTGACATCGTCTCTTGTCAAACTCCAAAGAATCAATGCCAAAAATCTCCTGCAAAACAAAAGAAAAGAGAAATTCAAAAACCCTAATCCTAAAACCCTAACCATAAAACATGTATATGTGTGTATATGTGTATGTATATGTGATGTGTGTGTATGTGTATGTGCATGTATGCATGTGTGTGTATAGATATGTGAGTGAGTATACATATGTGAGTGTGTATTAATATGTGCATGTGTATGTCATATGCATGTGTGTATGTATGTATGTGTGTGTGTACATGCATATGTGTGTATGTATGTATGCATATGCATGTGTGTATGCATATATGTGTGTGTATACATATGTGAGTGTGTATGTAATATGCATGTGTGTATGTATGTATGTGTGTGTGTACATGCATATGTGTGTGTATGTATGTATGTATGCATATGCATGTGTATGCACATATGTGTCTGTATACATATGTGAGTGTGTATTTATATGTGTGTGTGTATGTAATATGCATGTGTGTATGCATGTATGTATGTGTGTGTACATGCAAATATGTGCGTATATATCTCTCTCTTTCTTTCATCTCTCTCTCTATCTCACTTTATATCAATCGAAAACAAAACAAATCACTTACATCGATGTAATTGTTTGGAGCGTTGTCGTCAAAGTCCACTTAATGTTTTCCTTCCTCGAATTCCAAAGAAATGATGCCAAAAAGCTCCTGCAAAACAAAAGAAAAGAGTAATTCATAAACCCTAAGCCTAAAACCCTAACCCTAAAACATGTTTATGTGTGTATGTATATGTGATGTGTGTGTATGTGTATGTGCATGTATGCATGTGTGTGTATACATATGTGAGTGTGTATACATATGTGAGTGTGTATATATATGTGTGTGTGTATGTAACATGCATGTGCGTATGTATGTATGTGTGTGTGTACATGCATATGTGTGTGTATGTATGTATGCATATGCATGTGTGTATGCACATATGTGTGTGTATACATATGTGAGTGTGTATGTAATATGCATGTGTGTATGTATGTATGCGTGTGTGTACATGCAAATATGTGTGTATGTATGTATGCATATGCATGTGTGTATGTATGTATGCATATGCATGTGTGTATGTATACATGTGTGTGTGTACATGTGTGTATGTATATGTGTGTATACATGTATGTATGTATGTGAGTATGAGAATGAATATGTGTGTGTATGTATATGCATGTGTGTATCTAATATGCATGTGTGTATGTAATATGCATGTTTGTATGTAATATGCATGTATGTATGTATATGTGTGTATGCATGTGAGTATGTAATATGTATATGTATGTATATGCATGTGTGTATGTAATATGTATGTGAGTGTATATGTAGTATGCATGTGTGTATGTAATATGTATGTAAGTATGTGTATGCATATGTGTGTGTATGTATGTATGCATCTCTCTCTCTATCTCATTCTCTTTCTATTTCATCTCTCTCTCTCTTTAACTCTCTCTCTATCTTTCTCTTTCATCTCTCTTTCTCTCTCTCTCTCTCTCTCTCCCTCTCTCTCTCTTTATGTTTCTCTAGATCTCTCCCTTTCTTTCATCTCTCTCTCTATCTCACTCTATATCAATCGAAAACAAAACAATCACTTACATCGATGTAATTGTTTGGAGCGTTGTCATCAAGGTCCACTTAATGTTGCCCTTCGTCGAATTCCAAAGATTTGATGCCAAAAAGCTCCTCCAAAACGAAAGAGAAGAGAAATTAGAAAAGGGAAAACAAAAGAAAGAGAAAGGGTGCTAGAGTATGTGCATTTCTTACCAAAATTTCAGATCTAGAGAAACAGAGATGTAGAGAAGAGAGAGAGAGAGAGAGAGAGAGAGAGAGAGAAAGAGAGAGAAAGAGAGAGAAAGAGAG
>CM035429.1:76864239-77029239 GCA_020310875.1 Ceratopteris richardii
GTCCAAAATCTATATGATAAGACATTGACATGTCTAAAATCTATATAAAGAATGTAAAACTGAATAATTCTTATACAAAAATAACATTTTAGACATATTTTTAATGGGTGGATATCTGATTGTTATTCAAAATTGCTGCAAAACATGGTTTTATTTACCAAACTACTTCAAGGCATTTACATAAGCACAAAAAATGTTAGAGAGCTTCAATGCAACTCACAACTATGTCGATCTATGTCTACACCCTCATCATCTAATGCACTTGATTCAGTCTCATACTGTTGAGAGCTCTCTTCTTCTTCTTCTATATCCACAAGAGCTCTATCTTCATCCACGTACATACCAAATTCTGCAGGATCATGCACAAATCTTCTTGTTTGCCTATGATTTCCTGTACCACATACATCTCGAAGCTTTTGTTTTATCATATTGATGGTTGCTTTCCTCAAGTGACCTGTTTTTGTCAAGGAAAAATCATAAACAAGAATATCTACATCATCCATTTTAAGAGTGGATGTGCTTCGAATATTCTTTTTCTTTTTTGAACCTGTTCGTTTAGTATCACACACCATTTCTAAGTTATATTTACCTGTGAATGCATTACTACTTTTAGTGTAATACCAATGCACCATCAAAGCCTCTATTCTTCTCTAATCAATATCTTTAGTTATCTCTAAAACCTTTGCAATCCAAAATGGTCTGGTAGCCTCATCACCATCAGCAAGTACTGCAATAAGTGTTCCACATGGAGATTGACGGACTGAAGATGACGGACTGAAGATGACGACGGACGCCTCTCTGAATTTCATCACTGACGGATTGAAGATGACGACGGATTTCCAAATTGACGGACTGAAGATGACGGACTGAAGAAGACGACGGACGCCTCAATTTCATCACTGACGGACTGAAGATGATGACGGACGCCTTTCTGACTTCCTGATCTTATGCCTCCGATGCTAAATGATGAAAAGACGGACTGAAGCTCATGACGTACGCTACTCCGACGGACTAAAGATGACGACGGACGCCTCTCTGACTTCCTGATTCTTTCAATGCCTCTTTTGCTTGGACTCCTGATCTGAGGACTCTTCTGGTGCCTAGACCGTGATCGACTGGGAGCGCAACGCCGGAAGTGCTGCTGCAATAACATTCGCAGGTGTCGTCCATTGCTCTCATCCTCGCGACGGTGTGGCTTCTAGCCCATCGCGACGGTGTGGCTCAGGCCCATCGTCCCTGTGCTACGCTCCCGGGTTAGTTTTCGCTCGTGTGTGGCACGACTCCCGAGGTTACGTCATCGCGACGGGCTGCGCTCCTGAATCGCCATCGCGACGGGTTGGGACTTTGCGGGTTGCCATCGCGACGGGCTGGACTGCTCTGGCGTGAGCCATCGCGGAAGTGAAGGCCATCTTTCAAATTCTTTTCGTGTCGCGGCGGCTAGATGAACCAGCTTAAAGTTCAACTCCTCCTTTAAAATCTTTTTCTCATAGTAAGTTAAAAAAGAGAAAGAGTGTTAAAGTATTATACCCGTTTCTATGGAGAAAGCAAGTAGGGGCAGACTAACTTCAGAGCCGTGTGTGTTGGATCTAACTTAAGTTGATTGAGCTGTCTTACTCTTTAAAAAGGAAAACTTTATCGGAGGCATTTCAAGTTTTTCAGAGTTCGGGGTGTCCCTCTTTTGTCATGGATTTGGCGACCCCCTCCCTTGTGAGAAGTAACCTGGCCCCTCCTCCCGGGGAGACCGATAACTTGGCCTCTTTGTTGGAGGGGGGTTCTTGTGCCGCCCTAGGGGCCTTCGAGAGTGCTGAACCCCCCTTGGTCTCCCTCAATAGATCCGCAATTTTGTCAACTCAGGAGGAGCTCAAGAAAGTTTGCCTCGTCGGCCAAATGTTCGGCCCTAAGCCCCCGCTCGAAACTGTGCGCCAGTGGCTTCGCAACGAGTGGTTCCCCCGCGGGCTAGTTGTTTGTAAGTGTCAATTCTTACCGGCAAGCCACTTGCTGCTAGTCTTTGAAAATGAAGATATGGCGTTTCGAGCCCTTAGTGTCGGAACTTGGCAACTCGGCCGGGCGACCCTGTGCCTATTCAGATGGTCCCCTGATTTTACTCCCGACAAATCGAAATCGCTTAGGTACCCTCTCTGGGTTGAGCTCCCTAACCTGCCATACTTCTTGTACAACTTCGTGTGGGACATCGTTTCTCCTATCGGCAAGCCGTTGGCCTCACGCGAGGACATTGGTGGTCTCATTTATGAAGGTGCAAGACACTCGTTCAACGCTCGGTGGCACCCTCAAATCTGTGTCGAGGCTGACCTCAGTTTGCCACTTCCATCGAAGATCAAACTAGACTTGGGCGAAGGGGATGTATGGGAGCAAGACATCAGTTACAAAAACCTTCCCAACGCGTGCTTTCGTTGTGGCCAACAAGGTCACAGGATCAAAGATTGCCCTTTGAGACGAAAAAGCAAGCGAAATCAAGAAGCCCCCAAAAATGCTCAAGATAGCAATGGAGCATTGAATCACTCGACGAAAGTTGAGGAATTCAAGGGTCCCCTTAATCCAGAAGCTGATGCAGACGGGTTCATCGAAGTCAGAAGAAGAAGGAAAAGAAGCCCTAGGGCAACCTCTGAGCGAAACAACATGTCAGTTACCCCCTCCAACAACTTGTTTTGCAATCTGGAAAAGGAAATCAATGAGTTTGACTACCCAGGTGGGAACCAACTAGAGGTGGACACCGACGTCAAAGGCCTAGAGATCCCTGACAGTAAAGAAACCTTGCAGGAGGGCTACACTACAAGCAAAGAAGACGGCTTTACTACTAGCAACGAAGATAACATGGATAGTGAAAGCTCCATCATCGGATCGACTATTCCGGAAACGGAGCTGAAAACGGTGCCCAGTTCTTCCCAGCAGGAGGCATCCCGCAAAGGAAAACAACCTATGGAGTTACCGTGGAAAAGCCCCCACAAGAACCTAATGCTAACTCGGGATCCGATCCGAGCGAAAAAGAAAGATGAATCCAAGAAAAGAAAGGACAAAGCTCCCTCCCGCAAAGAGGGATCACTACGACAATGATCATCATCTCGTTAAATGCTAGAGGGCTCACCGACCCCTCAAGAGCGATCATCATTGGTCAATGGCTTCGCGACATTAGCCTAAACCCAGATTTTATATGTATCCAAGAGATTAAAATTGACGGAGAAGACCTCCAGAAACAGCTTAGACATGTCTCCTCGACCCATGTTTGGATTTCAACGGCGCATCAGCGGGGGTCCGGTGGAACGGTAATCGGTATTAATCAACTCTGGTTTGAAAAGCTTGAGAACTCCATTGAAGATGAATGCCATCGATGGATTGCTGTTTCTTTCGGTGCTCCCTTTTGCTTTACTTTAGTTTCTTTGTATGCCCCTAATGGGGAGTTAGAGAGACTTAACACTTGGGCCTCCTTGGACTCGCTCCCCCACAACGTGCTTATTTGTGGGGACTTCAACATGGTTGAGGACCCTATGGACAGATGGATGGGCAAGGGTAGGGTCATCGACAGTCGGGAGAAAGAAACGTGGGACAAAACTAAACTACACTTGGATTTGGTCGAATTCAAAGACTCCAAGGGCTTTTCTTGGTCAAATCTCCAAGCAGGCGAGGACCTGAGGAAAGCTAGACTTGATAGATGCTACATTTCTCAGAGTTTTACTCATCAGTGGGGCCACCCTTCCCTCTCGCAACGCACCGACCTCACCATCTCTGATCATTACCCGATCGTCATCACTTTTCAACCCCCCACCAAGATCCGTAAGGCTCCGTGGTTCCATGCCAGTGTGCCCTCCTTCTCTCTCCCCTCTGTCCATCAAGAAATCTCTGATGTGTGGAAGGAGGCATTCGCCTCTGGCTTGTCCCCAGCCAAGTGTTGGAGAAGTGCGGTTGATAAGTCACGACAGATCATGATTAGATCCAGGAAGATGCTTGAGACTGTGTGGCGGGCTCGTAGAGAAGCTCTATATCATAGACTTTGGCGGCTCGAGGAGGAAGTGAATAAAGGAAAATCTCAAGCCGAGAAAGGCCTTCGAAAAATCAGAGCGCTGCTGAGATACGAGGAAGAGATACAAAGGAAAAATTTACAAATTTTCTTCAAGGAGTGGTGGGCTGGCAAAGCCGACAAACCCACCAAAGAGATGTGCCGTATCCTCAAAAGGAAACATAACAGAGAATCGATCCCCTTATTGCTAGACGCAAATGGCAATGTATGCAATACGGAAGAAGATAATTTTGGGATCATTGAAGGGCACTTCACGAGACTCCTGGGGACCTCAAACCCCCTCTCCCACCATAGAAGGGACTGTATGGCAACCATATCTAGGGTTTCCCCCCACAGGATACCACCCAACCTTCACTCTCTGCTTCATGCCTCTATCTCTGAAGCCGAAATCATTGAGGTCATCGATGCCCTCCCCTCAGGTAAAAGCCCGGGACCCGACGGGCTCACTAATGAGTTCTTTAAATCCTTCAAGTTGGTGGTTGCCACCCCTCTTCGTTTGGTTTGGCAAGAGGCACTCAAGTTTGGCGCGCTTCCTTCTTGTCTCAACAATGGCATTATCAAGTTAGTACACAAAAAAGGGGAAAAGAACAAAATAGAGAACTGGCGTCCCATTACAATGCTCCAAACAGGATACAAGATCATCGCCAAAGTCATCGCCAACAGAATCTCTTGCCACTTGAGAGCGTGGTTAAGCGAGGACCAAAAAGGTTTCATCAAAGGCAGGTCAATTTTGGAAACCATTATAGATATCTGGGAAGGTCTTGAATTTGCAAATGAGTCTAAACAAGAAGTAGTTTTCCTCAAGATCGACTTTGATAAAGCCTACGACAGGCTAGAATGGGACTATATTCTTCAGTCGCTACAAGATCTTGGTTGTAGTCAGAAATTCACCAAGATGATAGCGACCCTTCTCGGAAACGCATCGACCCAAATTAACATTAATGGAAAACTCTCAAAGGTGATCAAACTTAGAAGATCTATCAGACAAGGGTGCCCATTGGCTCCCCTTCTCTTTGCCATTGCCACGGAAGGGCTTAGCAGGCTGGTGGAGCATCAGGTGGAAGCAAGTAACATTAAAGGCCTTCGTTTGCCGCATGACCACAGTCAGATCACCATGAGACTTTTTGCCGATGATATGAACGCTTTTGTGCACAATGATAGTACCAGCCTTGAGACGTTCTGGAAGTGTCTTGCTACTTTTTGTGAAGCCTCTGATTCCATAATCAACCACTCTAAGACCGCCTTTAGAGCTACTGGTGGGCCACAGCCCGACCTTCTCATTGATCATGGCTGTCAAATCATTCCGCAGGGCCAAATTTTTCGGCTTCTTGGGATTCCCTTGGGGTTTGGCGTCTCTATGGAACAGCGGTGGAACTGGGTGCTCGCCAAACTCGAAAACAAGCTTAACTATTGGAGAGGTATGCAAATCAATCTTGCTGGTCGTGCTATGGTTATCAACACGTTCCTCTTATCTTCTACCATTTATTTCATTTCTTGTTGGAGACCGAAAGAGCATGATCTGTCCAAACTGGATAGTATTTGTAGAAACTTCCTTTGGACGGGCGACCACAATAGGAGGGGGGTGCCTAAAATCAAATGGTCCATCTGCACCAGCCATAGAGATAGTGGGGGACTTGGTATCTTGGACATTGGGTGCATGGCTAACAAAATGTCGGCCAAATGGATGATTAAGGCTTGGTGCAACGGGGAGGCCTCGTGGGCCGAGCTGATCTTCAGAAACAAGAATGAGTTGGCGCTCATGGGTTTCCCAAATTGGAAGAATCTTGACATCTTGACCTTGCTGTTTTCCCCGATCCCCGTCTTCCCGAAAGGCTCTAATCTGGTGTGCTCCCTTTGGAAGAGTTGGAATAAAGTCAAAAGCTTCACAAGAATTAGTGAAGACTGGAAGTGGGCTGCCGGTATCAGACAAAACGACTCTATCTGGTTTCCGATCCATGGCATCCGGAGTGTGGAATCTTGGAACATTCAAAATGCCAAGAAGCTATGGAACAAAGGCTTCAAAAAATGGAAACATCTCTGGAAACAAGACACCAACCGCTGGATCAACTTTAAGGATATTGACCCTAGCATCAACATTTCGCATGAAGAATGGAACACTTTGCAAAGCAGATGTCTCGCCTGGGACCGCCACAAAGTTCGCCTACTCATGGGACACGACATGCCGAGCTCGCTTGGTCTCAAATGGCACAAGGGGAATAGCCTATCAAAAATCCCGAACATCAAAGAAACGACCGACTATCAGGTCAACCTCAACAAAAAGTGGTGCCTGTCATGGACGCGGCTTCGGTGGGACATGAAGTTCATGGCTATCTGGCACCCCCTCATAGAAATCAAAAAGTCTGTCCTCTTATGGCAAATTCTTCATCACGGAATCTGGACCAACCTTAAGGCTAGCAAAATTTGTGGGATCCCTCCCTGGTGCAAACGCTGCCACCGGTCTATCGAAGATGTTTCACACATCTTCTTTACCTGCCCCAACTCCAACAGACTCTGGCAGGTGGTTGGAAAGAGAATAAGACTTCAAAAACGTCTCAGTTGGCAGCAAGCCCTGCTGGGAGAAGCGATTGGCTGCTCCGCAACTCTCTGGAACGCCATCAGAGGGAAGGTCCTATGGAAAATCTGGCGGGAAAGATGTGCTTTCAACTTCGGTGACTCCCCCAAGGAGTGGTCAATTGAGAAATCGCTGTTCCTCCTTGGCAAAAGGATTGTTAACTGTAAAAAATCCCCCCCCTTTAGGCATCATCAAGTACTCCTTCTGATCGATAACAAGCTTAAACCCAAGTGGGCCCCACATGAGGGTGATGAGAGGGTAATTAGCCTTCTTTGTAATGTCATCTAAGCTCTTTGTAATGTCATCTAAGCTCTGTAAAAGCTTCCCCTGCTGTGTGGGATTTGGGGGGTCCCATGGGCACTAGTCCCCTTCTCTTGTACTTTTCTTTATTTAATTCAAGTCCGGGAGAGTAGGCTATTGCCGAACTTCCTTTATATAAAAAAAAAAATAAAAAATTTCCTTGCCATCTTGCTTCTGCCTGTTTTGTCATCCTTGGGCCTACATAAATATTCCTTTCTGGTGGATGTATAAAACTTTGAAGTGCATTTGCATTACATGCTTGGGTGCATGCATCCAGCTTTTACTTTGATCAACCACATTTCCACATCTTTCTGTATTGTTTTTATCTTCATATGGTGATTGTTCTGCACCATACACTATAGACAAATTAGGCACCTGCAATAAGAATCTGCATCCCTCTTTAGGCTCCCACCCAAGAGAAGATGAATACTGCTTTGCAAATAAAAGGGTTATTTCATCAACCCTCCTCATCAAGAATACATGGTTGAAACTAATATTGTGCAATGGAGCCAAAACCTTAGCACTGTTATCAAGGCCCATTGAGAAAAAGTGCTTAAAGTTATAAATCTGTGTGAGGTGTTGAACTTCTGGTTTTGGAGTATATGCTTCTGAAATCAGCTCAGATAAAATCGGAAGAGTAAAAGCATGATTACGTGCCAACTTCTTAGAGAAAGTACTGAACATTTGATCAATGTGATCATGAGTGTGGCCAACTAGAAGGAAATTTACCTTAACCTTTTGAAATACCTGTTTTTCAACAAGCATGCTTAAATATCCAAAGACTGTAGAATTTTTATTCTCTCTTGCAGTATTATCAAGTTGCAAATATAGAGTTGGTGGCAAAAGACCCTTCCATGATTGCAAAACACGATGAATGACAATAACTGTAAGGTTTGGATCATTATGCACATTCGGATATGTGAAGAAAACCTTGGATATTATAGTTCCATTGTATACCAAAGCACCAACCAAATGCATTTGCACAAGGACTTCATCTCCAATGTCCTTAGGGATGCGATAAAAATGTGGCAAACAAGTTTTTTTTTTATCCATACCATCGATCAACAAACACATATAACGCTCGGGATTTCTGAGTGCTTTCCTTCAATGATGAATTGCTTTCTTTCTCTCTAAAGCTTGACTCACACGATGGTTGTTAAGAAGGTTTTTAAAATTATTCTTTTCCTGTGGTGTTGTAGCCCCCTTTGCCATGTTTTTCAAAGTGGTGCAAACTGAACATTCACCCATTCTAACTTTATGAGGAATAGACACATTGTTAAACTCTTCCTTCCATAATCGAGTAAAGTGACGATACAACACATACTTCTCATTTCTATTTTCCATGTCTTCTCTATATATTTGAAATACCTCTCGACGAGTAAAGTTATCTGACAAGTGCAACCTTCCAGTTGTAGGCATAACCTCACAATGCAAGCTAAAATAGTTCATCATCCAATTCATTGCATGACGTCCAACAGATCCTTTGGTCCCAACATGGAACGTATCCAAAATGAGATCCCCATTCAAAAGCCCCTGTTCCTATGTATTCTAAAATTTCCCACACCCATTGCAGTTTTAAATGCAGCCCTACAACATCGCATCCCTTGATTAAAGAAATATTCAAAAGCAACACGTGTTACTGACATGTTATCCTCAATCATTTGCATGCGAGAAAAAAGGTATATATCCTACCTTTCACTATCTAAATGGAGGAATTTTTCTCTTAGGTGCTTTAGTTTCTTCATTCCTAAATTGTACAAACATTTCAAACCACAACAATGCTTCACAATATCCAATGCAATCTGTCTATCTGAAGTAAGAAATTTAAATCTTTTTTGACTTACTTCACGAGGCCTTCTTTTAAAGTCGTAGATTGAGCTTGCTTTGCTTTTCCGTTGCTCCACATGCACTTGAGTCAGAAGGGAGATCAATGGTTGGATCATATGGGAGATCAAGAGGTGCATTTGGTTGAGAAGCATTGCACTGTGAATTGGATAACTTAAATGACTCAACAGAAAACATAGAATCATCAGCACGTTCTAAACCATAGGGATCATCACTTCTGTGGAAAGGGTCAACTGAGAACAATGAATCCGAAACTGTATCAATATGAGGAGAGGAAGCTGATGCCCAAGCATCCACAGAAAAGATTGAGCTCATCTTCACTCAGTTCACAGAAGATTGAAGATGAATGACCTTTTTAAATAAGTAGAAATCTGAGATCAAGTGAAGATGTCACATCAAATGTCACATCAAGAAGATATGAAATCAAAAGTTCATTAAAGTACATTAAATTACATTAAACATCAAATTACATCAAATTACTTAATTACTCAAATATGCACTAATAAGGGAACCAAAGATTTGATTCAGTTTTAAAAGATGAGATACACTGTTAATTTCTAACTAGATATGAGTCCTTGAGTCTTAGCATTATGAGTGAATCAAAATATATCCAAGTTAGTTCCAACTGGATTAGATATTAAAATTGTTTGGAGTAGTGCCATTGAAGACTATACAAGAAGAAATTTTACCTTTGGTTAAGATTTTGTTGGAGTTAGACGTCTGCGGAAGCACGCGAACAGCACAAGGAAGAAGAAGAAGCTTGGAGCACAACACACAAGACTGAATGTATTACTAGAGAATGTACAAAGATAAGTAGCCCATTAGGGCAATAGGCGTATATACAAGCCGGGGGAAAAAACCCTCCTAAAGAGGGAAAAAAGTGCCCCGGCGGTCCTAGAGTGTTCACACACATCACTACCTAAATATATCAACAAATCCCCCCTGGGAGTGGTGCGGTGAACAAGGAGCTGGCACTCATGTATAAGGAAGTGCCGAGCTATGTGGAAATCACTCCACAAAAGGAAGTAAGCCCAAAGCTTTGCAGAAAGCTTCAAACTTCTCCCTAGGCAGAGCCTTCGTGAAAAGGTCTGCAATGTTCTCCTGCGTGGGCACATATGCCAAGCTGATCTCCCCAGCAGAGAACCTCTCCCTGACATAGTGATAATGCACCTCAATGTGCTTAGTGTGAGCATGGAACATAGGGTTCCTCGCAACTGCCAATGCGCTCTGACTGTCAGTGAAGATGGTGGTGGCAGAAGACTGGCCAACACCCAAATCAGCCATAAGGCGTCTGAGCCACACACACTCAACAGTCGCTGTGAAAGCTGCCCTATACTCAGCCTCACAATTGGAAGTGGCCACAGTAGGCTGCTTCTTGCTCAACCAAGATATACATGAGCTACCAAGCATGAAGCAAAAACCACTGGTGGACACACGAGTGTCATAGCAACCAGCCCAATCTAAGTCAGAAAAAGCATGCAAATCTGGCGGTAGTGATCCCCCCTTGGGATAAAACAATCCAAGTAGCCGAGTACCACTCAAGTAGCGAAAGATGCACTTAACCGCTTTCCAATGCGTGACTCCTGGGCAATGCATAAACCTGCTCATCTGTGAGACAGCAAACTGAATATCTGGCCGAGTAATGCATAAGTAAATCAAGCATCCAACAGCCTGCTGATAGAGAACATCACTGTCAAATGCATCTCCAGCATCATGAAGACTCAATCGTAAACCTGTCTCCATAGGAGTGGCAATAGGCTTACAGTCTTCAAGGCCAAAACGCTGCAATAATGTGTCAATATATTTCGTTTGACACAAAGCCATTCCACTATCAACTTGCATAAACTGAATGCCCAAATAGTGATGCAAATGCCCCAAATCAGACATCTCAAATGAGGCATGCAAATCAGCCTTGAAATCAGCAATATGCTTCTCAAGAGGACCAGTGAGCAGCATGTCGTCTACATAGACAACAATGATCAGAAGCACATCATTAGCATGCTTAACATATAAGGTGCTTTCAGTTGGACTGTTCTCAAAACCATGTGCAATCAGATAGGCATGTATCTTCTCATACCAAGCACGTGGTGCTTGCTTTAAACCATATGACGCCTTCTTTAACCTGCACACCTGGTTTTCATGCCCTTTCTGCACAAAGCCACGGGGCTGAAAAACATACACTTCTTCATGCAAGTCACCATTCAGAAATGCTGTTTTAATGTCCAACTGATGTACATTCCAACCATGATGGGCTGCAAGTGCACAAATGCTCCGAACAGTAGTCATACGGCATGTAGGTGCAAAGGTCTCATCAAAATCAATGCCTCTTTCCTGCGCATAACCCTTTGCAACAAGCCTAGCCTTATACCTGTCAACTGTACCATCAGGTTTACGCTTCAGCTTGTATACCCACTTAGTGCCAATGGCCTTCTTGCCAGGAGGCAAGTCACATAAAGACCATGTACCATTCTTCATTATAGCATCATATTCAGATTGCATAGCAGCCATCCAATTTTCTGAATTTTGTGCTTCATCAAAAGAAATAGGCTCATTCTCATCACAGAGACTAGATGCAGCCATAGCATAGCAATCTGATGCAAAGGAGGTACTATGAGAGCCTGAACGAGTACGATATGACAAAGGTGCATCTAATTTGCTGTCACGCAAAGTCTGCACCAGCCATTTTGGCATAGTTTTTGCCTGTTCAATATCAGCTCTCTCATCAACAAGTGCATCATGTAAATCTGCATCAGAAATGGAATGATCTGCATCATCATATGAAACCTGCAAAGGCTGAGAAGTTGCCTCATTAGGACCAGCACTAGCCTGTCCACCTGTAAAAAGAGGCATCAAAGTATCATACATGTCTTTGGAGCTAACAGATGTCTCCTTAGTACATGAAAGCAATGGCTGAATAGCATCTTCCACAAAGACAACATCACGGCTAACCAGAATGCGTTTAGTCTGTGGATGATACAGACGATAGCCTTTACTTTCAGAACTGTACCCAACAAAAATACATTTTACTGCCTTATCATCCAATTTTCTGCGATGTTGTTCAGGCACTAATGCATATGCCAAACAACCAAAAACACGCAGACGAGCAACAGATGGCTTGCAGTCATGCCAAGCCTCATATGGAGTGATAGACTACAATGCTTTGGTGGGACACCTGTTCAGTACATATGCTGCACACATGATAGCCTCAAGCCAGAAACTATGTGGTAAAGCCTGACTTTTGACCATGCACCTCGCCATCTCCATGAGTGACCTGTTCTTTCGTTCAGCAACTCCTTCTGTTGAGGTGTATACGGCACTGTACACTGGTGTTTTATCCCACATTCAGCCAGAAATGCATTAAAATCTGAAGACATATATTCCACCCCTCGATCAGAACGGAGGGTGCCCATTTTACATGCTGATAGATTTTCAGCCAAAACCAAAAACTGTTTGAAGCACATGAACACTTCGGACTTTGCTTTGAGTGGATATACCCATGCATGCCTGGAAAAATCATCAATGAAAGTCACGAAGTAAAGGTAATTTCCAAAAGAGGGTGTCTGCATAGGACCACAGACATCACTATGTACAAGCTGCAATTTCTGCATAGCCCGAACTGAACCATCTTTTGGAAAGGAAGAACGCTGCATTTTGCCCAAAATACAGCCTTCACAAACATGTTTTCCAGGTGCCTCAAGTTTGGGCAAAGAGGACACCATTTCAGATTTCTGCAAGCGTAACAAACTAGCAAAATTCAGATGACCAAAGCGTGCATGCCAAAGCTTTGCATCTGACATAGCCTGAGAATCATGAACTGCACATGCGGAATCATTCACAGATCTTTCATAGTCTATGAGCTTATACAGCCCACGACATAAAATGCCAGAAGCAATAATCACATCGCCATTTGAGAGATCATGGACTGTACACCTGTCATCAACGAATTTCACAACCAAGCCAATCTTGGCTAATGCAGAAACTGATAACAGGTTCTTTTTGATCCCTGGCACAAATGAAGCATCTGACAAAGTGAAAGAACTACCATCAGCAGTAGTCAGAATGATCTTACCAACTCCCATAACAGGATAAGAGGAGTTATTGGCGCATGTGATAGTATTCCCTGTAGGGGCAGGCTCGAGTGAAGAGAAGAAACTACGCTGCGAGGTAATATGTTTGTTCGCCCCACTGTCAAAGTACCAAACATCTGAGTCTACTGCAGACATGCACTGATCATGAGAAGATGGGTCAAAACTGCAGACAGTAGTAAACGCCCATTCTTCTTCCTGCACAAGATTTGCAGACTCAGTTTTTGGTGTAGAGGCCTCTACAACAACCATTCCAGCCTCTTTCTTCTTTGCCTCTTTAGCAGCCAGTTTTGGACAGTTCTTTATAATATGATCATTTCCTTTACAGTACTTGCAGAACAATTTCTGCTTTTTTTATTTCTTCTCATCTTTATCCTGGTTCTTCGATTGTGCAGCATTTGCAGATTTCTGCTTACTAGTAGAAGAGCTCCATTTTCCTTTGCCCTTCTGACTAGCCAGGAAAGCTTGATCTGCAACATGCATAATGGACCTGTTCTGCCTGGACTGATCTTCCTGCAACAGAACAGAGACTAATTCCTCAAATGACAAGGCATTTGGATTGCCTTTCATCATCAATCGAAGAGTAGAGGCAAAACTTTGATATGAATCAGGAAGGCCATTCAGAACGGTCTGCACAAGTGAGCTATCTGGTATAACCTCATCAGCAGAAATCAATTGTTCCTTCAGGTCTTTGATCTTTGTAAGAAAACTGTCCATAGAATCACCTTCATTCATGTGCTCACTCTCCAACTGTTTTCAGAGGTAAGCAACACGAGCCTCATTCCTAGCCTGGTACAAAGTGGTAAGTGTATCCCAAGCATCCTTTGCTCTTCTGCAAGAGCGAATGTGAGGAATAATGGCACGTTTGACAGACAAAACTATCAATGCATGTGCCTGGGCATCTCTGCCATCCCAACGAATCTGCTCTGCAGTAGGTGCAACAGAAACAGCAGCACGAACAGGAATCTACGGAATATCATCTTCGACACCATCTTCATCAGCTCCAACACCTGTATTTGCAGTACCTGTCGTTACAGGTGTAACAGGACGTCTTTCAACACCCTGCACAATGTTCCACAATCCTTTTGCAACCAGTACATGTCGCATCATATAAGCCCATAATGGGTAGTTGGTACCATCCAACTTATTCTCAACAGCCAACATACGGAATACATCACTGCTTTCAGCCATGGTCGGTGACTAAAATACCTTGATGCAAAAAATTGACTGTATCTCAAAAAGTTGAACGGAACTGCCCAGACGAGTTCTGCTAGACCTGTAGCAAACTTCGAGACGCTTAAATTGGCGAACAGAAACTGGTATATACCTTTGGCACAAAAGGACGAAATAGCCTACACAAGCGCTACGATAGTGCGTTCGGAGGCCGAAACGAGCTCAGATCGTGATTTCGGCACACAAAGCGAAGCGGTTTTGATGTCGGAAACACCCTGAGTATGCTCACCAAATTTCGTGCGAATCTGAGACTGCAAACGGAGGAGTGTCGACGGCGCCCTAGAAGAAGCAACGACCTGCTCTGATACCAATTGTTGGAGTTAGACGTCTGCGGAAGCACGCGAACAGCACAAGGAAGAAGAAGAAGCTTGGAGCACAACACACAAGAGTGAATGTATTACTAGAGAATGTACAAAGATAAGTAGCCCATTAGGGCAATAGGCGTATATACAAGCCGGGGGAAAAAAACCTCCTAAAGAGGGAAAAAAGTGCCCCGGCGGTCCTAGAGTGTTCACACACATCACTACCTAAATATATCAACAGATTTCAAGGATTAGGTTTTATTGTGGTCTTGGCTAGATCTCAAAGAGGTAGATGAAAGTATATTAAAAAAGAATTATGTGTAAAAGAGGTACACGAAAATGTATATGTAAGAAGTATATGGAAAAGTATATGTAAGAATTATATGTAAGAATTAAGTATATGCTTGTTACAAAAGATTTTCAAATGAATTTTGAATCTATGATTTTTCTGAACGTTGGATGCAAAGACAATGAGTAACGTTTGAAATTACCAAGCTATTTTGTTGAAATTACCAACCTATTTTGTCGAAATTACCCCAAAGTTCTTTACTTGAACGTTTATTCATACATTGATTTTCCTTTTCAACAATGTGTTACAAGATAAATGTGAATATGAACTGAAGTGAGAAGGATAACACTATAAAGATGTCATTAATCTCCCATATTCAACACAACTTAGACTTGATTTTTTGCCAAGCAAGAGATTCTAAGAAACAATTTATACATGAGATTATACTTCCTCATGTACATACCATACTCTTGCCATTGAAGTGTAAATTCCATGCAAATGTATATAAATAGTTGCAAGGTTCTATGAATATTTCAATAAAGTCGAGGTGAAACAGCCTATTTGTGTGAGTGGTATTTCCTGGTTAGATAAGTTGACAGATATAGTTAGCAACATGACTCATTCAGTTAGATCTAGTTAGTCTCTGGTTCAAGTTACCCAATTGCCTATAAATAGCAGAGGAGGAGATCATTCTCATTTTCAAAATCCACGAGCAAGAGAGAGCAATAGAGCATAGACAACCATGGAGCACAGAGCTTAGCATACCAGCAAGGCAACTCTCATGGAGAATAAGAATGTTGGCAAGAGTACCAAGAGGTAGACAAAATCATACCACAAAAAAAGATTCCTTTTGTATGTTTGAGTAAATAGTATGCTTTCTAGGGTTTTATTTTTCTTAGCTCCTAAAATATAGATCCAATGAGGGTACAACTCGATGCCAGGCATCAACCTAATGGTGTAAGTCGATGCCAGGCATCAACTTTTAGGTGCAAGTCGATGCCAGGCATCGACTTTGTGTGCAAGTCGATGCCAGGCATCGACTTGAGGGTGTAAGTCGATGCCAGGCATCGACCTGGAAGGTCGATGCCTGGCATCGAATGTGGCATGAAAGTCGATGCCACGCATTGACTTTTAGGTGCAAGTCGATGCTAGGCATCGACTTTTAGGTGCAAGTCGATGCCAGACATCGACTTGGACCCTTGAAAAACACAATAACGTATGAGCTGATATTTCCAAGCCCCTTCAGGGATGCTGAGTCCAAGAGTGAGAGGCCCTTCAAGAAGCTGAGAGTGACCATGAGCTCTGCTGATCAGCAACGTGACAAAGGCATTGGTCACCAAGCAAAACCAAAGAAAATTATTGCATCCTTATCCTCTGAGAAGGCCAGCAATCCGGTTGGAATATCCTCTGGTGGACAGAGTAGCATCAAAATTCCTGAGGATGATACAACTAGGAAGGATAGGTCGAGGGACACAGAGGTCTTAAGGACAGATTGTCTACTGCGAGACATGACAAACTTGGAGTGGTGCCTTCAGTATGTTGAAGAAAAGAATGGAGTCCTTCTTGTGTTCGCATGGGCGTATGGGAGAGGAAAGATCACGACAATACAGGGTTTTCAGTATGGCCTTGTGTACAAACTTGATTATGAAGATGAGGATTCTGACAACCTCCTTGTCCTGGTAGAGACATCGAAAGGTTTAAGAAATGTTATATGCAAGATTGATTTCTTGTGCCCAGAGTGCTGTGTTCTAGATGGGCTTGCAGAGATATGCAAGGAATCAATGAATCTTATCAAGGACTTGATGCCATGGATCCAGGGCAATATCATGCCAACACAACAGAAGATGACAACCCCTATAAAGGCAAGGGGTAAGCAGAGCGTGCAGAAAAAGTTCCAGAAGAAAAAGAAGAGAATTGCAGATGAGGAGTCTTCTGACTCAAGCTCTAGCTCTGAGGATATAATAGTTGCACCCGGTGGAGAGCTTGCCTCGGGTGTTCTTGGTACTGAGCAGAACAAGATGTGGGAGGACATAGCTAGAAGAAAAGTTGTGAAGAAGGGGCAGTTGTTCCACCTGCCAATCAATATTATCCATAGGCCACCAATAGATCCCGTCACAAGGAGGAGGCCCCTTGAGATCAGGGAGCCACACAATTTGCACGTGCAGAATCTTAAGAAGAAAATGAAAATAAATCCTCATGCTACTGTTGTGCCATTCCTTGTCATGGTGGATCTGAATGAGTGCAGCTCTGTGGAGGATTTCAATGAGGGTTTGTTTGAGGATTATACATATTATGTGATTGGAGGTTCACACTCTGCAGAGGCTCGCAGACAGCTAGTGAAGGAGCACCCTACCACATTCTTCTTTAGGTATGCAGAGTGCAAGATATATGTTGGTCTTACAACTGAGGAAGCCAAGCTTCTTGCTTGGGATCACAATAATGACAATGAGTACAGGCAAAAAATGTCCTCCATAGAGAGAATTCGGTTCTTCCACCATGAATATGAAGATTGTCTCGTGAAGGAAGCTGGAAGAATACATCCCAATCTACGAAAGCAATGGCTTATTGAGGTTGGAATTGCACTGGATGAGAATATAAAGTCTGATGCTTTGAGGAAATATGATCCATGGTTTCAACTGGCTTTCAGAACAGGTGAGATCTGGGATCTGCAGGATAAAATTTTCACAATGTGGGAGAACAAGGAGGTCAAGGGCCAAAAGCAACGGAATTCGAGGCCAGACCCACAGGTTGATCTAAAGGGAAAGGGAAGGAAAGTTGACCTCTCAATTGAAGAGGCTCCTGAGGACATGAAGCTGACACCATGGAGGGCCCTTCAAGGAATCAAGGATGATACATTGATTATATCAACTTTGTCAAGGGTAATCTCCAAGGAGTTAAGCCTGGAGGAGATGGTGACTGAGCTCAATAAGTATGTATGTTATTCTCAGATCCTTTTTCCCTCCTCCCATGTTTCTGGTCTAACCTAGTATCTTTTTCATTTCTATGACTCTAGTCATAAAGTATACATGAAGATTCAGGAGGTGATGATGAAGAGGCTGGGTTGCTAAGATAGCATATGGACTGGTTCTGTTACATATGGTCTAGCATGTAGTTCACAGGGCTGAATAGCATCTAGTTTTACAACATATTTTCAGTGGTTGTCCTTAAAAGTAAGTTCTTGGGCTGACCAATCTTGTATAACCTTAGCTTGTTTCAACCAGGGTCGACCGAAAAGAAGATTATAATCAAGATTAGACTCTGGTAGTTCTAAAACTACGAAAGTCATCTTAAAATTTGTACCCTGCAAAGTGATTGGGACATTCCGTACAAGTCCTACTGGGTGGACTCTGGATTGGTCGGCCATTCTAACAAAAACTTGGACAGGCTCAATTTCGGTCCATCCTAACTTTTTACAAAGTGCTGCAGTAGCTATGTTTACACCGGAACCACCATCAATTAATACTTGAGTAATTTTATGATTTTTGTACCATACCGTAATTAAAGGAATCGAGTGATTCACCGTAGAGTCAGTTTCCGGTTGTACTGTCACTGTTGTCGGAATGCAGGAAGACGCAGAATTGAACTGCTGTTGGAATTGTTGCCGAACTCGTGGTACTAATGCTAGTAACTGTCCATGGGAAAGAGTAATGGATGCTTTAGATAAAATTTCCCATGCCTGATCTACTTGACTTGTACTTTTTACTGATTCTGAAGACGATGCATCAGTTACTGGGATTGACTCTTGCTCGTGCGCGGTTTCCTTTGACAGCGGAACTTGTGTCATTGGAATTGGATCTAGGAACACTGGAGGTTCTGTGGTGGTCCACTGACTAGCTTTATCATACATCCTTTGTTGGTCACAAATACCTGGTTCAAATACTTCAACTGCTGGTTGTAGTGTCTTACCGAATCGGGTCTGAACTACTATGGCTTGTGTTTCTATTGGTGTGATATGAACCATATTTGTCATTGGGTTCTGACGCTTTTTTTTCCTTTGATCATATTTGGCTGCATCTTTACAGAATCTTCTGATGTGACCAAAATCACCGCAAAAATGACAGCGAGGTGGTGGCAAGGCATTACCTTCTTGTGATGTTCCTGTCTGCCAACAATTTCCATTATAGTTGGTATTCCTCTGTCCTCTATAATTTCTGTATCCTTGCTGCTGATTATTTCTCCTCTGAGGTGGTACATAGTGGGTGGCAGGCTGTCCTGGTTCTTGTATAATTGCATTTACTGTTGCTGTTCCCTGCACTTTGGCGTTTTAGGCACAGTTTTCGGTGGAATGTCCGGTTGTATTGCAGATAGCGCAATACATCTGATTAAGTGCACAAGTGGCACTGGTATGCCCTGAATTCTTGCACGTGGTGCAGTACATCCGTCTAGTCAGATCTTCTGCAATATTTTTACTAGCTTTTAACCATTCCAGGTCTTCGGTAAAACCTCCAACCTCATTCTCGAGCTGCAAAGCCATTGCAATAACCGCATCTAGCGTCATAGCTCCCACATAACGAATGATCATAATCTGTCGAAGCTGCAAAGTCAAACCATTAATAAACCACTGCGTGATGACATCATCCGACAGGTTTGCATGGGCCAGCGGTAGTTGTCTCAAATGAGTTCTGAATAGGGTGGCATATTCCTGCACTGTTTGATTCAGCTTCTGTCTATTGTTTTGCAGGTAAAAAATTTCGGCAGGGTTCTTCTTTAGCCGAAATCTCTACAGAAACGCATCTCTTACTGCTTCATAGGTACTGAAATGGTTGATATCATATTCAGTAAGCCACCTGGCAGCTTCATTTACTAAGGTTGACTGGAATACTATGGCCTTGTATGCCGGATCAGGTGGATGATTAAGTACTGCATAACTAATTTCAAAAGTTCGTACATGAGCATCAGGATCATCACCTGGAAATCCATCGAATTTTGTGTAGGTAACTCCTGTCGGAACCGGACGAGGTGGAAGTAGATGTTGTTGTTGGTGCTGCTGCTGTTGTTGTTGTTGTTGTTGTTGTTGCCCATTCATGGTGCTTGCTGTTGTATTGTTACTATCTCCTGAGTTCCGAGGTTGGATTTCTTGATCGTCGGAGTCTGTATCGTCAGCCTATGCACTCTCCGGCTTGATGATATCGTTCAGTCTCTTTCCGATTTCAGCTTCGAATAAGCTACCTTCCTCCTTGATATCAAATGTAGGGAAGCTTACTCTGATTAGTGGTGACCGGAATGAAGATTCACTAGGAAATGGTAAACCGTCACCAGGAGACTATGAACTCTCTGTAATTGGGACCGAAATATCATCGGAATTTGTCGAAATTTCACCAAAACAAGATACTTTTTTACCTTCACTGATTTCTTTGGCCAACACGCTTCTATCCACAGACAAACTCGAATCTTGTCCAGATGGTGTTAAGTTAACTGCATACTGCGTCCTGGTAGACTCTTGAGTTACTGTATCTTCGACAGACTATGCCGAAATCGAATGGAAACTGCAGTGCTTTCCACCAGAAGGCTACCGGAATCACTACTATCGTTCTTCGCTTCCTTGACAACTGGGTTAAACTTATCTATGCTTCTAGCTCCTGGGGGCATCCTTAGCAAATTAGGTATCGCCCAATACTGTTCGTTTCTCCTATACTTCGGGTACGTTTCACCGGAACGAGTAACCGGCATATATCACGTTTGCAATACTTTGCGTACTACTCGTCGATTCACAATCTATGACCACTTACTCACAATCAATTTACAACACTCTGCTGCCACTTTCCGATAATCGCTTTGCAACAATCTGGTGCCACTTTCCAATAATCGCTTTGCAACAATCTAGTGCGACTTTCCCACAGACGGCGCCAGCGTTAAACGCGGGTCTTGCCGTCAGAGACGCGTTTAAACATCTATTCGGGTTCTTGGGAGTGGAAGGGGTCTGTTAAACAGAGGCCCTATACTTGATTTTCCCAATTAACGCGCTTAACTCACTCACTCACATAACAGTTTGTTCATCAACTCTGCCAACAGACTTACTAACAGACAACACTCAAAATTGTTCCTTACAGACTTACTATTCTGATTCGCTCACTCACAGAGTATCGACTCATACATAGATTAAAACTTCTCAGTAATCAATGTACAAAGTGAATGCTACTGTAACGTAGACTTACAGAAAACCACTTACAAAAACAGCGATTCAATACTTCGCTTAATGTATCATTACCGTAACACTATCCGTAACACACAGATACAGATAACCAACAGAACAGAAAGAACAAAGTAACTCAGAGTTCTCAAACACACCATGGAAACTACACAGACATCATCAACCAGACGAACAGTCTGGTGATTCCTCTGAGCGTCACCGAAGCGTCTTTTTTCATTGATTTATATAAAGGTTACAATATCAATCAGGGTTACAACATTTACGCAACGACCTTTCGGTTCGTTAAGAGTCAGATTTTTACAATTGCCAATCCGGCAGTTAAACGCGGGTCTTGCCGTCAAAGACGCGTTTAAACATCTATTCGGGTTCTTGGGAGTGGAAGGGGTCTGTTAAACAGAGGCCCTATACTTGATTTTCCCAATTAACTCGCTTAACTCACTCACTCATATAACAGTTTGTTCATCAACTCTGCCAACAGACTTACTAACAGACAACACTCAAAATTGTTCCTTACAGACTTACTATTCTGATTCGCTCACTCACAGAGTATCGACTAATACATAGATTTAAAACTTCTTAGTAATCAACGTACAAAGTAATTGCTACTGTAACGCAGACTTACAGAAAACCACTTACAGAAATAGTGATTCAATACTTCGCTTAATGTATCATTACCGTAACACTATCTGTAACACACAGATACAGATAATCAATAGAACAGAAAGATACAAAGTAACTCAGAGTTCTCAAACACACCACGAAAACTACACAGACATCATCAACCAGACGAACAGTCTGGTGATTCCTCTAAGCGTCACCGAAGCGTCTTTTTTCATTGATTTATATAAAGGTTACAACATCAATCAGGGTTACAACATTTACGCAACGACCTTTCGGTTCGTTAAGAGTCAGATTTTACAATTGCCAATCCGGCGACTTTCATATCATACTCCCCATTTATATGATTTTCCTCCAAGAGCTTGGCCCCCAAACTTTCATTATCCTTCTATCAAAGTTAGATCCTTTCAAAATAAAAATAATAATACATGTAATCAACATGAAGCTCCATCCTTTTCGTGTAGAGGAGGAGAATACACCAACAATGCTTTCCTATTTTGGTTACTATATCTTTATTCAATAATCAACTAGTTGCTTTGGATACTCACATCCAATAATACAACGAGATTTTCTTTGGACTTCTATTGGAGAAATCCAAGTCTCATATATGTACACACTGGACATGTCGGATGAAAGAATGATGGTGGGTGAAAGCCTCATCCAACTTCTATTGTTGATGGCCCAATCAAAATCTTGATCAAACACATATTTTCATTCTAGTTGCCCTCTTTGTTTCCAAATGCTATCCTTGAAAAAAATCAAAATTTCCCCCTCAATGTTGTATCTCTTCTTTTCGACATAGAAATCTTTTGCTAATGAGAAGATTGTAGGCTCCTTTTTCCCTCTATCCAAGGTAGCTACTTTGTTTCTCCTTGTAGTTTGATTAGGTCAACATGATGCTTCCATCTCCTCAAGTAATTGTGATCCTTGATAAATGGGCACCTACTAGAGGCACCAAGCAATGTAGCTCATATGGTAAAGTGTAGGAATTTGATCCTCTGGGTCATGGGTTTGAAACCCACTAAGGAGAGCGAGACCTTGCATGGGCTCAACCTCACACTCTCATACCAAATCCAATGTTGCGAACGAATTTTGTTCTTCTCCATCTGCTCACGCACAACCATCAAATGTATAAAGTCAGTTCTCCTCCTAGCCATCATTCGAGCCATCTTTTCTCGTGTTTCCATATTCCACATGATCCACTCTCTCTATCTACCTAATGTGGTATATGACACCTTTAAGTGCCATGTGGCACTCACTTCCCTCACAAGAGAAGGCTCACACTATGAACTATGTGACACCCAACATCTATGTGTACTATTTCGAGCACAATCTCACTAACAAGCTTGTCATGTGGAAATGATGCCCTTGACTGTTTACCGAATTGACATGCTTCACATACCTTCTCCATCTCTGCAACCTTGAAAAGTGGTAGTCCATTGACAAGATCCTTTGACTACATCAAGTTCAGCCTCTATAGATTTGCATGTCCAATTTTCTTGTTCCAAATCTCTAGACTAGCAATAACACCAATACCTTTTGTAAACATGGTTGCATTCATTTCAAGAATTTTCACATTCAAGGTGAACATCCTACCAAATTTGTTCCTTTTTGCGAACAACCTTCCATTCTTTTTGTACTCTTCAACATTCAACATGACTTGTAATCCCTGCTCAAACATTTTTCCAATAGAAACTAGATTCTTTGTTATATTCGAAGCATGTAGCACATCATCAAGATGTTTTACCTTCCCATCCTCTACAGATAATAGTATGTTTCCTATATGTTTGATAATATGTGGTGTTATCACTTGTTTCAAAAAATCCAGGAACATAAACTTTTTGCAAACTACTAAAACATCCTACATGGATGATCATGTGATTTGAAGAGCCTAAATCAAAATACTAGACATTACCATCTGATTTTGAAACATTAATAGACATTGTATTCATTATGTGATATTCGATCATGAATAGCTTATTTGAATCATCTGCACTTGTGGATGCATTGTTGTTTTGTTGCCTTTTGTTATTTTGATTCTTGAACCTACAATCACATTAAAAGTGACCAGGTTATCATTACCTAAATCATTTCTTTGGAAATTTCCATGGCCTCTTTGTCTCCTCCTACCTCAAAACTATCCTCTACCTCCTACATGATTCTATTGTTGAACTTGGTCTTGGTTACTATCTCCTCTTCCATTTATGAAGCCTCTACCTCTATCTCTTTCTCTACCAAAAGAATACCTGCTCAGAACTAAATTTTCCTTGCGAGTTTGAGTCCTCACCAAGACTCTTTTCTTCAATAATTACCATGGACACCAATTCAACAAAATTCAAAATATTTTCCCTACTCTGAATAGAAGTTTCAAATTGCTTATATGCATCTCCTAAACCACAAAGGCATACTTCCACCTTATGATTATCATCTAAATTCACACCAATAGATGCAAGAGACTCACATATGCTTTTGCCTTTGAGGATGTGGTCACTTACCAACATGCCCTTTTTTTTCTAGTGTATGCAGCTCCTTCTTGATTTGCAAATTTTGTACATTTATACTGGTCTCATACAATGTAGCAAAACTATTCCAAGCCTCTTTTAGTGTTTTGGCATCCTGTATGTGCAAACACATGCTATCCTATATGCTAAAAGATAGCCAATACATTACCTTTTGTGCTCCTTGATTCGACTCTTCATATGCTCTTAACTAGTCTATAGTCGGATTCCTCTCTGGTAACTTTGGAACCATGTTCTCATTCTCTTCTTTAATGTACTTCCAATCGCCTTTTCCCAACAAGAAATTCATCATTTTGAATCTCCAAGCATACATGTTTTTTTTTTTAATAAAGGAAGTTTAGCTTTAGCCTACTCTCCCGAACTTGTATTAATTAAAAGAAAAGTACAAGTGAAGGGGACTAGTGCCCACAGGATCCCCCGAATCCCACAAAGTAGGGGTAGCTTTTACAGAGTTTAGATGGCATTACAAAGAAGGTTAATCACCCTCTCATGACCGTCATATGGGGCCCACTTGAGTTTAAGCTTGTTATTTATCAAAAGGAGCACTTGATGATGCCTGAAGGGGGGCATTTCTTACAGTTAGGGATTCTTTTGTTGAGGAGGAGCAACGATTTCTCAATGCACTAGTCTTTGGGGGACTCGCCAAAGTTATAAGCACATCTTCCCCGCCTTATCTTCCATAGGACCTCCCCTCCGATGGCGTTCCTGAGGGTCGCAGAGTAGCCAATCGATTCTCCCAGCAGAGCTTGCTTCCAACTAATATGTTTTTGAAGTCTAATTTTCTTCTTGACAATTTGCTAGAGCTTGTTGGAGTGGGGACAAGTAAAGAAGATGTGAGAAACATCTTCAATGGACCGATAGTAGTTCTTGCACGAGGGGGCACCCCACAAATTTTGCTAGCGTTCAGGTTGGTCTAGATCCCACAATTAAGAATTTGCCATAAGAGGATAGACTTTTTGATTTCTATGAGAGAATGTCAGGTAGCCATGAACTTCATGTCCCACCCTAGCTGTGTCGCCAACAGGCACCACTTTTTGTTTAGTTTAGCCTGATAATCAATGGTTTCTTTGATATTCAGGATTTTTATCAGGCAATTACCATTGTGCCATTTGAGGCCAAGCAGGTTTGATGTGTCATGCCCCATGAGAACACAAACTTTAGAGCGGTCCTAGGCAAGATGTCTACTTTGCAAAGTATTCCATTCTTCATAGGTAATGTTGATGCTAGGGTCAATATCATCAAAGTTGATCCACTGGTTGGTGTCTTGTTTCCAAAGATGTTTTTGTTTTTTGAAGCCTTTGTTCCATAGCCTCTTGACAATTTGAATGTTCCAAGATTCCACGATCTAGATGCCATGGATCAAAAACCAGATAGAGTCGTTTTGTCTGATACCGGCCACACACTTCCAAAAACCAGATAGAGTCGTTTTGTCTGATACCGGCCACACACTTCCAATCTTCACTTATTCTTGTGCGGCTTTTGAATTTATTCCAACTCTTCCATAGTGAGCACAGAGATTAGAACCTTTTGGAAAAATTGGTATCGAGGAAAACAAAAGGGTTAGAATGCCAAGATTCTTCCAATTTGGGAATCCCACGAAAGTCAATGCGTTCTTGTTTTTGAAGATCAACATGACCCACGAGGCCTCCCGGTTACACCATGCCTTAATCATCCATTTTGCCACAACTTCGTCAGCCATGGACCCAATGTCCAGAATGCCAAGGCCCCCAAGGCCCCCACTATCTCTTTGGCTAGTGCAACTGGACCACTTCACCCCCCCTATTGTGGTCGCTTGTCCAAAGGAAGTTTCTACAAATACTGTCCAAATTGGACAGCTCTTGCTCTTTTGGTCTCCAACAAGAGAGGATGTAGATGGTCGATGAAATGAGGAACATGTTGATAACCATTGGATGACCAACGAGATTTATTTGCATACCTCTCCAATAGATTAACCTGCTTTCGAGTCTTTCTAGGACCCAGTTCTGCCGCTGTTCCATCGAGATGCCAAAACCTAAGCGAATCCCAAGAAGCCAAAAAATTTGACCTTGAAGAATGTTTTGACAACCATGATTAAATAGGAGGTCAGGTTGGGTACCGACAATAGCTCTAAAAGCAGTCTTTGAGTGCTTGATTTTGGAACTAGAGGCTTTGCAGAAAATATCGAGGCACCTCCAAAACGTCTCCAAGATGTTACTATCATTGTGGACAAACACATTCATATCATCAGCAAAAAGCCTCATGGTGATCTGGCCATGGTCACGAGGCAATCGAAGGCCTTTGATATTACCTACTTCCACTTGTTGTTCCACCAGCCGGCTAAGCCCTTTCATGCCAATGGCAAAGAGAAGGGGAGCCAATGGGAACCCTTCTCTTATCAATCTTCTAAGCTTGATCACCTTCGAATGTTGGCCATTAACATTAATTTGAGTCCACATGTGTTGGAAGCAGCCAGAGGCACAGACGACATGGAAGCATGTAACGACAAAGCAGGGAGCCAGACGGATCAATTTCTCAAACAAATATGTTTTTTATCACTTTTAAAAACATTCAACAGTGATTTTTATCACTAATTGTAACATATGTAACATAGAAAACCCCATTTTGTAATCCATAGCTCCATTTTGTGCAAGCCGAGGAGTCCTCGAGCTTGAGGAGCTTAGGTAGAAGGCGCGTACCAATTTTCGTTATTTTTAGACATCGTTTACCCTTCCAAATAGCATCTAGGACCTATTTTTTAACTATGCCGGTCACTAGATGTGAAACCGGTCAAAACTAGTCTAGAAACTATAAAAAGAGCTAGAGAGCTCATTTTTGAGGTTGGTTCATGTTAGCTTGTTTGAGGTTAGAGTTCTTTTGAGCTTGTAATAGTGTTCTTGAGTAATAGAGTTGATTTCTCGCCTTCCATTGTGTCTTGCTTGTCTCTTCGTAGTGTGTGTGTGTATGTGTGTGTGCATTTCTATGCTTCTCACCTTCACTCTCACTTCATCTCACATTCATGATCTTCATATCACTCCTACCTCTTTCGCGGATTGACATTAAGGAGGTGAAGCTTCTTAACGTGGTTCTCACCATTGTGCTAGAGCAACACCAAATTTGGCGCCGTTGCCGGGGATCGAGTCTAGGACAAATGTGTGATGGTAAGAGTATAGCAAGAAGTGGCGTTGGAAGGTAAAAATTTCAGTTTTTGTTATTGTGTTTACTTAGTTTTTAGTGTTTTTCACCTTCCCCACACTCCATCTTCATCACCGCATCATCATCTTCATCTCTAAAAAAATCAGAAAATTCACCATATCCACCCATTCTCCTCATTTCCCCTCATTTGTGCATGCGAGAGAGTGAGAGAGATTTTGTGCTTGTGTGTACTTCTGTTTTCTTGAGTTTTCTTGCAGGTACAGAGCTCCAGTGCATCAGGAAAGCTTGGAAAAGGTAAAATTTTCAGTTTCTGTCAGAAATTGCCGACTGTGTCAGACCATCGCGATGGTCTGCAAACTTCGGAATTTGGAGAAGGCGACCACACCAGCGTGAAGAGCACACTTGCGCCTACAGGAATCCATAGCTGCATCCCAAAAATTCATAGTTTGGTGGACCATCGCGACGGTCTCTGACCATCGCGATTGTGTCACACCATCGCGATTGGCTCACGCCATCGCGACGGCTTGGCCGGACCATCGCGACGGTCTCTGACCATCGCGATAGTGTCACGCCATCGCGATTGGCTCACGCCATCGCGCTGACGGTGCCACGTGGCAATTCACACCATCGCGTTTAGACCATCGCGTCCAGACCATCGCGCCCAGACCATCGCGATTGGCTCACGCCATCGCGTCCAGACCATCGCGTTCAGACCATCGCGTCCAGACCATCGCGTTCAGACCATCGCGTCCAGACCATCGCGACGGTTCACTTTGGACCATCGCGATTGTCCACGTTGACCGTTGACTGACGCCATCGCGACGGTCCCATTTCACGCCATCGCGACGGTGCACTTTCACGCCATCGCGATTGTCCAGGTTCACGCCATCACGACGGTGCACTTTCACGCCATCGCGACGGTGCACTCTCAGACCATCGCGATTGTGCACTTTCAAGCCATCGCGATTGTGCAATTTCACGCCATCACGACGGTGCACCCTCACGCCATCGCGACGGTCCCAGACCATCGCGATTATCTCAGACCATCGCGATTGTGCACCCCCATCGCAAATTTTAGGGTTTCATTTTTTGGCCAATTTTGGGGCTATTTTCGGGAAATTTTTGGGTGATTAGACTCATAGGAGACCCCTTAGCTCATATTTGGAGAAAAACCTGTTTGTCAGTTTTTACCCCCCAGGGCCTGAACGGTCATAACATTTTTCATCCGAAGTCCGTTTTTTGAGCTTAATAGCTCATTAGAAAGCTCTTGACGAGTACTACGTGACCTCAACTGTTTTTTTCTGAAAGGATACGTCTATTTTTAGATAAGCTATTTTGAGGTTGACCTAGTGTGGGACTTGAAAGCCAGGGGGCAAACATTGAAAAGTTGGGCAAAAGGGAAGGGACTTAAAAGGTGTATATACTCAAGTGCTTGATCATCCAACTGTGAATTGGTCTAATATTGGATTTTTCCAGGTCTAGCAAGGGCAATCAAAGGCATCCAAGGCAAGGCAGTGAAGGGTATAAAGCTTGGGAAGCGCGGCTTCTTGGGCATCAGAGCAACCAGAAAAGCTGACTCGAGGTTGGAAGATTACTCAACCCCCTCAGTCAATTCTTAGCTTAGGCTAAACGTTAGCATTGTGGATTAACGACGATAGGAACGCCTCAAGTTCAAGATATTTAATTCTTTCAAGTCTAAGACTACAAGTAAAGGTGTGTGTGATGAAAACCTAAAGGAAAGAACATAAGTCTGACGGAACGAGAACTCAAAATTATAACGGAAAGTGGAATTCCTGACGCATACATTAAGACAAGAATCTAAAGAAATTTAAAAAGAATCAAGAAAGTAATAACAAAGAATCATTGACGATCTGAGCGTGTACTGAGTGTGCAAGGAAGAAAATTAATGAACCTTAGATCGGGCAAACATATAGGTAAGTCAGACCGACGAAGCCTTAGATCATCAGAGGCAAGTGTAAGAACTACTGCACGATCGTGGGCTCAACAATTAAACACTAGTTATCCCTACGAGAGCTCAGATACTAGTGATTCAGAAATGGCATTTAGCACAGAAAGACCAGAAGGTGGGTTGAATGTAGCCTATTTAGAAAAACCAGAAGGACCCTATAGAAGGCAACTAGAGTTTCTCCGAACCAACCGACTAGGTGCTCGCATCTATGAGGATGGTTTGCGAAGGCAAGTGGTGCAAATGCACAACCCCGATCAACCCATTGGATTGGAACGTCCAGTGGTGAAATTCGAGAGAGACGCGTACATAGACAAGGAAGGAACAATGTACATATTAAGTACGCAGCCAAACAATACCGACGAGTTTGGCGTGATTCAACCAGAGACGGAAACGAAATCTCAAGGAAAAGAACCATTAGAAGAGCCTAGAACACCTAGAGGGAAATCTGTACTAACACGAGTACTAATCCCAGACTGGATCCCTCAGGACAACAGAAGCATAGAGTTGTTTGTAAATAAAGAAACCGATGAAGCCTTTTGGAGACACAAGACCGAAATACTTAGTGAGGCAGGTATCATCACTATATACGAGTTCGAGGACCCGGATACACCTGGAAAGGTTGTATACCTGGATGAGACTTCAGAAAGAGTCTTTGTGGTACCTGACCGCGCTAAAAATACATACACATGGAGAGGTGAATTGGTATTCCCTCCATCTAGAACGAACATGAATACAAGTCAACAAGGGGCAGGAACATCCTCAGCCCATGGAAATCAAAGAGAAAGAAATAAAGAGAGACCGGAAGTAAGCTTCACTCATCCCATAGGGAGAGATAGAACAACCACGGACACTAATAGAGCAGATAGACAAAGAGATCATGGAATACTAGGTGGTAGAGATGATTTTCCTCTACCCAGGCCACGTGAACATGCAAGAATACTGAGACCCACACAGTTAGTAAAATCCATGAAGAATTACTTTGATGGGACAGGAGATCCCTATGACCATGTCGCAGAATTCAAGCAAGTACTAAGAGCAGAACAAGTTGAAGACATGTTCACGCAATACAACGCATTTGGACTAACGTTAAAGAATACGCATTTGGACACGTCTTCATTGATTCATAGCTTTAAACAGACCCCTCAGGAAACTGTAAGACTGGCAGGACGTAGGTTTAGACAATATGTTGAACGATGTCCAATGCAAGAGCTACCCTCACAAGCCAAGCAAGTGTCATTGTTTTTAGATGGCTTGTTGAGCTCTAAACTACGCTCCTACGTGTACCTAAAAGAACCCAGAACGCTAGAGCAATGTGTAAGAATTTGTATAGACATTGAGGACAACTTAGGAGACGAGTTGGAACTCTCAAAGGTCTATAAGGACTCAGACTATTCATCTCTAGCATCCACAAAATTGTCTAGCTCAATAGAAGACCTAGCAGAAAAAGTGGCCCAAAAACTAGGAGTTCCTAGTAAACCTAGGGTGCTAACAAACAAGCGTTGTTACACCTGTGGTGGTGACCATATGGCAAATGTGTGTCCCAATGCACCACAACCACAAGCCAACCCTAGTGGCCAATACTGTACAATTGAGAGAAGATACACGAATCATACGGCTCAGGACTGCCCATACAACAAACAAACCGTGAGACAGAACTATCCGCAAGCATACCCACAGCCAGGTAGGTATCAAGGCCAATACAATACTCAGCCTTATTACTATAGGCCTCCTCAGAACTACCCATACCAGGCCCAACAGAGACCTCAACCTGTCTTAGCTCAGCAGCCACCCCCACCAGCAAATGTCATCTCAGTCAAATACGCTGCTGCAGAAGAGAACCTAAGTAGGGCTTTAGTGCCTTCTTCACCTTTGATCACAGAAAGCGACCCGAATTCGAATAGTTTTGACTCTACGCATGTAGATAGTCCACCCGCATATTACACAGAGTCACCAGAACACGTGGAGACATATCATTATGATAGCCCACCAGTGGAACCTAGTTGGGAGCCAGACTACGCTAATGTGATGTACACAAACCCAAATCCACAGCCCCAATTGAGACAACAGAGACCACAGGGCCCTAGAGGACCATGCTTTAGGTGCCAAGGAGATCACTTCATAAAGGATTGTCCACATCCCCCGATAGCAGGACAATCACAGTACTATAACATACAAGGTTTTTGCGCCGATTGTGGCAAAGAGCACATAATCAAAGATTGTCCTAAAAATCCAGTTAACGCTTCGAATGTGACACCGATCAACGTGATAGGTATTGTAAGTAACGCAGATGGATCCAACCCTACATACGTGCCTATCCAAGCTATAACCAGAGCCCAGGCGCTCTTACAGAACCAAAAGCTTAATCAAGAGAAAGTAGCCGGAACTAGTGAAGTTGCAGAATCTAGCAGTAAAAAGACAAAATCTTGGAAAGATTCTAGAGAAAGAATAAAGAGAAAATGGAGTAAAAAGATAAGTGAGTTGGAAGGTAGTTTGAAGGAATCTAGAGCCAAAATCCAAGAATTGACTTCACAGGAATTGAATCAAAAGAATCCAACTCAGAAATCAGGATCAGTTTTAGCGGAACCCATACCAGAAAATCTAGACATGATGTTTCGTGCATATCAGGCTAGATTAAAAGAGGGACCTCAGGTAGCTGAAATGAGCAACAACTACCCTCGAGCTGATCTAGAAATTGTGAGAACTAAACTTTGCATGAAGATGGTAGAACTAGCACAAGCTTTGTTCGAAGCCTCTAGATATCTTAATTGGAATAACATGGCAAAACCGGAATTACACTTTCAAGGACTAATGGAGAGGCTAGAATATTTGATAGAGAGCAAAGAGAAAAAGGATCAGCCTAGGAACCCTATTGTCCCAGAGACACAAGAAAGGAATGCACCATCCCTGTCTCAAGTACCCAATACAGAAAGTCAAGACAATTTGTCTTCCATACATAGGTATTCACATGAATTTTTGAGAGAAATCCAAGAAGAGAAATGGAGAAAGGAACAAGGAACCCATCCTCCTATTCAAGAAATAGATGACTTGCAGGAACAATTTCCCCAAGACATTCCCTCTATTTATGATGATGTAGAGGAAGAACAACTGAGTGAACACACAAGATTTGAATCTAATTCTTTACAAGAATTACCTCAGTTCACAGGACCTTGGGAAGCAAAGTCTATTAGTATGAGAGCACCCACGATAATAGTGAGGAATGAAGAATCAGTAATCCCTAGAAACACGGAAGTGATCAAGAATACCAAAGTACAATGTAATCTCACTCTAGAGGAGTTGTTAAAGGTAAAACCAGAATTGTGGAAACATGTAGCAAATCAAGTCCCCGAGCTTGCTACTACTCCCTCACAAATAGGATCACAAAATAAGGTACCAGAGATACCCGTAGAAAAGATTGGAGATGTGAGCGAAGGAGAGGAAGGTAACACTTATCTTCCGATAACCCATCAGGGCTACACCACGAAAGCCATCTTAGATTCAGGAGCCAGAGTAGCCATAGCTACCACCGCTTTATGGAAACGTTGGGGTAAGCCAGCATTGAGACCCACCAAGATGAAGCTACAAATGGCTGATGGACACATAGAAAAACCATTAGGCTTACTAGAAGGCATATCTCTCGCCACTTGTGGTGTAGAATTTGAGCATACTTTCGCCATTTATGATTTTAGTAAAAATCATGCTTATGAGATGATATTGGGACGACCATTCATGCGTCAGTTGCAAATTGTACAAGATTGGGGAACTAATTCTTTGTACTTGCAACATTTAGGAGTGACTACCAAAGTCAATCTTAAAGACTATTCACATCAAGATGTACCCCCAATACAATGGAATACCATCCATAAGACACCAATAGAGACGGAATCCGTGCACTCATTAGAATCAGATCCTTCTTGGTTGCATGAGGATACTCATTTATGGATGTGTAAAGTAGCCAAACAAGAGGAAGAAAGGTTAGAAGCCAGGACCTTAGGCGCAGAACAACATCCACGAACACTTCAAGATCCAGCTTATGCACCTGTAGTATTCCCAGATGAAGAGTTTGAACCCCATGGTTGGGCGGAAATCCTAGCAACCATGGACGTAGCCATCAATGAAGAACAATGGACACCCCACTGTGACGAGGATGGCTATGATATCTCAGTTTTCACGATAGAGCCAATCATGGGCGATGCAATTCTAGAAGAGTGTGAACCTAACACTGATGCATTTGAGGATGCAAGCGATTTTGATTTAGAATCAATTATCATGGACCCACCCTTTGCATCAGAGGAAGAATATTTTTTCGAAGTAGAGACTCACACTCAGAGACACGAGGAAATTACGAATGAGGTGAGGTTAGCCACGGAAGTGACTAACAAGAGTGAAGGCAAGAAAAGAAAAAAGAAAGAAACCATGTCAGAAAAAGAAGAATCTTTATTTGAAGTACCCGAGAATTTCAAGAAATATGAAATCGAAGATAGAAGAATCATGGTACGAATGCCTAATAGAAAGGCGAATGACGGACAAGTATATGATAACCGAGAGAAAACCAAGAAAATAATAGTTGCCATCGAAGGAGAAGAAGAAAAATGTACATACATAGGGCATGATTTGACAACTGAAGAAGAAGAAGAGCTAGTTGCCCTATTGCGCGAATATAGAGATGTTTTTGCATGGAGTTACAAAGATTTGAAAGGAGTAGATCCAGATATATGTTCTCATAGAATCCCTACGACTCCAGATGCAAAACCGACAAACAGAAACCGTACACATACAATGATAACTACGCTGCGAAGATTAAAGAGGAGATAGATCGCTTGATAGAAGAAGGATTCATTTACGAAATTGAGCATACCAAATGGGTATCCCCCATTGTGGTTGTGCCCAAGAAGAATGGAAAATTGCGTGTGTGTATTAACCTTAAAAAAGTTAATGCCGCCACGATTAGAGATAGCTATCCTCTTCCTATCACAGAACATCTTTTGGAAAGAGTTGCGGGCAAGGAAGTTTACAGCTTTCTTGATGGATTTTCAGGCTATAATCAAGTAGCCATTGCTCCAGAAGATCAACACAAGATGGCATTTGCCACTGAATGGGGCATATTTGCATTTTGTGTGATGCCATTTGGCTTGACAAATGCACCCGCCACTTTCCAGCGACTCATGTGTCATGCTTTTAAGGAATTCTTACGCAAGAGTTTGGAAGTTTATGTCGATGACTTATGTGCACATTCAAATGTAAGACAGACACATATCCCAAAGTTAAGGCAAATATTTGACAAATGTCGAGAATATCAGGTTTGTTTGAACCCAGAAAAATGTGTTTTCATGGTCAGACAAGGCAAAATTCTAGGACACATTGTGTCAAAAAATGGAATCTCTACGGATGAAGAAAAGGTGAAAGTAATTGCAGAATTACCTAGACCAACTAATGTGAAAGAGGTACAAGCATTTATGGGCCATTGCGGATATTATAGGAGATTCATACACATGTATGTAATCATAGCCAAGCCTTTGTACTCTCTTTTAACCAATTTTGAATGGATAGATGAATGTGAAAATTCATTCAATGAACTTAAACGACGCTTGTGCTCAGCACCTATATTGACTACCCCAGATTGGAGTAAGCCATTCCATGTACATGTGGATGCATCCAATTATGCCATAGGATGTGTGTTAGCACAACCCACGAATGAAGGTAACATAGATCTCCCCATAGCTTACGCGAGCAGACAATTGAACGCAGCAGAAAGAAATTACACCACGACGGAACGAGAAGGATTAGGGATGATCTACGCAGTAAAGAAGTTTAGGCACTACTTGTTGGCCAAAAAATTCAAGTTCTTTACAGATCATCAAGCCCTATTGTACTTAGTCAACAAACCATGTAACACAGGACGACTAATACGTTGGTTTCTATTACTCATGGAGTATGATTTTGAAGTCGTAGTCAGGAAAGGAAAGACACATCTTAGAGCTGACCACCTTTCAAGATTAACCTCAGGAGAAGCTCCTCAAGGAATAGCGGATGATCTACCAGATGCGTACTTGTTTAACCTTGAGATAGCACCAGAATGGGCTAAGCCTATAGTCCCCGTTCTGACATATGGACCCAAGAATCCTAGGATAAAGATCAAAGAAGGAGAGATCACCAAGTCTCAGAGATACCAAATAATGGCAGGAAGCATATATAAACAGGATAATCAAAAGATTCTTGCTTGTTGTGTAGATGAATCAGAACATGCGAATTGGTTGCAATTAGCACATGTAGGGGCATTAAAGCAGCATCATTCAAAACATCGAACATTACAGACTCTACATAGACTAGGAGTATATTGGCCTACGATGGAAGCAGATGTCTACAGGTTGTGTAAAGAATGCCACGTTTGTTGTGAAAGACCACCAGTAGAGCATGCTACATTGTATCATGTGTCTCTCACACCAGATTGGAGTGAACAATTAGTGACATACTTGAGGACGAACACATTCCCTCAAGGAATGACCTTAGCACGACAATGCAGTCTAGAGCAGGAAGCTCACGATTATTCACTTATTGGCGATAACCTATACAAAAGAGGACGAGATGGATATCTAAGACAATGTGTTCATGAAAGCGATTATCTGAGCATACTAGAGACTGCACACCAAGGTGTTGCAGGAGGTCATTTTGGACCCGATAGGATAATCAAAGCCATCCTCTTTGCAGGATTATGGTGGCCCACTCTTCACATGGATGCTCATACCTATGTAAAGAGATGTGATGTGTGCCAAAGAACTCAGTTTCCTACTCGCAGAGATGAAATGCCATTGAAACCCATGATGGGCGGACGTGCATTTTCAAAGTGGGGTATAGACTTTGTAGGACCCATTAACCCCCCTGCAAAAGGTACACATGCTGAATACATTATTGTTGACACGGATTATCTTACGAAATGGGTAGAGGCAAAAGCCACGAAAAAGAATGATGCACACACAACTGCAAAATTCTTATTTGAGAATGTCTTTACAAGATATGGACTGCCTATAGAGTTGGTGAGCGATCGAGGCACTCACTTTCTAAACCAAGTCATTGAATATTTGTTACAGGATTTTATGGTGATTCACAAGAAATCCGCACCATATCATCCTCAGGCCAATGGTCAGGTTGAAAGCACTAATAAGATCCTTTGTAACGTACTGACTAAACTCGTGAACAACAAACGTTCAGATTGGGACAAACAGCTACACCACGCTGTTTGGGCATATCGAGTGGCCTACAAGACCGGACTCAATGCAACTCCCTTTCATATGGTTTTTGGTCAGAATGCTGTGCTACCTTTGGACTTCTTGATACCGACCCTTAAGGTTGCACAAGAACATCAGTGGACCGGCCATGAATTATCAGCAAGGATAATGGACTTGGAACGATTAGGAGAAACCAGGTTAAAGGCAGCAGCAGGAATATATGCAGCAAAGAAGCGACAGAAAGCATATTTTGATGCACATGTGAAAGATAAAGGCCTAAAAGAAGGAGATTTAGTTCTAGTATATACGCTAAAACAACACGCACGTAAGTTAGAAAAGCGAGGTTATGGACCTATGATCATTAACAGACTCTCAACAAGTGGAGCAGTACAGTTAGCCACTTTAGAAGGAGATATAATGCCTAGTTACATTAGTGGCTGTAGAGTCAGGCTATATCAGGAACCTCTTACTGAGGATATGCTTAGACGACTCACGTTGGCAAAGAAGCGTAAGGAGGAAGAAAATAGAATACGAGCGGAAGCTCAGGCAGAAGCAATAGAACGCATTAAACGCATGAAGTTAAGAAGACAAGGACTAGGGAGAGAACATTATAACCATCTGGAAACTATACCCAGATATCCCATGGCCATGTGTCAAGTAAAGTCAATCACTCATCCTAGTATAGTGGACAGGAGACCATTCATTACAGTTAGGCTAGAGCACGGCAACCCTTGCCAAGAGCTCAGGGCTTTAATTGACTCAGGTGCTGCGACTAGTGCGATTAGATGGTCCCACTATAAGGATTCAGGAATAGAAATGCGGCCAATTGAGGCATACCTCATAGGCCTAGGAGGCATGGAAACCCCTTGCATGGGTGAGGTGGACCTTCCTATCCTCATTAAGGATGTGACCATGACAGCGAAGCTACTAGTGTGCCATGATGACGACCTGATAGAACCCCTAATCCTTGGCCAAGATTGGATATACGATCACTCAGTGGACCTAAACCTTAGACAAGGCTCCATACAGATCGGAACCTTAGAACAGAAGCGAGTGATACCGCTTGACTTCCCTAACGGCATTCGGATTGAGGTTTGTAATCCTAGACCCTATGAAACGCATGCGAAGGAAGACCGGAAGATCTTGGGTCAGACCAGTCACGTTACGTCTACACCAACCCACTCGGGCTTGGCTAGGGACAATTGTCAATCTGAAGAACGACAGGAGATCTTCCCTGGGGCTTCCTGCAAACTAGAAGGGGCAGCTACCCAACCGCTAGGACAGATAGACACAATCAGCGGTCAGGTGGGGTGCATCAGCGGCCAAATGAGCACGACACCCTGCGGTGCTCATCCTTCCAAACTTGCTGCGGACTGGCCTAGATTAAAGATAAAGAACGAATCACTTCCTAATGGGCAGGTCACGCAAGTGTTGGATCTCCCTTCTTTTCCAAAGCAGAGCGTCCAATGGACCTCTCAAACCCAATCACGAACAAGTCAACCACAACAGAGGAACCCAGACCGATGACACCACCTGACAAGACAAAGAAAGCAGCAGTATCAACATCACAGAACAAGTGGCACAAAACAAATATGGGTGCCAAAAGGACAACAACCACAGGCTATTGGCAACACAGTAGACGAGAGCAGGATAAAGTTTCAACAGAAGCAGAGTCAACATCCAAAGTCCCCTCGATCTTCTTTCCCAAGTACCAATACTCGGCAGATTTGGATCGCCAAGAAATATCTTATCCATAGACCCACACCCATGTAGATTTGGGTACCCAAACAATGTATTATATCCCAACCCTCAAGCCATGTAATATATACCCCTCAGAAATCTTTTCATCCTTCAATACCACCAAACCCGATACCACTTGTTGTACCTCAGCAGAAACATACCACCCACTCAAAGACTCTTAGGAAATGGATACCGAAACGTATCCAGACGTCTTCTTGTACCCCATTATCTAACAGTTTTCCCACCCCGTTTAAATTCCACCCTTGTAATAATTCACCCTCAACCAAACCTTGTATAAATTCACACACCATAACCCCACATCATGCATAATAACAGCTCATCAAGAAATGTGCGCATAATCTGACCATGTAGGTGTCTAGAGACCTGCATTAGTTTTGCAAATAATCATTGCATAAATCACTTCACGACGCTTGGCTACATGGGTTACACATCGGTTATGGAAAGGGATTGCGGTCTCACCTTAATGGGATCATAATTAATTTCCATACTAATGTGTTAATCTTCTGTATGCAGATCTTTTCCATTAGCTCATCAGTCATCATGCAAACTGAAGCAGGACCATCGGAAGCAGGCCCCAGCGTAGCTGCGGTGCCCCTCAATGTTTTATGCACAGAATCCCACCCGACCGCTCCACCGCCAGAGTTCCAAGGATTTCTGGGACCCATGCCAATCGATAACCCACCTATGGGATACACAGAGAAGATACACCGTAACTCTCATTGGTTCCAAGGCCTAGCAGGACCGTTAGCTGATGCTGACTTCATTATTGAAGCAAATATGACATTTGATGACCGCACATGGGGCAAGTATCAATTCTTCTCAAGAGAATTCGAAGGCCTACAGAACACCCAGGACTTAACTCATGTTTGGGCCAGAGCGGGCTTCACGGAGTATTTCAGTGATCCTCTGCCCAAACCTGACTTTTATCGGTGTTATTATTTAATCACCACTTTGCTGGCCTCAGAGAATAAGGACATCCCAGGAACCTTTATTTTGCCCTCTTTAGTGGATGATCCACCTTACAAAAGATTTTATCTTTTGAAGGATTTAATCAGAGCGGCCATCAAGATTCATGGAACACACACTCCAACGGAGAAAGAACGGCTAGTCCCAGAGCAGATGAAACATGGTGACGTAACTAAATGGGAGGATATTTCGGCTATAACACCTGAGCTCTCTAAGCCATTACGGATATGCATGCAGCATTTTGCTTTCCCAGCTCAGGATCGTTTTACCCCCCACAAGAGAATCTGGTTTGGATTATACTTAGCATGTACTGGACCGCAGACGGTTGATCTAGCCAGTTGGATCATTGATCAGCTCTATCTGGCACAACATCGATGGGAGCGAAAGAAGGTAATCAATGGATGCTGCGCCCTCACCAGGATCATATATATGTGCTTGGCATATGATTTACCCATAGAGCGTGCCATGACCAGTGAGGAACTGAAAGCATTCAAAGGGACCACTAGGAAGGCTAGAAAGTCTAGCAAAGGCAGAGCCGGAAAGCGGATGAGAGGTACTATCCCGTGCCTACAAGTCCCAGAATCACCCTCGCCACAACCATCTCCAGAGCAGTCACCAACAGCAGCCACTCCCACCGTACAACCTATTCGCATAAGGTTATCTAGACCAGTGGTAACGGAGGGCACCACCAGTACTGTCGCACCCCAAGCAGCCACAACCACAGAACCTATCACCACAGCAGCTGAACTTCCCACCACTATCAGTGCGGAAGCTTTCTCTTTTCCAATACCGCATTTAGAACCAGGACAAGCAGAGCCACTGGACCAAACCTTTGATTTTGAGATGCCCGATGCCTTCTCCAATCAGTTCCAGTATTCAGAAGGATATTTGTTTTCTCAAGAATTTGAAAGGCCTAGCTACCCTACTACACCCAGGGATCAACCACAAGGACAGATCGTGTCGAGCTCTGATGACGAAAGAACAGCAACCGATGACGACGAAGGAGACGACGAAGCTAGCCAGGGAACACAGGAATCCCAAGAGCATGAACAGACAGATGGCCAAGGCCAACAAACAGACACACATGGCGATACAAGTACCCATGAAGACGAAACTTACGAAGCAGCAGCTTACACACTGGCTATCAAGAAGTTGTATAGAACCATGGAAAAATTTTGGGCACGCAAGAAGCTGACAGAGGAAGAGAGCCAAAAAATAATAGAACAAGAACTTGTCACAGGCGGATTTGAAGACGCATATATCAAAGGATTCAAAGAATTAGTCCAATCAGTAGGCTCCAACGAGGCACTCAGGTACTTGCAACGAAAGCCACTGCCACAGTTTGACCCCCGCAGAGTACGACTACTTTCAAAGCCCGGCGAATACATTCGTGTACCAACCAGAGCACAATCTTCAGAACAAGCCAGGGAGGCACGCCTCGTCCCCGAAAGTTCGGTGGCAGTTGAAACCATCTTTGTAGATTCCCCACCCCGCGCTCCAGCTGTACAAACCTCAGTAGTCACCGAAGTACCGACCTCACCACCCGTCCATCCAGCCTCCCCTCTTCACCCTCCTTCCCCCAGACCCACACCTTCATTCGCTGGTGGTGTTGCAGAAACCGTCTTTACGACCACTCACCCCACAATCCCCGTGCCCATTAGCCCTAATCTACCCCTTCCCACACCCACCTTTCTATCCAACCCATTCCTTCATCAATCTTTTCCATCTTTCCCCACAACTCCAAGACCCCTTTTCCCATTCCCCCCGCCGTTAACCTTCTCCCCCGTCTCACCTCCCCGACCCACTGTAACCCCTCTTTCCCCTTTCCACCAAGCTGCTCCAGCTAGCCCCCCTGTAAATTACCCCTCAACATTCGTAAATCCTGTATTTACACCAGCACGAGCACCCACGATCACACCAATATTCACGGTCACCGCACTAGATACGTCCACTGACATGGACATATCACCACCCGCTGCACCATCACTACCTTCACTCACGGCACAAACATTTTTAGGTACATCACAATTTTCAACAATCACTACATCATCCACCTTCCCATCCCCATTCCCTGTTCCCATTGCATCTACACCAACTGCATCTTCATTTAGCACCCCGTTAAAACTATCACCCATTGTAGATAATGCATTCCGACAAATGTTCATGTGTATGACGCAAGTAAGGGATGAATTCACATCTCTTGGTGATAATTATCAGCAACTGCAGAGGACAACCAATGACTTACAGTCGCAGCTTAACTTATTGTCTATTCAGAATGCCTCCCTGAACACCCGCTACCAGGAATTACGCGAGGCATATCACAAATTGGAGCTAGAAAGCGAAGAGAAGACCAAGGAAGCCACTGCTGACTTGGATAATTTATTAAGAGCCCAGACAATCCGCAATGCAACGCTAACACGAAACATGGGCTTACTACGAAGACACCTAGCCGCAGCAAAAGAGGAGAACCAGAGACTCCAAGAGCAGAATAGAGAGAATTTGGAAGCGGCATTGGACCATCCAGAACAACCCTTAAGTCCTAGCAGATTCAAGGCAATCCCCTCCAAAGCAATGAAGATGTTGCTAGAAGACCATGTTAGACTGCTCGAGGACTATGATCGGATGAACGAAGAGCATCAGAAGTTAAAGGAAGATCACAAGCTACTACAGCTCAGAGAACCGGCACCAAAACAAGTACAAGTAGCAGTAGAATTACCAGAACCTGTGGACCCCTCTCCTGACCTCCTAGAGGAACTCAACTCATTACGGGCCCAGGTATCGACCCTTGAATCAAGGATTGCAGTATACGAAGCGCCACCAAGGCCAGATTCCCCACCGAAGCTACCAGCTGAGGAAGAAACTGTCACCATCCCGGTGGAGGAAACATTTGAAGAAGCGTACGAGCCACAACCCATCCCAGGCGGACGCGTCACGACCGAGGGCCAGATGACGTACGAACTTCCAACTCCCGCATGGATGAAGACTGTGGAGGAAATGGGCAGAACCCACTCAGCCAGAGTCGAGGCCCAGCTACATGCTATGGCCATGATCCAAGAAAGAATTTTGCAATCTCCCTACTTTGCTCAATTGGCCCCACGCAGGTACATATCCGGGCATGAGCTTCAATACAAACCTTACTTCATGCTAATGGCCGAATACCAGCTGGCCATAGAGAAGCGAACTGGCAAGAAACCATCACATGCAACTCAATTTGAGCCGGAAGACTTGCCACTGGATGCGCAACAAGGCACTATTTATCAACCAGATTGGCGTACACGTCTTTTACAGGAGTACCCTGAAATGATGAGCACATGGGTTAAGGCACTGTTACATTTAAAATACAATCCGTGTTGGGGACCAGTGCCACGACGCCGCTCCTGGACTGCCTTCGCTATCAAAGTACAAAACAATAAGCAGTGCCAAGACTGGTTGAATTACCCCTACTTTAAGCCACCCATTGAGTTACCAACTGTTGGCTACATGATGGCTACAATTCGCCATTGGCTCCCTAGATTAAAGCATATGGATGATATAGCGGCGCATATGACTGTCAAAATCTTTGACATGATGCAAATGATTTTTAAAGTCTTCCGACGCGTTAAGGCACCACATGTCAACACCTTGGGCTTTGAGCATGGCAATTTTGACCTGGTATATGATATGAGTACAACGCCATCGCTACGGGTTTGTTATGCCTGGCACTGCAGAATAAAGTACCTACCGGCGTGCTACAAGCAGACATTCGAAGAGATGTTCACAACCGGCTTTTGGGAATACCATTCCGAGGTATTCATAAGCAGGCCTACACATTTATTACAATTATTTGCCTGTGAACGAATGGTCTATTCCACTCACTATCAGCTCCCGCCACCGGAAGAACCGCAACCAATCGACTGGGAGAAACTCGAGGCAGACCTGGCCCGAGGCATTCGTATCTCCGAGCACACCCTCGCTCAAGACCTCCTACAGAACTATATCCGGCAGACCTCACAGCAAGGTTCTGTCAGGGACGACAGAAGCGAGAGGGAGGGGGGTGTTGGAAGCAGCCAGAGGCACAGACAACATGGAAGCATGTAACGACAAAGCAGGGAGCCAGTCGGATCAATTTCTCAAACAAATATGTTTTTTATCACTTTTAAAAACATTCAACAGTGATTTTTATCACTAATTGTAACATATGTAACATAGAAAACCCCATTTTGTAATCCATAGCTCCATTTTGTGCAAGCCGAGGAGTCCTCGAGCTTGAGGAGCTTAGGTAGAAGGCGCGTACCAATTTTCGTTATTTTTAGACATCGTTTACCCTTCCAAATAGCATCTAGGACCTATTTTTTAACTATGCCGGTCACTAGATGTGAAACCGGTCAAAACTAGTCTAGAAACTATAAAAAGAGCTAGAGAGCTCATTTTTGAGGTTGGTTCATGTTAGCTTGTTTGAGGTTAGAGTTCTTTTGAGCTTGTAATAGTGTTCTTGAGTAATAGAGTTGATTTCTCGCCTTCCATTGTGTCTTGCTTGTCTCTTCGTAGTGTGTGTGTATGTGTGTGTGCATTTCTATGCTTCTCACCTTCACTCTCACTTCATCTCACATTCACGATCTTCATATCACTCCTACCTCTTCCGCGGATTGACATTAAGGAGGTGAAGCTTCTGAACGTGGTTCTCACCATTGTGCTAGAGCAACAACATGTTTCCTAGAAGGGTCGAGATCATATTGGTGAATTTTTTACTGCATCCGAGATCTTTAAGTGAGTGCACGATATAATCCGATTCCAGCCTCTCGTAAGCTTTATGAAAGTCGATCTTGAGGAAAACCACACCTTGTCTTGACTCGTTTGCGAAGTCGAGACCTTCCCAAATATCTATAATGGCTTCCAAGATTGTTCTACTTTTGACGGAACCTTTTTGGTCCTTGCATAACCACACTCTCAAACAGCTGGAAATTTTATTCACTATGATTTTGGCAATGATCTTATATCTTGTTTGGAGCATCGTAATCGGACACCCGTTCTCAATTCTGTTCTTTTCCCCTTTTTTGTGTATTAACTTGATGATGCCATTGTTGAGACAAGTCAAAAGCACACCAAACTCGAGCGCCTCTTCCTAGACCAGATGAAGAGTGGTGGAAACCACCAACTTGAAGGACTTAAAGAACTCATTAGTGAGTCCCTCCGACCCCGGGCTTTTGCCACTAGGGAGGGCATCAATGACTCCCATGATTTCTTCTTCCGAGATAGGGGCAGCAAACAGGGAACATAGGTTGTGTGGGATCCTATGAGAGGATACCCTAGATATGGTTTCCATGCAGTCCCCTCTATGGTGGGAGAGGGGGGGTCGAGATCCCCAAGAGTCTCATAAAGTGCTCTTCAATGATCCCGAAATATTCTTCTATTGTATTGCATACATCACCATTTAAGTCTAGCAACAGGGGGATCGATTCTCTATTTTTTTTCCTTTTAAGGATGTAGCACATCTCTTTGGTGGGTTTGTTGGCTCTGTTAGCCCAGAACTCCTTAAATAATATTTGCAAATTTTTCCTTGGTATTTCTTCCTCGTATCTCACAGTGCTCTAATTTTTCATAGGCCCTTCTAGGATTGATGTTTTCCTTTGTTCACTTCCTCCTCAAGTCTCCAGAGTCTATGATACAGAGCTTCTCTATGAGCCCACTGAACAGTCTCGAGCATCTTCTTGGTTCTTATCATGATCTTTCGTGACTTATCGATCGCATGTCTCTAGCTCTTGGTTGGGGGCGAGCAGGAGACAAACACCTCCTTTTACACTTCAACAATTTCTTTATGGATAGAGGGGAAAGAGAAGGAAGCCGTGCAAGCATGAAACCAAGGAGCCTTACTGATTTTGGTGAGAGGTTGGAAAGCGATAATGATCATGTAGTGATTAGAGATGGCAAGGTCAGTGCATTGCGAGAGGGAAGGGCAACCCCACTGGTGAAAAATGTTCTAAGCAATGTAGCTTCTATCCACCCTAGCTTTCCTCAAGTCCTCGCCTGCTTGGAGGTTCGACCACGAAAAGCCATTTGAGTCCTTGAATTAGACTAGATCCAGATGATTCTTGGTTTTGTCCCAAGTTTCTTTCTCACAACTGCCGATCACCCAACCCTTGTTGTTCCATCTGTTTGTAAGGTCCTCCACCATGCTGAAGTCACCACAATTAGTATGTTGTAGGGGAGTGAGTCCAAGGAGGCCCAAGTGTTCAGACTCTCTAGCTCCCTATTTGGGGCATACAAAGAAACTAGCATGAATCGAAAGGGGCCACCAAAGGAAGCGGCAATCCATCGATGGCTCTGGTCTTCGATGGAGTTCTCAAGCTTTTCAAAAAAAAATTGGTTTATACCAATTACTATCCCACAGGACCCTCGGGGGTGCGATGTGAGATCTAGATAGGTATCCCCAAGCATGAAAGTTGTTCTTGTCCAACTTATTGCTCATAAACTGACTCATTCCATTAGCATTTCCATTTTTGCAATAAATCACAACACGACAAAAACACTAGAGCAATACCTCTACTTGAGCACTATCACACTGTGATGATATAATTTGATCTTGAAAAAACACAGTTCTTGTGTATCAGTAGTACATAAAATCCCTTGAAATATTAGCTCTAAACTATTTGGGTGTTTTTGAAAGAATGCAAGTTTTAGTTTTGCAAATTGACCTCTTTTCTTTGTGGGTGCCACTTTGTGTGCTCAAAACGAAGGTCCAATTAGCTCCAAAATAGAAATTTAAGCAAAAAAACTGATCCTAAAGGTATAACTCTCAAAAACATTTTTACGCCTTCTACCTTCACATGAAATTTCATAGAAATTTGAGGTCATTTGTGAAGCACATGTCCTCCATGTGTTTTGAGGTACTCTTCATCATCAGCCTTCTCTATGAGATCTCTACAACCATACTGGCTCTGATACCATGTCAAGAGAAAAGAGATAAGGAAGAGTGCTCTCACACACTCTCACACACACAAAGATAGGAGCACTCACAAATTGAGGCAAGGAAGAACGATCTTCTTCTTCTCCTTCTATTACATAAAAGGAATATATGGGAATGACCTAAAATAATAATATAACTAGTGTAATGTGTGCGAATGAGTGAGCTAGGAGGAAACAAATGTACCAACACTCTTAGTAGATACATCTAGTAAAGCTCACTAAAGTATCCCTGACATATACCAACGTCACCACTATACATGTCATAAAAATGAAAAACTGATATGTCTCATCCCCAATCATCACATGAGCTTGTTTATCTCAACAGTTACATGATTAGAAGGATGACGAGAAGTAGAATCCATTCAAGCACTTAGAGAAATAATAGAGAATGCTCAAAGCGTGAAACTCAAAATCACAAACTTTGCAAGCATTTATAAAAAAATTTAATGTACACATGGAAAAAAGGCACTCACAAAATTTTGATTTGATGTATCAAGTGTGACAAAAAAATCATAGAATTTTGTGGACGCAAAAATATTTCATATCTTCAAAAATCTTTTCTCTCTTGGAAATTTAAATATTTGCATTGTCTGGTGTGCAAAAATATCCATTTTGTATGAAAATTGAAAAACATACAATGAATACAAGAAATTCCATCCTTTTAGTGAAACTTTTAAAGCATATCTACTCAAAAGAAGCCTTTAAGATTAAAAGAGAAAAGAATGTTATATATTTGTACACATGGAAATATTGTATTTGTCCATTTTGTTAATCCTTCATCAGTAAGAAACCACTTTTTGGTCATTTTTTGCCCTAATGATGTAGCTTTGATACCACTGTGAATAGTTGGAGTAGCTTGATGTAGAGCAAATCTGTGATCACAACTTGAAGTTTGGTCTAGCTAACCAACACAAGAACAACCCTTTTGCTTTTGCAGATTCAAATATACCTTATGTACTTGATATTAGTGCCAAAAAAACACTATGCGCTTTGGATAATCAATGAGAAACAATTGATACAAAACAGATAGAACTACACAAATACTAGATCAACTATATTTTGAAGTTCATGCAACTCCAAATGCTCAATAATGTTGGCGTGATTGCAATTAGCTAAATTCCTCTTAGAGGAAGTTCAAATATAGGGTTGAGTAGTTAATATGCAAAAAAGTAAATTTATCATCAATCAATGTGATAATTATAAACTTAACTCTATTTAGTGGTAATCATGACTTTTCAAGGATGTACATAGATAGACCCCAAGACCAAATATCTTGATTTCTCACAATCTATTGAATCAAGTGCTAGAAAAATCTACGCACATAAATTAGATATTATTATCTTTCCAATGCATCCTTACTAATAGAGATTGAATCACTATAGAGTGAGAACTAGCCTCTCTAAGTCGATAGATATTGGAGATGATGATGCAAAAAATGCAAGAGCAGAGTAATGATCAAACTGATTTTTATATTGATCTAACACTATGGTACAAGTGATTTTGAGTCCTTATATAGGCTCTTTGAGTCTTTCACAACTCCTTTCAAATGGATTTGAATTCTTATAGCATGTGGGCTTTGATTGTTGTGATGAAGATCAATTTTGCTACAATCTAGGAAAAAAGTAGAAATCAAGGCTAAAAACTTGACTTAGGTAATTGATTGATTACCAATATAAGAAACTTCTAATCTCGTGGAATTGTGGGTATCTTTCAATTATCCTTAAACAAGAATATATAGACTAAGGACTTATAGGATTTTAGAGGATTCAAGAATCATCATGAGATATCACAAATGACCATGAACCTATACAACAATAGGAATTCTCAAGAGATACTTTTTTCTTCAATGATAAAGAAAATTCGTTCTCAAGCATGTTGTAAGCTTGATATCCTAAAAATAAGAACTCAATGCGAATGTAGTAGAGTGCAATTTGATTTTTTTTTCAAAATGCATCTCATAGAGAAATGATGCAAAATGTAACTAATGCATATGCTCATAGACACAAACATATAAATGCATCAATAAGTATGAGAAAACTTAATTCTAGTTGATTAAGCCAATTAGAATCCATTATGATCATCATAGTGCATTAGTTAGTGTAATTCTTAATAATGAAATGATCATATCTCATTATGGAAAATGTATTTTTTTCTTGAAATTTTGAAGCATTGTAGATACACATTAGCTCCCTTAGTACAACAAAATGCATGGATTTTAAAGCTATTTAGATAGGTGGAATGTTTATTAAATCATAAACCATGGAGTTGAATGTTAGGTTCTCGAATGACTACATTTGACGAGTCCATATCTTTCAATTAGTTTGTCGAATTGATGCAATTATTATATCTATAGTAATGCTACATGTAATTTTTTCACAATGCTAACTTTTTCTCACAATACTAACTCTTTGTATAGTTTGGAGGTTTGGACAAATTACTCATAGATTTTGATGTTCAACTTTGAAATATGTAAAATTTGAATATATAATAGAAAACATATTTATGGCTCACATAATTAATTTTCATTAGTTTTGGATGAGAATATATCGCTCAAGTGCATTTATTAGCTCTCTGGTATATTTGATAAGTACACGCTAGAGAAATCTGCAAAGATGTGGTAATTAATCTATTTCTTCTTAAGGAATCATCTAATTTCAATGATTCCTTTTTGAAATAAAAAGAGACCTGGTAAAATATTATTCTACAAAAATTCAGGTTAAGATTAGATCTTTTTATAGGTCTATTGATGGTATGGAGACTCTGTTTCTATTTCTTTACAACTTGAGATGTGTAGGTGTAGTAGAGGCTAAAAATGTAACTGATCTCAAGTCAAACATGGGAATGAATTGTGATTCATAACGGTAAATCTATATTGGTGTAGCTTTCCAAATAACCAAAAATCCTATAATTTGGAGTTCATATGCTCAGTCGGATTATTTGATTTTGGTAGGCTTATAGGTTTTTTCAAACTTTTTTGTACATAGATGTAGACACTTATTGCTTTTCGTATAGATTGCACATCCAAATCCCAAATGCGTTAATTCATACAGAATTCCTTATCTATCATATTTTACTATATTTTCACCAAAAAACTATTATATATTGAGCATTATAATCATGCTTGTTTCTTGGGTTCTTTTGTAGGTTTCATAGAAAATGATGCAAGTGCATCCTAGAGATTAGTTCTCATGATGAACATAACACGTTGGGATTTTTTATGATAATTTAGAGTACCCTATGGCTATTACATTTTAAAAGAATGCACAACCACATTTCACATGCTTCAATGAGTGTATTAGGCTAGATACAGGTATTTCATTGGTCCTTATCACCCAATATAACTTTAGAGTTCGATATAATTTTGTTGGTGCAAGACAATCAAAAATTGAAGGTCTTTAAGTCCGCAGAGATTTCAGTAAAAATTTCCTTAAAAAGGTCACCGGAAGGCACCGGAACAGTACCGGAAGGTCACTGGAACAGTACCGGAAGATTACAGGAAAGTCACCGGAATGTTACCGGAAATAATCATTTTTACAGTTTTCAGATCATGAAGAGTTGAAAGATAAAAGGAGGAAGAAAAGAACAAATTTTGAAGCTTGGAAGAAGAATCGGAAACAGTTGTACACATATGTACAGTAGTATAGTCAGAGTTGTAAGCTTGTACAAATTTATCTATAAATACCTGGAAAATGTAGAGGCGCATATGAGAGAGATGAAAAGAAGTAGAGACATAGAATGAGAAGAATGAGAAGTTAGATGTCATGAGACATATGAAAAGTTAGTTGAGTTTTCCTCTCATCACTCAACTGTAACTTTCTGGTTAAATCGAAGAAATACTGCGCCGAAATTTCTGTGTGTTTTCATCTGTGATAGATGATTTGTGAAATCCTATTGAGGATATCTAAGTCTATAGTTAATCAATCTATAGCTTAAGTTTCAGAGTTTGATTGTAAACAAAAACCGAGAATTGTCAGTAGGAACATTCATTTGTGTTGAGTGTTCAAAGTTTACTGAAACAGGCGCATTTTCGGTGATCAATGTTTTGATCATTTCTCAGTGCATACTTTAAAGTTTTGCATGAGTGAGAGCTTAATCTTTAAGTTAGAAGATAAGCTACTCGTAACCAGAAGCATTTGCTTAAACGGGTTCTATTCAAGGAGAACCAAGTCTTAAAAGTTACAGGTGTGAAGTCGACTGTTCAGAGTGACAGTTTCAGACATAGATTAATTTGAAGAAATTGTGCAGCAGATTTTTGTGTTGTGAAGTTTGTGACTTACTCTTGGTATAGAGGTGCTCTAATCTCAAGAGTAGGTTATTCTTTTGGATATTAACACTCTCCATCAGTGGTATCAGAGCAGGAGATATAAAAACAGTGGTATCAGAGCAGGAGACATCAAAATCAAAGAAAGGAGGTTCCCGATTGCTGCGGTTACAAAGAATTCAACAACCGAAGAACTAAAAGGTGAAAGCTTGAAGGCGAAACCTGAGGAAGAGATCATACGATATCAAGAAAGACAAACGGAGTCTAATTTGAAGCAAAGGTACATATATTATTCATAAAGGTTGAAGATTTCAATACACAGGAAGACACAAGATGGGAGATTCTCTGCAGATAGAGAAACTGGATAGGGAAAACTATCCTGCGTGGTCAATGAGGATGGAAGCTCATCTTATGAGCAAAGATTTGATAGCTTATATCACAGGAGAAGAAGAAAAGCCACAGTTCAGAGATCCTAGTGTTCCGACTAGGGAAGAGTTAGCAGATTTGAAAAACTGGATGAAGAAAGATGCGCAAGCTAGAAGCATTATCTATATGGCAGTAAATGATTACTTGTTACCTCATATTCGAGGTCTTGAAAGTGCAACGGACATTTGGAATGCATTGGAGGAGCATTTCCAGAATACTACTAAGTCAAGAAAGGCATCCTTATGGGCAGAGTTTACAACCTTCAAGAAGAAGGCTTCTCAGTCCGTTTCAGACTATGTGACAAGAATGAAAGACATTGCAGATGCATTAGGTGCTGTTGATGAAGATATCGAAGAGGATAAATTGGTAAGGCAAATTCTTACAGGCTTAAGAGGTGATGACAAATGGAAGCCGTTTATTTTGTCTACGGAATTATCACTTGACCATTTCACTCCTGATTTAAATCAGTTGTTAGGTCATATGCTAACATTTGAGAATGATGTTAAAGGAGATGGTGACAAGAGTGCAGGTCATGCAATGTACTCGAAAGATAAAAAGAAGAATAGCAAAGGAAAGCAACAAGCAAATGAAGATGAAGGAACAACTAGCCAAGCCAACTTCCTAAGAGGAAGAGGAGGTGGCAAAGGTAGAGGAAGAGGCAGAAACAACAAAGATGGAGGCAAAGCTTGCTGGATTTGTGGTAAGACAAATCATTTAGCTAATGATTGTTGGCACAATACTCAAAGTAATAATGGATATAGTCAAAGCTACAATGCAAGAGGAAGAGGTGGCAGAAATCAAAGAGGAAATTTCAGAGGCAGAGGTGGTAGGAGTTACTTTGGAAGAAATACAGGTAGAGGATTCCAAAGTCAACAGTATAACAATACCTACTACAATTACGCTTCAGAACAGAAGGAGGATTCAACATTGATATTGAATGCTACTTGTGAAAGTCAGAATGAAGATCAAAGAGTCTTCTACATTGACTCAGGATGTAGCAATCACCTGAGTGGAAACATATCATTGATGACTGATTTAGAGAATAAAGTTTCTAATCATGTTGTTCAAACAGGTGACAACACAAAGCATAAAGTGAAGTCAATTGGATCAGTGAAAGCCAAAGATGGCAGTACCTTATTGGGTAAGGTTCTGTATGTTCCTACAATTCCTAAGAATTTGATAAGTGTAGGACAAATTGTTGAAAAGGGATATGAAGTAAGATTCACTAATGAAGGAGTGTACGTGGAAGATCCCAGTCAGGGATATAAACAGATTGTTTCAGGAAAGAAAGAAGGAAGACTGTTTACACTGAAGATTCAAGGCAATATTGGTCAGGCCATGTTTACATATGAAGGACAGAAAATTTCTGAGTTAGATCTTTGGCACAAAAGGCTTGGACATTTCAATGAAAGAGGTATTAAAGATATGATTAACAATGGTTCAGTGCTTGGATTGCCTAATGTTGCAGGTCAACATATGACATACAAATGTGAGGCATGTCAATTTGGTAAGGCTCATAAGAATTCTTATTCCAAGCAGGGTTTTATGCACTCAGAGAAGCTTGAGTTGGTACACACAGATGTGTGGGGACCATCAAAGGATTTCAGTATAAATGGATCAAGATATTATGTGATTTATGTTGATGATGCTACTAGATGGATCACTATCTATGTGATCAAGGATAAGTCAGAAGTATTCAATACATTCAAACATTATCATGCGTATGCAGAAAGAACTACAGGTCATAAACTGAAGAGACTAAGGTCAGATGGAGGGGGAGAGTATTTCTCCAACGAATTCAGTGACTACTTATGGAATGCAGGTATAAAAAGGGAAGTTACTTGTAGATATTCTCCTCAACAGAATGGTGTAGCAGAAAGGAGAAACAGAACTCTTGTTGAGTTTGCAAGGTCCATGATGAATGAGAAAAATTGCCCTAATTATTTGTGGGCTGAAGCTGTAAATACAACTACTTATTTGGTAAATAGATTACCATGTAAAGCCCTGCAGGGTATGACACCATATGAAGCTTGGTGGGGTAAAAGACCTACTCTGGATCATTGCAGAGTATTTGGATGTGTGGCATATGCATATGTGCCATCACAATTAAGACACAAATTAGAACCTAAAGCTGAAAAATATGTTTTCATTGGTTATGATGACAGACAGATGGGGTACAGGTTGTGGAATCCATCCACAAAACATTTTCTGGTATCGAAAGATGTTATGTTTGATGAGCAAAGTTCTTGGTATGCAGGAACAGTTAATAACAATACAGGTGATGAAGAAGAAGTGAGTCAAAAGAAAGGTAAATCAAAGGTTCAAATAATTGATGAAGAAGAAAATTATGAAGTGCAGGAAGAAGTTGAAGAAAGGCCAAGATTTGATCCTGAGTGTGAAGAACCAGAAACCTCAAGGACTGGAGAACTCAGAAGGTCATCAAGAAATAGATGGCAACCTACAAGGTACAGTTATGATACTTCATTTTTGGCTACGAAAGATTATGCTTACATGATGAAAGCAGATGAAGACCCTTCTACATATGAAGAGGCAAAAGGTAAGGAAAAATGGGAGAAAGCTATGCAAGAAGAACATGATGCATTGGTGGAAAATCAAACATGGGATTTAGTTCCTAAACCAAATAGCCAGAAGATTATTGGATGCAAGTGGGTCTACAAGACCAAAAGATTTGCAGATGGAAGTGTGTCTAGATACAAAGTTAGACTTGTTGTCAAAGGGTTTGCTCAGACTTATGGAGTTGATTATGATGAGACTTATAGTCCAGTAGCAAAGATGACAACCATCAGAACACTTATAGCTGTTGCTGCGAGCAAAGGTTGGAAGTTATGTCAGTTAGATGTGAAAAATGCTTTTCTGAATGGTTATATTTCAGATGATGTGTTCATGGAGCAACCACAAGGATTCAGAGATGAAAGGTATCCAGAACATGTGTGTAAGCTCAAGAGAGCTTTGTATGGCTTGAAGCAAGCGCCAAGAGCGTGGAATTACAGACTTGTAAAGTTCTTGAAAGAACTTGGTTTTCAGGTGTCTGAAGCAGATAGTAGTCTGCTTATAAAAGCAAGTGATAATGGTTTCATATACATGTGCATATATGTTGATGATATAATCCTTACAGGTACAGATGAGTCAGGTATACAAAGACTCAAGAAGCAAATGGAAAAGGAGTTCAAGATAAGTGACTTGGGAGACTTGTCTTACTTCTTGGGTATGGAGATCACATATACTCAGCATGGAGTATTCGTGACCCAAGAAAGATATTTGAAGAACTTGTTAATCAAGTTTAAAATGAATGATTGCCGGATAGCACCTACTCCAATGGAGGTGAATCACAAACTGAGTAAGTTTGGAGGTGAAGAATTCAAGGATGTGAGACAATATCAGAGTTTGGTTGGTAGTCTTATATATGCTACTTTAACCAGACCTGATCTATCATATGCAGTAGGAGTATTGTCTCAATTCATGCACTGTCCAAGGAAAGAACACTGGATTGCAGGACAAAGGGTGTTGAGGTACATTAAGGGTACACTCAAAGAAGGTTTGTATTATGGTTTTACATCAGATACAAATATCAAAATATACAGTGACGCAGATTGGGCAGGTAATCCAGATGACAGAAGGTCAACCTATGGATACATGTGTTATGTGGGAGATAAGCTAATCTCATGGTGTTCCAAGAAGCAACATACAGTTGCTTTGTCTTCTACCGAAGCTGAGTACAAAGGCATGGTTGAAGCCGCAAAGGAAGTGATTTGGCTAAAGACTTTAATGAAGAATTTTGACACTATACAGAGGACACCAATTATATTTGGAGATAATATGAGTTCATTATATTTAGCTGCTAATCCTGTTTTTCATGCCAGGACTAAACACATTGAGATTCAGTATCACTTTCTAAGAGAGAAGGTGATGGATAAAGAGATTGAAGTAATCCATACTTCAACAAAAGATCAGATAGCTGATATGCTTACAAAAAGTTTGGATGGACCTAAGTTACAAAGGTTCAAGGATATGGCAGGAATAAAGAAGACAGAGAAAACCTCAATTGATGATTGAGGGGGAGCTGTTGGTGCAAGACAATCAACAATTGAAGGTCTTTAAGTCCGCAGAGATTTCAGTAAAAATTTCCTTAAAAAGGTCACCGGAAGGCACCGGAACAGTACCGGAAGGTCACTGGAACAGTACCGGAAGATTACAGGAAAGTCACCGGAATGTTACCGGAAATAATCATTTTTACAGTTTTCAGATCATGAAGAGTTGAAAGATAAAAGGAGGAAGAAAAGAACAAATTTTGAAGCTTGGAAGAAGAACCGGAAACAGTTGTACACATATGTACAGTAGTATAGTCAGAGTTGTAAGCTTGTACAAATTTATCTATAAATACCTGGAAAATGTAGAGGCGCATATGAGAGAGATGAAAAGAAGTAGAGACATAGAATGAGAAGAATGAGAAGTTAGATGTCATGAGACATATGAAAAGTTAGTTGAGTTTTCCTCTCATCACTCAACTGTAACTTTCTGGTTAAATCGAAGAAATACTGCGCCGAAATTTCTGTGTGTTTTCATCTGTGATAGATGATTTGTGAAATCCTATTGAGGATATCTAAGTCTATAGTTAATCAATCTATAGCTTAAGTTTCAGAGTTTGATTGTAAACAGAAACCGAGAATTGTCAGTAGGAACATTCATTTGTGTTGAGTGTTCAAAGTTTACTGAAACAGGCGCATTTTCGGTGATCAATGTTTTGATCATTTCTCAGTGCATACTTTAAAGTTTTGCATGAGTGAGAGCTTAATCTTTAAGTTAGAAGATAAGCTACTCGTAACCAGAAGCATTTGCTTAAACGGGTTCTATTCAAGGAGAACCAAGTCTTAAAAGTTACAGGTGTGAAGTCGACTGTTCAGAGTGACAGTTTCAGACATAGATTAATTTGAAGAAATTGTGCAGCAGATTTTTGTGTTGTGAAGTTTGTGACTTACTCTTGGTATAGAGGTGCTCTAATCTCAAGAGTAGGTTATTCTTTTGGAGATTAACACTCTCCATCAAATTTGCATAACAAGATCACAACTCCTGTATGGATAGGGATTCAAGGATGATTTTTAGCCTTGGGTTTAAGAGAGGTTCTCAAAGCTTTTTTTCATTAGTACTCTACAATAGTTTTAATTGGTAGTTGTTAGTCATTGACTATCTAGGTAGATGACCTACATTAGTTCTTAAGAACTTATATATTTTCTCTTTTTTTATAGAGTATCTTGATTCATAACTATGGAAGAGTCTCAATCTCCAATTATTCAGGCTCAATGTCAATGGCCTTAAATAGAGGAGATTTCCGCCCTCAATGCAAAAGTTTCTAGCATTGAGGACACCTTAAAGATGATCCTCGATCTCATTCGCAAACTAAAAGTAACTTTGATTGGTGCTTTCATTGAGATGGGATTTTGATCTATTGACACACATAATTTTTAGATATTGGATTGTATTCTAGTTGAGAATTTAAGTGGTACATGAAAGGCTTCAATCCACCTAAGTACCATGGCCAAGTAACTTCCAAGAATGTAGATGTCGTAGACCATTAAATTAGTGAATTGGAGTAGTGCTTCTACATATGTAATATTGTAGGTAAGATGTAGACGATATACCATGCCACTTACAACTTAATGAATGTCACATAGAGACGGTGGAGAAAGATCAAACAAGACAAGACTAAACCAGCCACATGGGAAAATTTTAGAGTAATATTCTTCAATAGTTTACAAAAATGATAGTTGATTGTGTAGGAGTACATTGATATTTGAAAAATCAAATATCAAAAATTTTCAAGTTCATAAGTTTGTGTTAGGGTTACGTTGGATGCTGCATCCATTGGTGTGCAAGGAGTACTGTCATACTTTGGATCAAGCTATAGAGTCAGCTTTAGTTCTTGAGGATGGACATTGATCACGACCTTAGCTTAGATGTTAACTTGGAAAAGATTCAAAATTCCTTCAAGTACAATTCCTCCTCCTATAAGCAAGTTAACGCCATCCAAGCTGCTTGTCATGGGAAGCAAAAGGTTTCTTCCGTGCCAGAAGGAGCATTAGAGTGCCCCTAGTTTGACACTCTAATGGAAAGAAAAGGCTCGATAAGAGGCTCTTCGTTCTGGATGCCTAGATATTCATTCATTTTGTCTTTGTCATAAGAAAGAGAAGATATAAATGATCATGAAGAAGAAACAATCATGTTGATCATATCCATTTGACTTTGATTTGTTAGAAAAAAACTACTTATATTTAGCCTCAATACAAGGATAATCAGCCAAATTTGAATATGATGGTAACCGAGAAGGTGATAATCGTTCTAGATGTGGTTTTATCTCTAGTTGCTTAGAAAGGCTATCAGTTCCCAAAACTTGACTTGGTGGTCATGAAAGAGAAAGTGCAAGGGCATCTTATTAAGATGTTTTTTGATGTAGGATCTACTCACAATCTAATAAATGCTTCATTCGTAAAGGAGTTAAAGTTGAATACAAGTCCATTAGATCACACATATAAAGTTGAAATGACAAATTGAAAAGGATATGAGACTTGGGATTGATGAGTGGTCACACTACCAATCAAAATTCAATCTTACAAAGACTAACTAGACATTTAAATTGCCAATCTTAGCATATTTGATCTTGTTCTCAAGAAACAATGGCATGTGAGTAAGAAATATATCATTAATTTTGGAACCCATGTCTACTAGTTGTATGATAAAGGACAATGCATCATCATCCTTGGGGAGATGAATGTACAATGTCTCGAGGGAGTTTCTACCTCTACCATGGTGAAAAAACAGTGTAGGTATCTCTACTTTCTTTATTTTTACCATAAAGAACTTTTATCTTTGCAAATTAAAACTACTTTCAAAGCTCAATTAGTTTTCTAAGATTAAATTTGAAGAGAGAATTCAGTCAACGTTATCTTCAAGTCATCTACCTCATAGAAGTATGGAGCATAAGATCAAGCTCATTAAGGAGCTCATCCACAGTCGAGACAAAAAGTGAGTTGCGAACTATCATCATGTAGCTCAATCATGCAAGCATAAAATGAGTTTATCAAACAATGTTTAAAGTCCACTCCATTATCCCTTTGACCCATGCATAGCCTAATCATTTTTCTAATGGTAACTCGACTATTTGAGACACCATTCATCATTATCTATAATATATATCCATCATTAGTACTATCTAAGTTTAGTGGCCTAGCCTTGTTCTATCATCATTGACACTAGGGGAGGTTATGGGATCAATAAAAGAAAAGTGTTTGCAACCATAGTTGGACTATAAGTCGACCAAATTTCACTTAGGGTCGACCAAGGTCAACTTAGGGAGGTTAATCAAGGTTGACTTAAAGACTTGAGACAACGATCAACCTTGCAATTTTCTCTTATTGTTTGTCCTTCATTTTTTTTCAAATGCAAAGAATATGCTTGGAATTAGTATGTGTGTGTATGTATGTATGTATGTATGTATGTATGTATGTATGTATGTATGTATGTATGTATGTATGTATGTATGTATGTATGTATGTATGTATGTATGTATGTATGTATGTATGTATGTATGTATGTATGTATGTATGTATGTATGTATGTATGTATGTATATATATATATATATATATATATATATATATATATATATATATATATATATATATGTGTGTGTGTGTGTGTGTATGTGTGTGTGTATGTATATGTACGTATATACATGGATATATAAGTAGACACATAGGCATAGAGGAGGAAAGTATGGTGCAACTATGGATGCCTTGCCCAAACTTGAATTGATTCCCTTAAGTATTCTTGACATTGTCTTTTGACTTGGTATTCCCTAGTTCCTCAAATTGAGTACATTGGCCACCACTTCCTGCATAGTTTTATTTCCCCTATGCATATAGGAAAAATGCATAGTGCACTATAGGTCTACCGTTAGTCTGATAAAGTTCAATCATCATAGGTCAACCATGGTAAACAAAGATGGTTGAGTAATTAGCCTCATATGTGTTTTTCAATTGCAGTCTACTATAGACATTAATAAATAGGAAGGGGGAGAGAAGGGGGGATGGGTCACAAGGAAAAGGTAAGCATGTGATAATTTCTTGGGACAAAAAAACATAAGGAAAAATGGAAGTAAGTAAGAAGAGAATGAGAAAGAGGGCATGAGAAAATGTAGAAAGAGAAGAAGAGGGAGTGGCATAGTCTCAAATAACAAATGATACATGGATACTCCAATGAGGTTTAAGTATAAAGCTCCTCTTTTTGGGTTGATGGATATGAATTAATGTATGGAATGAAGTAATTAGGGCCAGGGAAGGTAGGACTCACAAGAAAGTCCACTCATGAGAAGGTTAGATACATTTTTAGGTTACTTCATGAATTATAAAGAGGAGAAATGAGAGTGTGTCTTGTAGAAGAGATTCAACCCAAGATGTATTATTAATAGATACCACATGTATAGTATCATTGAGTGATAGTCTTAGATTGAGCATAATAAATTAAAAAGAAGACCAAATCAGCTCTTAAGTAACATCAAAATTATAGCCAAGGTCATTAGAATAAGGTATCAGACATATCAAGAGTTCTAAGGTGCCTATTCATAACCTTAAAAAGGAATCTATAATGAAGGATAGGTTTTCAGCAAAGATTCCATGATCCAAAACAATGTGTCTCAGTGTGATTAGAAGGAACAACACTAAGGTTAAAAAGAGAAAGAACTGAAGTAGCATAGCTAGAAATGATTGAGTATGTGGAAAACTACAAATACTTTAGTAAAAGAGATATCTCTTTCTTTCATGAATGGACTTGATGAGACAAGGGCTAGTAAAGCCAAAGTCTAATATGTTAGAAACTTAAAGGTGAGGAGTCCCAAGGTATTTTGAGAGCTTATAAGAGAACTCTAAGAACACCTTTAAGTTTAGGATACTTATTAAGTTAGCAATAAGAATAGTAACCATAAAGTTTCGTATAGAGAACATCTTGGAATTTACAAGGACACATGTTATTAGATTGGGTTAGATGAATCATTAATAGAAGAATCGTATATGTATAAAGGTCAATAAGCAAAAATAATAACTAGGACATAAGGACCATTATATTCTTAGAAAGGACATAATGTGTCCATAGGATCCATATGAATCAAGAATGGATAAAGAAAGATGACTTGCATTCATCAAAGAGATAGTGGAAGTTCGACGAAAAGTCTAGATAACCTAATTCTAGAGTGTATGGATTTGTGGCATCTATATCCTCAGATATCTATGAGAAGACAAAAATTTTCACACATATTATCTTTAGATTACATAAGTATTTAGCTTCATATAGATCCAGTTCTTATATTTAGATAAATTTTAAATAGATTATCAAAGAGAGCGTTAATGATTACCTTTGAGTATAATGTCAAACAGTCTTAGAGGATATGTTAATTAGGGCACATATGATAGAGAAGATTGCAAACTACAATGGATGTAGTTATAATGGATGAGAAGGCAATTATTATAGTTCCTTCTATGATGGATTATAGCATACATCTCATGGATCCAAGTCACATATATGCTACATAACTATTCTATAATGATTTATAAATCATAGATATATGGAGAAAAAAATGAACTATTGATAGATAACTTGAAGTTTCACATAGAATGTCCTTAGAATGCATGTATCTTAGATGGAAGATCCATTATAATTTATGGAATTTTAAGCAAGGGCCAAGAAATAGCATGGGTTTGCTATGGGAAATGCTTGAGTTTCTACAATTTCCCATCACCAAAAAGAGTTGATACTAGAAACTCTAGGCAAGATGCTAGATAGCAGAATTGGATGCACAACTTCTTCACTCCAAAGTATTTTTTACGTTGGAAGGGTACCCACTCACAACCTCCTTAGTGATCATTAAGGACAATCATCTTTCGAAGGGGGAGATAATGTTAGACTTAGATCCAAGTTGCATCATTGTGGAGGGAGAATCTACCAAGAAAAGAAAAAGAAGGAAATCAAAATAGTGAACACTTCAATAATGAAACTCGCCCTCTGCCCAAAGCCTTGTAGGGGCACAAATCAAGCTAAGAAAGGCATAATGAAACAAAAATGTCGGTCAAAAGAAGGCAACAAGTCTCGAAGGATGTAAACAAAGAATTACAACAAGACATTTGAAGAACCACCCACACTAAAAAAGATGCTATGTTTACCCATAGGTGTGCGTGCATGGCAATCTGATAATACAACAACCCTGATGTGTGAATAAAAGGAATATCAAAGAGCAAATGGAAGCATTGGACTGAGGCTCGGACAAGGTAATAAACTATCTGAAAGTCTTGAAGGCTTGCTTGAACATTGGAGGCATTCACTTAAAAGAAATACACATTGCCTCCAAATATTTAAGGCCTCTGTGATTGGTAGTGATGTGCAGTCAAAAACACACACAAGGACATTACAACATTTGGTGGGAGATAAACAAGGGGAAACATGTTAAGACAATTGACCCATCTTTGGGCACCTACTGTGCACCAGGGAAATGCATAGAAGACTATCAAGGGACAACATAGACTAAGAGGGGGAGAGTGTTGTAGAAGAAAGAAGTGAAGAAAAGCGGCCCCAAAATTTTCATTTTTTTAAGCCCATTTTTTTCAAGATTCTTTATAAAAATTCAGAGAGCCATGTAAGTGCTATAGAGGAGTCCTCTAGATGCATGATTCCTGAACATTGTAATATTAGCCTTGTACAATAGTAGGATTTAGTGAGTAAGAGGAAAAGTTCCGGTCTCCCATCTGAAAGGACCATTTTTAGGGAAAATATATATAAGTCACTTGGTGACTCTTTGTAAGGACTTTTTGCCATTTTGAGTAAACAAGCTAAAAATTTCGAATTCTCTTCTTCCCACCTATGTATCTTCTTCTCCATGAACTTATATGTGAGTGTGATGCTTAAAATCTGTGTCTAGAGGTGTTATCTACACCTTCCTCTTCTGTTTTTGCCATTCTAGTGTGTGTGTGTGTGTGTGTGATTTGGAGAAAACATTGGTGTCTCCCACCACTCAATATTTTTCTCATAACTCGAATGTGTTTGTTACATTAAGTTAAAAATATGACCATTGGATGTGTTTTGTTGAGAGCTTTGAAAGGAGCCAATTACTGAACATATTGGCATATTGGACCTAAAAGATATGGCTTAATATGTGCTTACTACTATAGTTAGTATCATGACACCCACTTTTAGTAAAGTAGATAACTTGAGAGGTAGATGAACCTAATTTTCTTACGTTGATTGCATATTCACTTCATTTGCCAATACATAAGCACCTGTCCTCATACACTTGATACTCCTATGTCCATTGATTGATAAATTAAAGTGTGTATTGATCCACCACTATATGCACTTGTTGATCACTGAGGTATGAGCTCCTTCATCTCACAAGTCCCTAAGACTTCATGAGCTTAGGTACACACGTTTTTGGTGCCGTTTTTAGGGATAAGTACATTCAAGGAACCTATGGGATGGTTATAGCTATGGTGTGAAGGTAGTGACCGCCGTTGTCAGGGATAAGTACATTCAAGGAACCTATGGGATGGTTATAGCTATGGTGTGAAGGTAGTGACCGTGAGGAAGTGAATTCAGTTGCTTGGAAAGTCAAACTTTTCTTGCATTTGTTACTTCATACATCTGATGTGTATGTGACAAGTTTTTAGTTTTAGGTTTGAGAGTGAACGAGCTAGTGTAGGAAGTAGAGTGAAGGAGTGTAAGGAACTAGGATAGGTCTTTTGTTTCAAAAAATCATAAAACATAACAAAAATTTTATTTTCTATCCTTGAGTTTTTGGTTTGAGCCGGAGACTAAAACCAAGAATCACCAAAATTGATCTCACTTGTTTTTACACAAGTATCATGGAAGAGCTCCTACCAGAGATTAATGTGTCATGTGTTCAAAATTTTTTTGAGGAAAAGCATGGAAGTCTACATGGATGACATGCACTTACTCTTCTCAACGCATAGCTCACATACCCAAATTAAGAAAAAATATTTGATAAATGTAGACAGTACCAAGTTTGCTTGAATCCAGAGAAGTGTGTCTTCATGGTTAGACAAGGTAAAATATTATGACATCTTGTGTCCAAAAATGGCATCTGAACCGATGAAAATAAAAGAAAAATCATTCTAGAATTACGAAGACCAAAGAACGCTAAGGAAGTGAAAGATTTTATGGGACATTGTGGATATTATTGATGATCATACACATGTATGCCATAATTTCCAAACCCTTATATGGGTTGCTAACCCAATTCATTTGGACAGAAGAGTGCAAAAAATCCTTTAATCAATTGAAAAGAAGATTGAGTTCAGCTTCAATCTTGAAAGTACCATACTAGAATAAACCAGTCCATATTCATGTGGATGCGTCTAATTATGCCATTGGATGTATGCTAGCACAACCTACATACAAAGGAAAGTTAGATCACCCAATAGCCTATGCTAGTAGATAACTCAATCAAGTAGAACACAATTACACTACAACTGAACGAGAAGGCTTGGGGGTGTTCTACGCAGTGAAGAAGTTCAAACATTGCCTCCTATCCAATAAATTTAAATTCTTTATTGATCATCAAGCACTATTGTACTTGGTCAATAAACATTGTAATACAGGAAGGCTAGCGACTCGATGTTTTCTATTACTAATGGAGTTTGACTTGGAAGTAGTAATAAAGAAAGGCAATACCCATGTCAGAGCAGACCATCTATCAAGAATGACTCATTGGGAGCCACCCATAGGAGTAGATGACGAGCTACCAAACACCTACTTCTTCAACCTAGAAGTATGTCCCAAATGGTTTGAAAAATTGATACCAATACTCACACATGGACCACATCGTAGGATCAATATAAATAGTAATAGGGAGTTATGGCAGACAAGAAACCTCCACATTGTGGTAGGAAGTTTATACTTCAAAGACTCTAATGGAGTACTTCTAAGATGTGTGGAAGAGGAGTGAAAGGGTTTACTCAAACAAGCCCATGAAAACAAGTGGAGAACACATAAGGGCATTAAAGGCCTATTCAAAAAATTTGGGAATTATTCAAGTCCCATTTATGTTACTTAGTATGTTAACTTCTTATGTTTGTGCCAAACCTGGATACCCCAGTTGTAATAAAAATATCCTTAATATTCGAGTGTCAATTTAATATGCTCCAATCAAGAGATAATAACATGTTGTAGTGTGTGAATGAGTCAAAAACTAAAACATTGGGACACAAACAATTGTCTCAAAATCTTGTGTAATTCCCATTTTTCCTGAATAGGCCTTATTAACAAAACAACCCAAGAATTGAAAAGATTAGGTGTGTATTGGCCAGACCTACAAAAGGATGTGCATGAACACATAGCTAGATGCCAAGTAAGTCAGGAGAATACACCTGATGAACAAACAACTCCTTTTAATCTAGTCTATGGATAGAATGCAATATTACCAATTGATTTCTTTGTTCCTACTCTACGATTCATTGAGAAGTATGAGTGGACGGGGCATGAGTCATTAAGACAATCGGATCAAATAGAGAAATTGTACGAAACTAGATTACAAGTTGTAGCTGGTATTTATGCAGCAAAGAGAAGACAAAAAGCTTATGACGATGCTTGTGTCAAGGATAAAGGACTTAAAGAAGGAGATCTAGTGTTGGTGTACACACAAAAACAACATGCAAAGAAACTATAACAATGAGGATATGGAACATTGCTTATAAATAGAATCTCCACAAGTGGAGCCATTAACCTAGCCACACTCGATGGAGACATCTTAACCAACTACATAAGTGGTTGTCACGTCAAAAAGTATATGGAGCTATTGATAGAAAGAATGTTAGCAAGAATCATAGGAGTAGAAAAAAAGAAAGAAGAGGAGAGAATAGAAGAAGAAGCATTATTAGAAGCCTTAGAGCAAATATGAAAACAAAAGGATTAAATAGGACAACATGATGAAAGGTATTTTCATGTAGAAGAGCCTATTCCCATGGAAAATTAGCACACTAACCAAGCCAAAATCCTAGGAAATCTCATACGTCAACCATACTTAAACCTAGGGATTGGTAAAGAAGAGTACCAAATTTTCCTTTCAAGCATCCTTTCACTACTATTTCTTCCCCTACTTTTGAGTGCCCTCATACTTTTCGATGCCCTCCTCAATCTAAGTTCACACTAGTTCAAAATCTAACCCCCTTACACCCTATCGAACCTCCAACTCCTCAAACTACGATGATGGATGCTCAACAAAAGAGGCCCCATATCACTTGCTAGCATTGTGGTAAGTTTGGTCATTAAAAAACTAAATGTAGGTTCCAAACTAAGGACACAAAGCCCGTCAAAGCTCAAATACACATTATGGAGGTGGTTCATGAAGACAATCAACTTGACTGGACCGAAGAAGAATTGGAAAATGATCTAAGTACCTTGGGTAACAAAATTTCTATTCATTCTTTTCTTTGCATGCAAGGTACTATTAATGGTAAAGTTGTTACTATTTTACATGATGTTGGTAGCTCTCATGATTCAATTTCTTACACACTAGTGCATGATCTCCAATTAAAGCCACTTCCTTTTATGTATAAAGTTAAGCTTGCATTTCAAGGAAATAGATATAATGTTACAAGTGGTGCATAACAATCAAATTTGTATAGGTTCATATGTGGATTAATGCACATTTTTAACTTCTCCTTTGCACTCCTTTCATGATATAATTGGTATGCATTTTCATCATCATTATAATCCATGCATTGATTATCATACACACACAACTAGTTCTAAGTTTAATAATCAAGATATTTCTTTGACACCATTGCATGCCTTCCAACCATTTCCATTAATTAGTCATACTCAAGTCAAATGTGCATTTAGGAAAGGCCACAATTCATGTAATGTTTTTGTCAATAACATAGTTGATTATACACATACACTTCCTAATGCACATAAATCATTTATGGCTTCTTATAAGGATTGTTTTATGGCCAATTTTCCTTCTAAACTACCACCTTTTAGGATATCTCTTCACCATAGTATAGACTAACTCTTGATAGTTCTTCTCCCCATACAAGACCTTATACGCACGGACCTTTACATAAAAAAGAACTAGCTAATCAAGTTAAGGGTCTACTCCACAAAGGACTTATAAGGCCTACTTCTTCTCCCTTTGGAGCACTTGTTCTTCTAGTAGAGAAGAAGAACAAGACTTATAGGATGTGCATTGACTATAGAGCTCAATAAGATCACAATTAAAAATAGATATCGTATTCCTAGGATAGATGATTTGCTAGATAAACTTCATGGAGTATGTGTCTTTAGCAAAATTGATCTTAAATCTGAGTATCATCAGATACAAATGACACAAAATAACATTTATAGGACTGCCTTTAGAACTCAAACTTGTCACTTTGAATTCATGTTAATGCCTTTTGGACTCACCAATGCACCTGTTATATTTGCAGGTATGATGAATAACATCTTTCTCGATTAACAACCTTTTGTTCTTGTTTTCTTTGATGATATACTTGTCTATAGTGAGAATGACAATGACTATGAAAACCATTTAGCAATTGTCTTTAATTTGTTACACAAATCCAAAATTTGTGCAAATCCTAAAAAGAGTTAATTATTCTAAAAAGAATAAGAGTATTTAGGCCATATTGTTTCTAGTCAAGGCGTTCATGTAGATCCAAAGAAAATTAAAGTAATTGAAGAATGGCATGTGCCTCAATCCATGAATGATGTATGCTCTTTTCTAGGGTTAGCTAGTTTTTATAGAAAGTTGGTAGAAGGTTTTTTTTATTTAGCACTTCCATTGACATTATTATTGAAGGAAAAGTTAAAATTTGCATGGGGATTAGTAGAACATCAACCTTTTGAAAACTCAAACATGCACTTTCTCATGCACCTATTTTGCAATTACCAGATTTTTCACAACCTTTCCATGTAATTATAGATGCTAGTCGTTTAGGTATAGGTGTTGTATTAATGCCAAGGGATCATCCCATTGCATTTGAAAGTACGAAACTTAAACCTTCTGAGAACAATTATAGTACATATGATAAGGAAATTTTAGTTGTAGTGCATGCTTTAAAAATTTCGAAACATTACCTTATGGGTTTTGAAGTTATAATGAAAAGATACCAATAGGTTATTAAGCATTTATTAAATCAACCATTGATTTCTAACAAACACATGAAATGGGCCTCATTAATACAAAATTTTCAGCCTATGATTCAATAGCAACTTGGCAAAGCTAATTTTGTAGCTCATGCCCTTAGTCGTTTCCCATCCCCACAAACAAATATTATTTCAATCAATAATATTTATGTTGTTTATCTTCATTTATTTCATGACATGATTCCTTCTTATGCATCTATTTTGTGTTTTTCACAAACATGGAATGCTTTCAATAATTCTACAATATTTAGTGAGAACCACTACTTTTTTCATAATGGATTCTTGTATTTCCAACACAACTTATGCATCACACAATGTTTAAAGACATTTTTGTGAAAGAGATGTATGATCCACCGTATATGTGTCATAGGGGCATACAAAGTACTATTTCTATGTGTAAAGAATTCTTCTTTTGGCCAAATATGAAAAAGGATATTGCAGAGTATGTGTCCCATTGTATTGTGTGGCAACGTGTGAAACGACATCATGGTAAAGCATTTGGATTATTAATGCCACTTCCCATACCCAATGGACCATGAGAACAATTTTTTATGGATTTTATTACTAGGCTTCCTACAAGTTCATCTCGAATTTCATGCTCATTTTCAGCCATATTTTGATGCAAATGTTCAGCCATATGTGGCTGGAAATTTCCAGCAGTTTTGACAATTTTTGGTTGAAAACTTTCAGCCATGTTTGGCTGGAAATTCTCTGATATTTCAGCACTATTTTGTTGGACTTTTCAACCCTTTGAGCCTCAGTTGGCTGATCTACATGGCCATAGTCAAGCGCACCATTTTGGAACGAAGGCATGAGTGTATCAAACACATCTTGTGAGCTAACTGTTGGCTGTTTTTTGCATTCAAGTAGAGGGAAAACTGAATTTTCAGCAAATACCACATCTTGACTCAATAATTGTGTTCTTCAATGGATGGTACAAACAATATCCCTTACTTTCAGCACTATAACCAACAAATATACATTTCTTTGCCTTGTCATCAAGTTTGTGATGTTGTTGTGATGGCACAAGAGCATATGCCAAACAACCAAACACACGCATATGACTAACCATAGGCTGATGCCCATTCCAAGCCTCATAAGGAGTGATGGCTCTCAATGATAGGGCAACGATTCAACACATAGTTTGCACACATGACCGCTTCCATCCAAAACTTATCAGGAAGATGCTTTCCTTTAACCATACATCGTGCCATTTCAAGTAGAGTTCCATTTTTATGCTCGGCAACACCATTTTGCTGAGGTGTATATGGCACCGTACATTGGTATGAAATACCTCTTTCACGAAGAAAATCATTAAACTCATCTGACATGTATTCACCACCACGATCCGTGCATAGATTCAAAAGCTTTTCTAAATAAAAATTTTTAGCCATAGCTAAAAATGCTTTGAAGCAAGAAAATACCTCATTCTTTGCTTTCATAGGATACACCCATGTATGGCGAGTAGCATCATCAATGAAGGTAACAAAATATACATGCTTCCCAAAAGATGGAGTCTTGACGAGACCACATACATCACTATGAACAAGCTACAATTTTCTTGTAGTGTGTGTATGACTATCTTTTGGAAAAGAAGCACAATGCATTTTTCCAAGAATGCAACCTTCACATGCATGCTTTTCAATGGACTCAAGTGTAGGCAAACCAATAACCATGTCCTTCTTTTGCAAGTAAAGCAAACTATTGAAGTTCAAGTGACCAAAACGAGCATGCCAAAGCTCCATTTCAGCCATGGAAGAAGTATGAGCAACCAAGGCATTCAAGGCAGCCCTCTTATATGTATCCATGCGATACAAACCATTACATAATGTACCGGACATCACGATAACATTGCCATTGCTGAAATCATGAACCATACACTTATCATCAACAAAATGTACATGAAATCCAGGTTTGGCAATCAGCGGAATAGAAATTAAGTTCTTCTTTATACCGGGCACATAGAATACATTTTTCAAAAGAATCACAATTCCATTTTCAGCCGTAAGCTCAATTTCTCCTACTCCAATGATAGGATAAGAGGCATTGTTTGCACACACCACATGTCCTCCTTTGCGTGCATCTTTCAAAGAGGCAAAAGATCTTTTGCATGATGTTATGTGCTTTGAAGCACCACTATGAAAGAACCAATCGGAATCAACCTCACTCACAACCATACATTTAGAATGCAAAGAAGCATCATAATGACATGTATCAACACATGCCCGAAAATCTTGAGCCATGTTAGCTTCATCATTCTTTACATTTGTTGATTTTTTAACAATAGACATGCCGGATTCCTTCTTCTTTTCATTACGTTTAGCAAGCTTTCTACATTCATCAATAGTATGACCAGCCTTTCAGCAATATTTGCATCTCTTCTTCTTTTGCAAATCACCATCATTAGAGGAATGAGTGGAAGAGGAAGATTGAGGCTCTGGTTTTGATGAACCCAAAGCTGAACCATACTTGCTTTTCCCCTTTTGTGAGATAGCAAGTGCTTGTGTTCCCTCAATCAAACCACTCCTATTCACTCTAGATTGCTCTTCTTGCAAAAGAAGAGACACAACCTCATCAAATGCATACATATTAGGATTTCCTTTTGCAACCAAACCGAGTGTAGTAGCAAAGCTTTGAAAAGATTCTCGCAATCCTTTCAACAATGTAGAAATGAATGATGCATCCGGAATGATCTCATCTATGTTTGCCAATTGCTCTTTCAAGTCCTTGATGCATGTCACATACACATCCACCGACTCATTTTCAGCCATACATACATCCTCAAGTTGCTTCCTCAAGTAAGCAACACATGCTTTGTTACGCACGGCATACAAAGAAGCAAGAGTGTCCCATGCCCATCTCAATGTAGAACATGATCGAATGTGTGGAACTATATGACCGAATGTGTGGAACATGATCTTGAGCATCTTTTCCATCCCATCTAAGCTGCTCCTGTGTAGGTGGAGAAGGAGAAACCATTGTACTTAAAGAAGAAGCTCCATCTGTGATAGTAGACTGTGAAGTAGAAGCATTTGTCGGTCTTCGATCTACATCTGCCACTATGTTCCAAAGTTGTTTTGCAACAAGAACATGCTTCATCATGTAAGACCACATTGGATAGTTGGTCCCATCAAGCTTATCTTCAGCTTGAAGCATGCCAAACAAGTCATTGTTGCCTGCCATTTCACAAAGGAACAAGAAAGTGACAAAAACTTTACTTCGACAAAAGCTGAAATGAGTGTTGAAATTTCAGCTCACAAACCATCACTCTGATGGTGATTGTGACTAGATGAATGGCTTTGAAATGGGGGTAAAACCCCAGCGCACCTGCTGGAAATGTTTCTTGGCTGCTGAAATTCACTGTTCTATCCTTTGAAGTTGATTTGCACTGTTGGAAGTGCGCGCGCCGGGATGCGAAAAACCGAAACTTAAGAAGGAGTTGAACGTGCTCTGATACCACTATTGGGTGTGTGTAGAAGTGCGAGAGACACACAAGAAGCACACACAAGGAGCACAAATGCAGCAAGCCACACGGAGAAGACGATGGCTGGAATAACTCTCTCTATTGAGGATGAACTGAACTGAAGTAAGAGCTGAATAATATCCCTAAGTACAAAGTACCACCACATATGAGAGTATCAAGTATGTGGTAACATGGGGAAAAAACCTCTAGCCAGCACTAGATTAAAAAGTGCCCATGTATAAGGAAAAGGTTCACATCAAAGCTACTCGAGGAACACATAAGTGTAACAGTTACTACTACACCCACAAGTAACCAATATCATAGATATTTAGTTAAATATGAAAATCACTTGATCACTTGGAAAATCTCAATGGATTCATAAAACATCACTAACTCCACACTATGATCATTTGATTTTTGCATATCATTAATAGTCACATTAAATTCCAATTTTCCAATCCCATGCATGTGTTTTTACATGGGACATGCTTATGATTGTTTAGTGATGGGACATGTGACTTAACATCCATGTCTATTTTATTCTTATCAATTGAGGTCAGTTGCTTCTTGACTGGGAGGCATGTTATACTTTATGGAATAATGGAATGTTATATGGATTTTAATGTCTTGAGGGTTTTAATGTGATTTGTGTTTTGATTTAGTAGGTGAAGACTCATGAGGTTGTGAATGCACGTGGACTTATTCAGATCATTTTGAAGATATTTACAAGAATATTTAAAATATAGTATTTTAATTGGTTTTTATAAAAATAATAGATCCCTTTAGAAATCGATGTTTTTGTAAAAATAGTAGATCACTTGAAAAGCGACAACTTTGTAAATAAAGAATATTATTTGTAAATGCACACTTTTTGAAGCACACCCTCATGTATCTTCTATTCAAGATGTAGTGAAAAATACATATAAATACACATGCTCTGATAGACTCGTCCATCAGAGTACGTGGGGGGAGATTATACCCAATTTGATGTCAAGTCTCTTGTCTCTTTCTATTCTATTTATGCTTTTGTGAGATCTTGATACCCCATTCATTTTATTTAATATTTAACATAACTTTTAACACTCTCTTCACCTTATTTATTTATTTATTTATTTAACACTCTCTTTCCTTTATTTATTTATTTACTTATTTATCAAATACTCTCATTTATATTATTTATTTATTTATGTATTATTATTATTAATGTTTTTATATACACTTGTTAATATTAGTCCTAGGTTTTGGTTCTATATAAGGCCATGCGCCCTACCCATAATACCGAGCATTTTGGTACATCACCCCTACCTAGGGTATTGATTGAGCAACAATTGGAGCTTTTGGGACATGAACTCCAACATGCTCAAAACAAGATAAACGAACATGTTGCTACATTCCAACAAATACACAATGATGAAAACAACCTAGTTAGGGTGGTGGATGGCAAGAAAGAGATATTGTGTATTCGTTCGTTTGAAATGATTCCTAAAGATATCTTGCAATGGAGTATGAAGATGGTTTGGAGATGAGAATCAAAGCCAATCTCAACACACTATGTCCCATGACCCTTTATGAAGATATTTCTTTTGCACATGATGCTAAGAAGGAGTTTTAGTCCATCACCAAGTACATTGGTTTACAACAAATGCATCAATGACAAAAACCAATCAAGCCAAATTTTCCTTTGAAGTGTCCTTTCACCACCTTTTCTTCCCTTACTTTTCAGTGCCCTCCTACTTCTCAATGACCTCCTCAATCTAAATTCACACTAATTCACAAGCCAACCCCCTTACACTCTACCAACCTCCAACTCTTCAAACTACAATGATGGATGCTCAACAAAAGAGGCCCCGAATCACTTGCTGGATTGTGGTAAGTTTGGTCATACTACATCTAAATGTAGGTTTTGAACTAACATCATGAAGCCCATCGAAGCTCAAATACACAACATGGAGGCAGTTCTTGAAGACACTCAACCTGATTGGACCGAAGAAGAATTGGAAAATGATCTAAGTACCTTGAGTAAGGAAATTTCTATTCATTGTTTACTTTGCATGCAAAGTAATATTAATGGTAAAGTTGTTACTATTTTACATGATGATGGTAATTTTCATGATTTTATCTCTTACCCAATAGTGAAAGATCTCCAATTAAAGCCACTTCGTTCTATATATAAAGTTAAGGCTCCATTTCAAGGAAATAGATATAATGTTACAAGTGCATAACGTTCAAATTTGTATAGAATCATACGTAGATGAACACAACTTTTTAATTGCTCCTTTTCAATCCTTTGATGTTATACTTGGTATGTCTTTTTGTCATCATTATAATCCATGCATTGATTATCATACACACACAATTAGTTTTAAGTTTAACAATCAAGATACTTCTTTGTCATCAATGCATGACTTCCCACCATTTCCATTAATTAGTCATACTCAAGTCAAACATGCATTTAGGAAAGGCTACAATTCATGTATTGTTTTTTTCAATAACATATTTGATTATACATATACACTTCCTAATGCACCTAAATCATTTATGGCTTCTTATAAGGATTTTTTAATGGGTGATTTTTCTTCTAAAATACCACCTTCTAGGGGATGTCTTGACCATAGTATAGAGTTAATTCCTGGTAGTTCTCATCCCCATATAGGCAAGGCTCTTTACATGAGAAAGAAATAACTAATGAAGTTAAGGATCATCCCCACAAAGGACTTATAAGGCCTAGTTCGTCTCCCTTTGGAGCACCTATTCTTTTAGTAGAGAATAATAGCAAGACGTATAGGATGTGCATTGACTATAGAGCGCTCAATAAGATCACAAAATATATATCCTATTCCTAGGATAGATGATTTGATAGATAAACTTCATGGAGCACATACCTCTAGCAAAATTGATCTCAACTTTGGATATCATCAAATATGAATGACACAAAATGAAATTTATGAGACTTCCTTTAGAACTCAAATAGGTCACTTTGAATTCTTAGTAATGCCTTTTGGACTCACCAATGCACCTAGTACATTTGCACATATGATGAATAACATTTTTCTTGATTACCAAGCTTTTCTTCTTATTTTCTTTGATGATATACTTGTCTATAGTGAGAATGACACTCACCTCAAAAATCATTTAGTAATTTTCATTAATTTGTTACACAAAAACAAACTTTATGCCAAACTTGAAAAGACTTATTTCTTCCAAAAAGAATTAGAGTATTTAGGCCATATTGTTTCTAGTCAAGATGTTCATATAGATCCAAAAAAATTTAAAGTAATTGAAGAATGGCATGTACCTCAATCCATGAATGATGTTCACCCTTTTCTAGGGTTAACTAGTTATTATAGAAAGTTTGTAAAAGGATTTTCTTATCCAACACTTCCACTCACATTATTATTGAAGAAAAAGTTAAAATCTGCATGGGGATTAGCACAGCAACAATCTTTTGAAAAATTCAAACATGCACTTTCACATGCGCTTGTTTTGCAATTACTAGATTCTACACAACCTTTCCATGTAGTTATAGTTGCTAGCGGTTTAGGTATAGGTCTTGTATTAATGAAAAATGACCATCCCATTGCATTTGAAAGTATGAAATGTAAACCTTCTAAAAAGAATTATAGTACATATGATAAGGATCTTTTAGTTCTAGTGCATGCTCTAAAAATTTGGAAACATTACCTTATGGGTTTGGAAGTTATAATCAAAAGAGAACAACAAGCTGTTAAGCATTTATTAAATCAACCATTGATTTGTGGAAAACACATTAAATGTTCCTCATTCATACAAAATTTTCAGCCTATGGTTCAATATCAACCTAACAAAGCTAATGTTGTAGCTTATGCCCTTAGTTGCTTCCCATCCCCACAAACAAATATTATTTCAATCCAGAATATTTTTGTTGGAGTTAGATGTCTGTGGAAGCATGCAAACAACACAAGGAGAAGAAGAATCTTGGAGCACAACACACAATACTGAATGTATTACCACTAGAATGTACAAAAGATTTAGGGCTATAGGCGTATATACAAGCCAAGGGAAAAAAACCTCCTAAAGAGGGAAAAAAGTGCATTGACAATCCGAGTGTGTTCACACACATCACTACCTGAATATATCAACAAATCCTCCCTAGGAGCGATGCAGTGAACAAGGAGTTGGCACTCATGTATAAGAAAGTGCCAAGCTATGTGGAATCAATCCACAAAAGGAAGTAAACCCAAAGCTTTACGAAAAGCTTCAAACTTCTCCCTAGGAAGAGCCTTTGTGAAAAGGTCTGCATTGTTCTCTTGCATGGGCACATATGCCAAGTTGATCTCTCCAGTAGAGAACCTCTCCTTGAGATAATGATAATGCACCTCAATGTGCTTAGTGCGAGCATAGAACACAGGGTTCCTTGCAACTGTCAATGCACTCTCACTGTTAGTGAAGATGGTGGTAGTAGAAGACTGACCAACCTCCAAATCATTCATAAGGTATTTGAGCCACACACACTCAACAATCGCTTCGAAAACTACCCTATACTCAGCCTCAAAACTAGAAGTGACCATAGTAGACTACTTCTTGCTCAACGAAGATATGCATGAGCTACCAAGCATGAAGCAAAAGCCACTAGTGGACACACGAGTGTCGTAGCAACCAGCGGTAGTGATCCCCCCTTGGGATAAAACAACCCAAGTAGATGAGTACCACTCAAGTAGCAAAAGATGTGCTTAACTGCTTGCCAATGCTTGACACTTGGGCAATGCATAAACCTACTCATGTATGAGATAGAAAACTGAATATATGGCCAAGTAATGCATAAGTAAATTAAGCATCCAACAACCTGTTGATAGAGAACATCATCAAATGCATCTCAAGCATCATGAAGACTCAATCATAAACTTGTCTCCATAGAAGTGGCAATAGGTTTACAGTCTTCAAGGCCAAAACATTGTAATAATGTGTCAATATATTTCATTTGACACAAACCTATTCTACCATCAACTTGCATAAATTGAATGCCCAAATAATGATGCAAATGCCCCCAATCAGACATCTCAAATGAGGCATGCAAATCAGCCTTGAAATCAGCAATATGCTTCTCATGAGGACCGGTGAGAAGCATTTCATCAACATACACAATAATGATCAGAAGTACATCGTTAGCATGCTTAACATATAAGGTGCTTTCAATTGGACTATTCTCAAAACCATGTGCAATCAAATAGGCATGTATCTTTTCATACCAAGCACGTGGTGCTTCCTTCAAACCATATAATGCCTTCTTTAACGTACACACCTGGTTTTCATGCCCTTTCTACACAAAGACACAGGGTTGAAAAACATAAACTTCTTCAGGCAATTCAGCATTCAAAAATGATGTTTTAATGTCCAATTGATTTTTTTTCAGCCATGATGAGCTGCAAGTGCACAGATGCTACGAACTATAGTCATTCGGCATGTAGGTGTAAAGGTTTCATCAAAATCAATGCCTCTTTCCTCTGCATGACCCTTTGCAACAAGCCTAGCCTTATACTTGTCAACTGTTCCATGAGGTTTATGCTTCAACTTGTATACCCACCTAGTGTCAATGGCCTTCTTGCCAGGAGGTGTCACATAAAGACGAGGTACCATCATGATAGCATCATATTCAAATTGTATTACAGCCATCCAATGTTCAAAATTTTGTCCTTCATCAAATGAAACAGGCTGAGTCTCATCACAGAGACTAGAGGCAGCCATAGCATAGCAATCTGATGCAAAAGAGGCACTATGAGAGCCTGAACAAGTATGGTATGATAGAGGTGCATCTAATTTGCTATCATGCAAAGTCTGCACTAGCCATTTTGGCATAGTTTTTGCCTCCTCAATATTAGCTCTCTCATCAACAAGTGCATCATGTACATCTACATAAAAAATGGAATGATATGCATCATCACCTGAAACCTGCAAATGCTAAGAAGTTGCCTCATTAGGACCAGCACTAGATTATCCACTTGTAAAAAGAGGCAACAAAGCATTGTACATATCTTTGGAGCTAACAGTTGTCTCCATCATACATGAAAGTAAAGGTTGAATAGCATCTTCCACAAAAACAACATCATAGCTAACCAAAATGTGTTTAGTTTATGGGTGATACAAGTGATAGTCTTTGCTTTCAGTACTATACCCAACAAAAATACATTTTACTACTTTATCAACCTATTTCATGTGATGTTGTTCAAGCACTAATGCATATGCCATACAACCAAAAACATGCAAATGAGAAATAAATGGCTTGCGACCATGCCAAGCCTCATATGGAGTGATAGACTGCAGTGCTTTAGTGGGACACATGTTAAGAACATATGCTGCATGCATGACAACCTCAAGCCAGAAACTATGAGGTAAAGCCTGACTCTTGACCATACACCTTGCCATCTCCATAAGTGACATGTTCTTTCGCTCAGAAACTCCATTATGTTGAGGTGTATACGGTGTTGTACACAGATGTTTTATCCCATGTTCAACCAGAAATGCATTAAAGTCAGAAGACATATTTACCCCCTCGATCAGAACAGAGAGTGCCCATTTTACATGATGACAGATTTTTAGCCAAAACCAAAAATTATTTGAAGCCCACGAACACTTTGGACTTTGCTTTCAATGGATATACCCATGGACGCCTAGAAGAATCATAAATGAAAGTCACAAAGTAAATATAGTTTCCAAAAGAGGATGTGTGCATTGGACCACAAACATCACTATGAACAAGCTATAATTTTTTAGTAGCTCGAACACAAACCATATTTTGGAAAGGAGGAACGCTATATTTTTCCCAAAATACAGCCTTCACAGATGATGTTTTTTAGGTGCCTCAAGTTTGGGAAAGAGGACACCATTTCAGATTTCTACAGGCATAGCAAACTAGCAAAATTCAAATGAACAAAGCATGCATGCCAAAGGCTTTGCATCTAACATAGCCTGAGAATCATGTACTGCACATGTTGATCATCATTCATAGATTTTTCATAGTCTATGAGCTTACACAACCTACGACATCAAATGCTAGAAACAATTATCATGTCTCCATTTGACATATCATGAATTGTACATTTGTCATCAACAAATTTCACAACCAAGCCAATCTTGGCTAATGTAGAAACTGATAATAGATTTTTTTTCTTGATCCTTGGCACAAATAAAGCATTCAACAAAGTGAAAGAACTACCATCAGGAGTAGTTAGAATGATCTTACCAACTCCCATGACAAGATAAGAGGATTTTTTGGTGCATGTGACTGTATTTCCTACAGGGGTAGGCTCGAGTGAAGTTAAGAAACTATGCTGCAAGGTAATATGTTTTGTTGCCCCACTATCAAAGTACCAAACATCTGAGTCTACTATAGACATACACTGTTCAGGAGAAGATGGGTCAAAACTGCAAACAGTAGTAAATGCTCATTCTTCATTCTGTACAAGATTAGTAGACTCTGTTTTTGGTGTAGTGGCCTCTGCAACAACCATTCTAGCCTCTTTTTCCTTTGCCTCTTTTTTCTTTGCCTCTTTTTTCTTTGCCTCTTTTGCAGCCAGTTTTGGACAGTTCTTTATGACATGATTGTTTCCTTTACATTACTTACAAAAGAATTTTTGCTTTTTTGATTTCTCCTTCTTCGGATGTGCTGCATTTGTAGATTTTTGCTTACTAGTAGATGAGCTCCATTTACCTTTGCCCTTTTGACTAGCCAGGAAAGTTTGATCTGCAACACGCATAATGGACTTGTTTTGCCTAGATTGATCTTCCTACAACAGAACAAATACTAACTCCTCAAATGACAAGGCATTTGGATTTCCTTTCATCATCAAATCAAGAGTAGAAGCAAAACTCTTATATGAATCCGAAAGACCATTCAGAACAGTCTCCACATACGAGCTATCTAGTATAAATTCATCAGCACAAATCAATTGTTCCTTCAATTCTTTGATCTTTTTTAGAAAACTCTCCATAGAATCACCTTCATTCATATGCTCACTCTCCAACTATTTTGGAGGTAAGCAACACGAGCCTCATTCCTAGCCTGGTACAATGACATTGTGGTAAGTGTATCCCAAACATCCTTAACTATTCTACAAGAGTGATGTGAGGAATAAGGGCACGTTCGATAGACAAGGCTATCAATGCATGTGCCTAAGCATCTCTGCCATCTCAATGAATTTGCTCTACAATAGGTATAGCAAAAACCACAAGCACGAATAGGAATCTAAAGAATATGAACATATTCAATGCCATCTGCATCAGCTTCAATACCTCTATTTGGAGGTGTAATAGGACGTTTTTCAACACCTTGCACAATGTTGCATAGTCCTCTTGTAACCAATACATGTCACATCATATAAGCCCATAATGGGTAATTGATACCATCCAACTTATCCTCAACAACCAACATATGGAATACATCACTGCTTTTAGCCATCACCAACATATGGAATACATCACTGACTAAAATACCTTGATGCAAAAAAATGAGCGTATCTAAAAAAAATGAACAAAACTACCTTGAGGAGTTCTACTAGACATGTAGGAAACATGGCGATGCTTATGTTGGCAAACCAAAACCTATATATATATCTTTGGCACTCACTTGCTACAACATACTCTACTTTTGTGGTGGAAACAACTGTACATTCTTGAAGACGAGATCTCCTAGAGATAGCACCTCTAGCAAAATGAAAAATTTACCCTGATGTAGACTTACAATTGTTTACACAACAAGCATAGCCATAATCTATGTAACCAATAATGGATGCTTTCCCTCTACCTAAGCATGGACACTTGTCCTTAGTGCCACTGAGATATCTCAAAATCATCTTGATCGCTTCCCAATGTTTCTTGCCAAGATTAGACATATATCTGCTCACAACTCCCATCGCAAATGCAATGTCTGGTCTCATAGCTACCATATCATACATGAGACTACCAATAGCAGATGGATAGGGAATTTTGGTCATGAATTCCTTTTCCTCATCTGATTTGGGGCAATCATCCTTGCTCAATTTCACATATGTGGGTAAAGGTGTATGCAATGCCTTTCCACCCTACATATTGAACCTATGAAGTACTTTGGATATGTACTCACTTTGAGACAAGTATATGCATCTTTTGCTCTTATCACGAGTAATGCGCATGCCAAGAATATGTTTGGCATCCCCCAAATCCTTCATATCAAATGTCTGACTCAACTTCTTTTTGAGAATTTAGAAATCATAAGAGGACTTCCCAGCAATCAACGTATCATCAACATAAAGTATCAAGCATATCAAGCTACTATCTGAGCATCTCTTTATGTAGAGACAATGATCCTCATTGCTTTGAGAATAGCCTTGAGACTTAATAGAAGCATCAAACTTTGGTACTATTGTCTAGGGGACTGTTTAAGTTCATACAAGCTATTCTTAAGCTTACAAACTAGACTTTCCTTGCCAGGAACTACGTAACCCTCTCGTTGTTCCATATAGATCTCATTTGTAAGATCTCCATGCAAGAAAGCAGTTTTCACATCCATTTGGACTAGCTCTAAGTCCTCCATTGCAACAAATCCAAGCAACATGTGCAGGGTAGTCATCTTAACCACTGGAGAGAAGATTTCCTCAAAATTCCTTTTTCAGTCTCAATTAAAGAAAGCCATTTTTTGAAAGTAGGGAATACCTCATCCTTGAATTTGATAGGATATACCCAAACGTTTCTAGTAGCATCATCTATGAAAGTGACAAAGTAAAGATAACCACCTAAGGACCTAGTCGGCATAGGACCACACACATCTGTATGAACGAGATCTAAAAGCCGAATTGAAGAGCCAATGTGCATTCTATGCAAATTTTTGGTTTGCTTTCCATATTGAAATGCTCACAAAATGGAAAATTGGAGAAAGATAACATAGGTAAGTAGCTAGAACAAGAAAGATTTTCCATTCCACTACGAGATATATGGCCCAAACAACCATGCGAAATACAAGCCATAGGTTGTTTACTAAAAGCTAACTAATGTTCTTTCTGTGATACAAATAAAAGATAAAGTGAGACAATTTTGCTTCCTTTTGCAATAACCATATTGCCCTTTGATATGCAAAAGGACTGAGCATGGAAGACCACCTTGTAACCAAGGTCATCAAGTTGGCCAACTGACATCAAACTGCATGATAACTAAGGTACATGGTGTGCATTATGCATAGTAAATTTTGAACCACCAATGAACTGCACAACCACATCTCCAATCCCCACAACATCACACTGGTAAGAGCCACCAAGTCTCATGGTACAAAGAGACTTTGCTGCATAATTAGAGAACCATTCTCTAAGTGGTGTCACATGGAAAGAAGCACCAGAATCTAGCAGCCAGGTGTGGGAAAGAGAATCAGCCATAAGAGCCTCAATTGGCACAGTACTATCAAGTGTCAACACATCAGCATCATCATGAATATCATTAATTTCTTCAATCTTCATAGTCAAAGTAGATGGTGTAGGTAATTGTTTAACATGCCCATCAACATTCTATCCTTTACATTTAGCCTTCTTTAATGCATAACAATCTTTATTCATGTGTCCTTTCTTATGACAATAATAGCATTCAATATCCCTCTTCCTTGATTTACTTCTACTCTTATTCCATTGACCATTCTTTTCCTTGTTCTTGCTCCTACCATGTTGCTGATTCTTTCTTCGGTAAGAATCACGAACATTATATGCATCTCGAATCTAAGTGCCAACCATAGATTTTCTACAAATCTCATCACTCAAGAGTGCTCCACATATGTCATCATAGACGAGTTTACCACCAGGTGCACTGTTGCTAATAGCTATGCAAAACATATCCCATGATGATGGTAAGGTGCATAGCAACAATATTGCTTTCATTTCGTTATCCATATCCATTTTCTAAGCCTGTAATTGGGAGAATATAGCATCAAACTCATTTAGATGAGCAACAACACTATCTGTGTCCTTCATACAAAGGTCATATAATTTTCTCATCAGATATACTTTATTTCATGTTGTCTCTTTTTTCATATGTATTGCATAACTTCTTCCAAAGCTCCTCTGCACTTTCACAGTCTAATACTGTAAAGTAAAAATTATGTGCCATGTGCAAGCAAATGGTAGACCTGGCCATTTCATCTAGCTCATCCCAATCATCTTCATCCATGTTAGCAGGCTTCTTTGAGATTCCATTTACTGGCTTCCATTGCCTCATTTGAATCAAGACACCTTTAATCTAATTGTTCCATAGAGCAAAGTTTGTGACATCAAATTTTCAGATCTCAAAATGGTCTTTACCCTGCAAGTTATAGCTCCTTCTTGCAACACTAGCACTAGAACTTGATCCACCAGGTGTGCATGAGACCTCTGATGCCATGATTGTAGAGAACTAAATAGAATGATAATGGAGCTAGAAGAGTCGACACACCAGCGAATAAGTGTACCAAGGAGTAAATCCATCACTATATAGCTGATAAAACCAAAAATCTCAAAAAAAATTTGCTAGACTATCCTTTGCAAAATGAGCATATGATCAATGTCGAAATATCATAAAACTGCAAGTACTGACATGTTTACCTGCATAGTGAATCACTGACTCCACTGCATATAATCAGTTACCCAATAGAAGGCAACTAGGCTTTTCAAGCACCTATGAACAACTATCATACATCTCCTATGGCGAGGCTTGGTAAGTCTTCCACCTGCATCACCAAAGAGACCCCGACATCTATGTGTCTCCAAGTTAAGAAAACCTCACCACGACCCTCTTTATCAAACATAAAAGGATTTATGCAAAAATGTAACCCCTATATCAATGACCACATGGACCTTGGAGTAGAAAATTGAGCTCCTAGGGCCGCACATGGTACTCCACACATAGACTATAGAATACACAAAAAAACACAGTACATAGGGAGCATGAAGACAAACTTCTTAGGTCTTACAAATGTGATCGAACTTATATTCTAGTATGACTAACCAGGCCACTATATGTTTTATTAATGAACATACACAAATAAGTGTCCGATGGCCATTTGGCCTTTCACATGGACACTAACGGTAATAGAAACAAGAAGATTGATGAAATTGATTTGTGGCACAAAAGGTTTGGTCATATCAACATTCCCAAGCTCAAGGAAATGAGCAACCATGAAGTGGTAAGAGGTCTTCCAAGATTCAATGATGCTTGACTACTTGAGTTTTGTGAAGCATGCCAACTAGCAAAGCAAACTCGACAACCATTCAAGAACATCAACTATGTGGCAAGGAATGTCCTCAACTTGATACACATGGATGTATGGGGACCATCACAACAACCATCGTTGGCTGGCAATAGATATTTTGTCACTTTTATTGATGATCATTCAAGAAAAGTATGGATGTCTTGCATAAAACAAAAAGCACATGTGGTCTATGTTCAAGAGATTTAAGGCACATGTAGAAAAGGAAACATGATGGTATATAAAGACTTTGAGGTCTCATGGAGGAGGATAATATTTCTCCAAAGAATTTTTAGATTTTCTTTATGAAAATGGCATCAAACAACAATTTACATGTAGGTACATGCCTCAACAAAATGGAATTGTTGAAAGGAAAAATAGACACATCATAGAAGTTGCAACATGCTCAATGAGATGAAGGTGCCACTAAACTATGGGACTGAAGCAACTAGTACGGCTGTTTATTTGATGAACAAGTGCACAATGGATGGAGTGCATAATTTAACTCCGGAGGAGGTTTATTCCAGTAAGAAATCTAATCTTACACATTGCAAAGTTTTTGGATGTGTGTTATGTTGACATCCCTCAAGAACTAAGGACAAAGATGGAGGAAAAGTCACAAAATATGACATAGGTGGTCAAAGACAAAGAACCAGATGCATACAAAGAAGCATGTACACAAAAAGAATGGCACCAAGCTATGCAGAAAGAGGTAAAAGCTCTCAAGGACAATCACACATGGGAGCTAGTTCCAAAGGCTGAAGGTATGAAGAATGTTCCAAATAAATGGGTGTTTAAAATAAAGAGTAATGTTGATGGTTTTCTAGCTAGGCATAAAGCTAGACTAGTAGCAAAAGGATTCAAGTAGACTCGTGGCATCAATTATGAAGAGACTTTCAACCCGGTTGCAAAGATGGAAACAATTAGAACCTTGATTGCAACAAGTGCAACAAGCAGATGGCCATTGTACCAACTTGACATGAAAAATGCTTTTCTCAATGGTGAACTCCAAGAAGAGGTATACATAGTCAATTGATTGGATTTGAAGATAAAAAGCATCTAGATTTTGTTTGTAGATTGAAGAAAGCTCTATATGGGCTGAAGCAAGCACCACATGGGAACCAAAGATTGGTTGAGTACTAGACAAGGTGTGGGTATGGTCCAAGTTGTGCAGATCCCTCTCTCTACATGAAGAAAGAAGAAGGCAAGCACGTGTACATCTGCATATATGTTGATGATCTCATCATAACAGGAAGTAATGTTACTAGAATACAAGAGATAAAAAGAAAACTCGGTAAGGAGTTTAAAATTTCAAAAAGCTGAATATAGAGGATTAGCATTTGCAACTTGTGAAGCTATGTGGATTAAGAAGCTCTTGGCTGATCTTGATGTGCAGGTAGAGACCATTCCAATTTATGGTGACAATGTGTCAAGCATTCACTTGACAAACAATCCAATGTTTCATGCACGAAGTAAGCACATAGAAGTGCATTATCATTATGTTCAAGAAAACATTTTGAGCAAGGATGTGGATATGAAGTTCATTAGAACTAATGAACAGGTTGCAGAAATGGTTACAAAGTCCTTAGATGATTCTAAGCTAAAGAGGTTCAAGGATGAAATCAACGTGCAGGATATGGCTGAAGGTACAAGCTCACATGTGAGCTTGAGGGGGGTGTTAAAAATAAAGAATTACTGTCCCCGATCTTCGCATCACCTTTTATCTGCCTCTTGTAAGGAATTGAACTCACAACCTCTTGGTTAGGAATGTGATGGGCTAACCACTTGCCCCAAAAGCCATGGTTGAGGATTACTTCCTAATCCTCTCTCTTAGGGTGTAGTTCAACCATCTCCTATCTGTCTAGGGTGTGGTTCAATCCTCTCTACTTGTCACTTTATTACATTCTTCCCCCCTTAGCCAATCATTGTCCTCAATGATCTACTCTTTTTAACCCTCTAGCCTCGGTGATCAGCCCCTTGAACTTCCTAGGTGCCCTTGAATTGATGTTCCTCAACCTCGGACAGTTTCTTGAACCTTGTTCGCAACCTTGGTCTCTTGAACCCTTGCTCTCAACCTTGGTGTCTTGAACCTTCTTGTTCGCAACCTTGGTGTCTCGAGCCCTTGTTCTCAACCTCAGTCTTGAACCTTGTTCTCACCCGTGCTTGGTATCTTGAACACTCAATCAAGTGCCACCCAAGGTTTTCCAAGGAATTCACACATCCAAGCTAGCTCATTGGAAAGTTCGTTCTGAGAGCTTTCCAACGGTATATTACACGCCTCAATCCGACCTACGGATTGAGAGATACACCCCAATCATTGTAAGGTCCATTCTTGAAACCGACGCGCGCGCCTTCCACAACTCCTACCCTTTCACATAGAGGATGCCCAAGCGCCTTTTTTAGAGGCCATTGGATCATTCCACCTTGCCCAAGCCTACTTCCTAGGCTCTGATACCAATGTAAGGAATTGAACTCACAACCTCTTGGTTAGGAATGTGACTCTCCTCCCAACCAAATGCCTCTATATATAGCTCTCTCCAGGGGACTGCCTTCTTGGGCAGCTGGATACTATCATCCAAGTGTCAGCCATGTAACTACATGTGCGCCAAGTGTCCGTGGATGCTTCTAGAAGGTTCTAGAGGTCTTAGGGCAAAATACTCTTCCCATGTACCCCATGGGGATTGAACCCAAGACCTCCTCCTTCACACCCTTGAGTCTTAACCATTAGGCTAAGTGGATTACTTGGTTACAAGAGTAAATGACCTACCAGTAAGTATAGACTCGAGATCTTTGGTCATACACACGGATGACCAAACCGTGTCCGATTTCAGATCTGTCTGAACCGGCCAGACCCTTGGATCATAGACTTACTACTTACTTTATTACATTCTTCCCCCCTTGGAAAATATTTTCGTCCTCGAAAATAGAGCTATATACATACTGTAGGCAACCCCCGAGCCTCATGTTCTAAAACTGGAAGAACATGGTCATGTTCTAGAACTGGAAGAACATGGTCATGTTCTAGAACTGGAAGAACATGTCTCATCTCTGTGGTGGCATCCTTGCCCAAATGATTCAAAACACTATCTGGTTTTGTACTTTGATGAACGGGACAAAGTACAAACTAGTGAAGAATAATGAGGGTGGATCTAATGACATCCCTGGCTAATTCACAGTTTCTGGATGTGCGATCTAGGCACAAACATGTGAACTAGGGGGATTCAAATTACTAGTCCATTTCTAGGCATAACTGGTGCATGGGCTTAGTAATGAAGGTGGGATTCTTATCCCTTGCAAGACTTTGAGAATTCTTGATTCACTTGAATTTGTTTTGGAGAACTTGAAGTTTGGTTGTCCCATACATCTAACTTTAGATGTCTGTACAATGGTTTACTTTTATCTAACAGTTACTTGATTTTTTCACCCGACTAGAGGACTACTTTGTCCCAATGAGTTTAAAAATCCTATGTAAACTGTAGGAGAAAGTTTACCATTTCGGTGGAATCAACCATACTAACTTCACCAATTCAAATTCAAAATGAAAATTGTCCAACTTAGGACACTTTTCTCAAAGACTTTTAACTGAAAGTTCTTGGGAATTGTCAATATGATGAGCAATTCCTAACTTCCCTATTCTAGAGTATACTGGACTCTAGGAAACTACAGTGTAACTTGAAAAATTCACTCTTTTGACTCAAAGAAATGCACAAGAATTGCATTCACGATTAGGAGTCAAAAAGATTGAATATGACCTGAACTTAGTCTCAAGTGAAGCATTATTTGAATACAAAACTCATCAACATAACCTCAGTGGGTCGACACACTGATGTTGGTTACCACACTAGTATCTTGTGGTTGGATGATGTTTTTGATTTGCTTTGAATCTTTTTGAGAAACTAGCTTATTTCTCTTAAAGATAAAGACAATGCTTCAATATCTTGTTGAAATAGATTGTTGAGAAGTTAAAGTCCTGAGTCAACTAGACTTTGACTCATAGCAAGTTTATGTATATTCGAGGTTTGAATTGGTTGTACAGAGTCTTAGTTATTTCTTTCCGCTTTCCAAATCTTTTGAAATTGACTCAGATATAGTATCTGATTCCTTTTGCAAAAGACCAGGGTTAGCCGGTTAGAATAAAATAACAAACTTGAACATCCTAGATAGATGTTATGTACAAGAACCTTTTCAATCTTCAAAAGGTGATAAGTCTAAGTGGACTTATTCATTTGAGTTTGCTTCATGTTATAGCATAAATGATTTCCTGGAGTCCAGTATACTCTAGAATAGGGAAGTTAGGAATTGCTCATCAGATTGACAATTCCCAAGAACTTTCAGTTAAAAGTCTTTGAGAAAAGTGTCCTAAGTTGGACAATTTTCATTTTGAATTTGAATTGGTGAAGTTAGTATGGTTGATTCCACCGAAATGGTAAACTTTCTCCTACAGTTTACATAGGATTTTTAAACTCATAAGGACAAAGTAGTCCTCTAGTCGGGTGAAAAAATCAAGTAACTGTTAGATAAAAGTAAACCATTGTATAAACATCTATAGTTAGATGTATGGGACAATCAAACTTCAAGTTCTCCAAAACAAATTCAAGTGAATCAAGAGTTCTCAAAGTTTTGCAAGGGATAAGAATCCCACCTTCATTACTAAGCCAATGCACCAGTTATGCCTAGAAATGGACTAGTAATTTGAATCCACCTAGTTCACATGTTTGTGCCTAGATCGCACATCCAGAAACTGTGAATTAGCCAGGGATGTCATTAGATCCACCCTTATTATTCTTCACTAGTTTGTACTTTGTCCCGTTCATCAAAGTGCAAACCCAAGTGTTTTGAATCATTTGGGCAAGGATGCCACCACAGAGATGAGACATGTTCTTCCAGTTCTAGAACATGACCATGTTCTTCCAGTTTTAGAACATGAGGCTCGGGGGTTGCCTACAGTATATATAGCTCTAATTTTCGAGGACGAAAATATTTTCCAAGGGGGGAAGAATGTAATAAAGTAAGTTGGTGATCTAGCGATCCGATTGGTTCAGGCAGATCTGAAATTGGATTCCGTTTGGTCATTCGTTTGTGTGGCCAAAGATCTCGAGTCTAGACTTACTGGTAGGTCATTTACTCTTGTAACCAAGTAGTTTCCTAGAGTCCAGTATACTCTAGAATAGGGAAGTTAGGAATTGCTCATCATATTGACAATTCCCAAGAACTTTCAGTTAAAAGTCTTTGAGAAAAGTGTCCTAAGTTGGACAATTTTCATTTTGAATTTAAATTGGTGAAGTTAGTATGGTTGATTCCACCGAAATGGTAAACTTTCTCCTACAGTTTACATAGGATTTTTAAACTCATTGGGACAAAGTAGTCCTCTAGTCGGGTGAAAAAATCAAGTAACTGTTAGATAAAAGTAAACCACTGTACAGACATCTAAAGTTAGATGTATGGGACAACCAAACTTCAAGTTCTCCAAAACAAATTCAAGTGAATCAAGAATTCTCAAAGTCTTGCGAGGGATAAGAATCCCACCTTCATTACTAAGCCCATGCACCAGTTATGCCTAGAAATGGACTAGTAATTTGAATCCACCTACTTCACATGTTTGTGCCTAGATCGCACATCCAGAAACTGTGAATTAGCCAGGGATGTCATTAGATCCACCCTCATTATTCTTCACTAGTTTGTACTTTGTCCCGTTCATCAAAGTACAAAACCAGATAGTGTTTTGAATCATTTGGGCAAGGATGCCACCACAGAGATGAGACATGTTCTTCCAGTTCTAGAACATGACCATATTCTTCCAGTTTTAGAACATGAGGCTCGGGGGTTGCCTACAGTATGTATATAGCTCTATTTTTGAGGACGAAAATATTTTCCAAGGGGGGAAGAATGTAATAAAGTAATTCTATGATCCAAGGATCTGGCCGGTTCAGACAGATCTGAAATCGGACACCGTTTGGTCATCCGTGTGTATGACCAAAGATCTCGAGTCTAGACTTACAGGTAGGTCATTTACTCTTGTAACATGTAATCCACTTAGCCTAATGGGTAAGACTCAAGGGTGTGAAGGAGGAGGTCTTGGGTTCAATCCCCATGGGGTACATGGGAAGAGTATTTTGCCCAAAGAGCTCTAGAACCTTCTAGAAGCATCCACTGGACACTTGGCGCACATGTAGTTACATGGCTGACACTTGGATGATTAGTATCCACCTGCCCAAGAAGGCAGTCCCCTGGAGAGAGCTATATATAGAGGCATTTGGTTGGGAGGAGAGTCATCTCTCAAGCATGTGGTGGTCGTAATCCTTGTTCTCTTGCATTGGTATCAGAGAATACCTGGAACTTCTAAATTCTCGTAAAAGAATTGAAGAGATAAGGTACTCTATCAAGAGATGTTTAGACTTTAGGATAAGAATCACCCACACATTAATGTGAATATAAAATAGGGTGGTATGGGACACCAGATTTTATACTCAGATTGATATAGTAAAGATGGTATGGGACATCAGACAGTGGGATGATAATTATCTTTTAGTCCTAGTTTGGATTTTGAAGTTAGGTTTCATCCTCAAGGGAATTAAGACTTCAAGAAAAGTTTAATTCGTAAAGGATGAAAGTAGTATCTTACGATACTTCAAGATGACTTCAAGATCAAGGAAATTGAAGATATGAAGTAAGGAACTTCCAAGATCTTCTTAGAACACTTCAAGCTTAAGTGTTATTGATCAGAAATATTTAATAAATTTCTGAAAGAAGTTGGACTTTAACTTTGAGTTGATCTTTTCAACTAAAGATTTAATTGACTAAGTCAAGCATCAAGTTCCTAGTGTAACTTGATAAATTCACTCTTTTGACTCAAAGAAATGCACAAGAATTGCATTCACGATTAGGAGTCAAAAAGACTGAATGTGACCTGAACTTAGTCTCAAGTGAAGCATTATTTGAATACGAAACTCATCGACAGAACCTCAGTGGGTCGACACACTGATGTTGGTTACCACACTAGTATCTTGTGGTTGGATGATGTTTTTGATTTGCTTTGAATCTTTTTGAGAAACTAGCTTATTTCTCTTAAAGATAAAAACAATGCTTCAATATCTTGTTGAAATAGATCTTTGAAAAGTTAAAGTCCTGAGTCAACTAGACTTTGACTCATAGCAAGTTTATGTATATTCGAAGTTTGAATTGGTTGTACAGAGTCTTAGTTATTTCTTTCCGCTTTCCAAATCTTTTGAAATTGACTCAGATATAGTATCTGATTCCTTTTGCAAAAGACCAGGGTTAGCCGGTTAGAATAAAATAACTAACTTGAACATCCTAGATAGATGTTATGTACAAGAACCTTTTCAATCTTCAAAAGATGATAAGTCTAAGTGGACTTATTCATTTGAGTTTGCTTCAAGTTATAGCATAATTGATTTCCTGGAGTCCAGTATACTCTAGAATAGGGAAGTTAGGAATTGCTCATCAGATTGACAATTCCCAAGAACTTTCAGTTAAAAGTCTTTGAGAAAAGTGTCCTAAGTTGGACAAAGTTTCATTTTTGAATTTGAATTGGTGAAGTTAGTATGGTTGATTCCATCGAAGTGGTAAACTTTCTCCTACAGTTTACATAGGATTTTTTCAACTCATTGAGACAAAGTAGTCCTCTAGTCGGGTGAAAAAATCAAGTAACTGTTGGATCAAAGTAAACCATTGTACAAACATCCAAGTTAGATGTTTGAGACAACCAAACTTAAAGTTTTTCAAAACAAATTCAAGTGAATCGAGAGTTCTCAAAGTCTTGCGAGGAATAAGAATCCCACCTTCATTACTAAGCCCATGCACCAGTTATGCCTAGAAATGGACTAGTAATTTGAATCCACCTAGTTCACATGTTTGTGCCTAGATCGCACATCCAGAAACTGTGAATTAGCCAGGGATGTCATTAGATCCACCCTCATTATTCTTCACTAGTTTGTACTTTGTCCCGTTCATCAAAGTACAAAACCAGATAGTGTTTTGAATCATTTGGGCAAGGATGCCACCACAGAGATGAGACATGTTCTTCCAGTTCTAGAACATGACCATGTTCTTCCAGTTTTAGAACATGAGGCTCGAGGGTTGCCTACAGTATGTATATAGCTCTATTTTCGAGGACGAAAATCTTTTCCAAGGGGGGATGAATGTAATAAAGTAAGTCTATGATCCAAGGGTCTAGCCGGTTCAGACAGATCTGAAATCGGACACCGTTTGGTCATCCGTGTGTATGACCAAAGATCTCGAGTTTTAGACTTACTAGGAGGTCTTGCGCTCTTGTGAACAAGTGATCCACTTAGCTTAGTGGTTAAGTCTCAAGGATGTGAAGGAGGAGGTCTTGGGTTCAACCCCCATGGGGTACATGGGGAGGGTGTTTTGCCCAAAGAGCTCTAGAGCCTTCTAGAAGCATCCACTTGAGTTAACTCGAGTTAACTGGGACACTTGGTGCACATGTAGTTACATGGCTGACACTTGGATGGTTAGTATCCACCTGCCCAAGAAGGAAGTCCCCTGGAGAGAGCTATATATAGAGGCATTTGGTTGGGAGGAGAGTCATCTCTCAAGCATGTGGTGGTCGAAATGCAAGAGAATGAATATTACGACCACCACATGCTTGAGAGATGACTCTCCTCCCAACCAAATGCCTCTATATATAGCTCTCTCCAGGGGACTGCCTTCTTGGGCAGGTGGATGCTAATCATCCAAGTGTCAGCCATGTAACTACATGTACGCCAAGTGTCCAGTGGATGCTTCTAGAAGGTTCTAGAGCTCTTTGGGCAAAATACTCTTCCCATGTACCCCATGGGGATTGAACCCAAGACCTCGTCCTTCACACCCTTGAGTCTTAACCATTAGGCTAAGTGGATTACTTGGTTACAAGAGTAAATGACCTACCAGTAAGTCTAGAATCGAGATCTTTGGCCACACAAACGAATGACCAAACGGAATCCGATTTCAGATCTGTCTAAACCAATTGGATCCCTAGATCACCAACTTACTTTATTACATTCTTCCCCCCTTGGAAAAGATTTTCGTCCTCGAAAATAGAGCTATATACATACTGTAGGCAACCCCTGAGCCTCATGTTCTAAAACTGGAAGAACATGGTCATGTTCTAGAACTGGAAGAACATGTCTCATCTCTGTGGTGGCATCCCTGCCCAAATGATTCAAAACACTATCCAGGTTTGCACTTTGATGAACGGGACAAAGTACAAACTAGTGAAGAATAATAAGGGTGGATCTAATGACATCCCTGGCTAATTCACAGTTTCTGGATGTGCGATCTAGGCACAAACATGTGAACTAGGTGGATTCAAATTACTAGTCCATTTCTAGGCATAACTGGTGCATGGGCTTAGTAATGAAGGTGGGATTCTTATCCCTCGCAAGACTTTGAGAATTCTTGATTCACTTGAATTTGTTTTGGAGAACTTGAAGTTTGGTTGTCCCATACATCTAACTTTAGATGTCTGTACAATGGTTTACTTTTATCTAACAGTTACTTGATTTTTTCACCCGACTAGAGGACTACTTTGTCCCAATGAGTTTAAAAATCCTATGTAAACTGTAGGAGAAAGTTTACCATTTCGGTGGAATCAACCATACTAACTTCACCAATTCAAATTCAAAACGAAAATTGTCCAACTTAGGACACTTTTCTCAAAGACTTTTAACTGAAAGTTCTTGGGAATTGTCAATTTGATGAGCAATTCCTAACTTCCCTATTCTAGAGTATACTGGACTCCAGGAAATCATTTATGCTATAACTTGAAGCAAACTCAAATGAATAAGTCCACTTAGACTTATCATCTTTTGAAGATTGAAAAGGTTTTTGTACATAACATCTATCTAGGATGTTCAAGTTAGTTATTTTATTCTAACCGGCTAACCCTGGTCTTTTGCAAAAGAAATCAGATACCATATCTGAGTCAATTCCAAAAGATTTGGAAAGCGGAAAGAAATAACTAAGACTCTGTACAACCAATTCAAACTTCGAACATATGTAAACTTGCTATGAGTCAAAGACTAGATGACTCAGGACTTTAACTTTCCAAAGATCTATTTCAACAGGATATTGAAGCATTGTCTTTATCTTTAAGAGAAATAAGCTGGATTCTCAAAAAGATACAAAGAAAACCAAAAACATCATCCAACCATAGGATACTAGTATGGCAATTACCATCAGTGTGTCGACCCACTGAGGTTCGTTTGATGAGTTTTTTACTTTAATAATGCTTCACTTGAGACTAAGTTCATGTCACATTCAATCTTTTTGACTCCTAATCGTGAATGCAATTCTCGTGCATTTCTTTGAGTCAAAAGAGTGAATTTACCAAGTTATACTAGAAACTTGATACTTGACTTAGTCAATTGAATCTTTAGTTGAAAAGATCAACTCAAAGTCAAAGTCCAACTTCTTTCAGAAATTTATCAAATATTTCTGATCAATAACACTTAAGCTTGAAGTGTTCTAAGAAGATCTTGGAAGTTCCTTACTTCATATCTTCAGTTTCCTTGATCTTGAAGTCGTCTTGAAGTATCGTAAGATACTACTTTCATCCTTTACGAATTAAAGTTTTCTTGAAGTCTTAATTCCCTTGAGGATGAAACCTAACTTCAAAATCCAAACTAGGACTAAAAGATAATTATCATCCCACGGTCCGATGTCCCATACCATCTTTCCTATATCAATCTGAGTATAAAATCTGGTGTCCCATACCACCCTATTTTATATTCACATTAATGTGTGGGTGATTCTTATCCTAAAGTCTAAACATCTCTTGATAGAGTACCTTATCTCTTCAATTCTTTTACGAGAATTTAGAAGTTCCAGGTATTACCTCTAACTAGATTTTCTAGGTTTTGATTCCTTCACATGATCGTCTCACAATCATGTGCTTTACCTTGGGAACTTGAAAACCTTTAATAGAATATCTCCTATCTTTTTTGCTAGGGTTTTCAAATGAAAACCAATCAGAATTCCAAGTACTTGAATTTTCTCGAATTCAAGTTCAATTGGTTTATCCTTGACCAATTTCGTAGTGACAAGAGCTTTTAGCTTCTTGTCTTTAGATTCCTTTCTACTAATGCTTTTAGGTACCTATCCTGGCCAGGAATTTTATAGGAATCTCTCTACTGCATAAGTCTGAGCATCCGCTCATGCTTTCTGGATTTGTAGCAAAAATCCCTTTAAGGATAGGCAAACACTTATGTTTTACCTTCCACAGACTTAAGTACCGTCTTCACGATTTGCAGACTACATACTTGGAATTACTTCACTCTGTTCAGACTTGGAACAACTTACTTTTTCACAATTTTCCATTCGATAAATGGAACTTGAGTGAATCATTCCTAAAGAAAAATTTTATTGCCAATACTTGGGCAATCTATAGGGTAGTTCCAATCGCATGTTCTTGGACAATCATGGCCAAGCTTGATCAAGTCTGGTTGATACTTGCGACAAAAATAAAGACTTAGTCTTTATCTTTTAAGATCTCTTAAACTATCTTAAGCTTCTTTGCTTACCTACAGGATTTTTAGAGATCTTTTCCTACTCAAGTCCAAGCATACACTTATGCCTCTCAGATTCCAAAGCTAAGAATCTTTGATATACCTTTAGGTTATATCACAAATAGGACTTGAAATACTACTTCTAGTGGTTTGGGATGTCCGGGAACTACTTACTTATTGTTTAAAGAGTATGAAGAATTTCATTCTCAATACTTGAAAGAATGCCATTTCTTCAAAGACTTGAGATTCCTTCTAAGGAATAACTTGAGCAAATGATTCATCTTGGAATCTTTTGCAATATTAAAAGAACATTTGAAAGAAATTCTTTCAAATAATATCCAAAAAATTTACTGATTCAATTGTATTCATTTCCTGAGTATCAAACTAGAGACAAAATATCACATTTTGGATATGGTTTCCCATTCCACTATGAAAGTTTAAGTTGAACTTTCATTTATGTGATATCGACTTCTATTCTTGAGTTTGATACAAAACTCATTATTATTGGTCAATCTTCAGATGTTACTAGAGTCCTTTTAACATATTTCACCAATCAAAATTATGTTTAAAGTCCAAGCATCTATTGATGATTGATCCAATAGTAATGTTACTGTGAACACAACTTTGAACTTTATAACTTGTTTAGGAGAAGTTCATGGATTGAAAATCCATTTCTTGGAACTTTCTATTCCTAAATGAAAAGTTCACACTTGCTTCAAGTCTTTAGGAACTTATATTATTTCCTAAAGACTGCTTAGCTAGTTGCATCATTTACCAGAGATGCAACTATAGAACCTAACATCCTTTTATTGACGTCAAGGATCAATTGATGTTGAGGTTTAACCTTTGATTTCCATCACCCCTTGGGATGAAATCAAATGAAAATTTATAAAAGCTTGGTACCTTTATATCTTGGCAAAGAGGTTTTGCTTTCATCATTCCTTGGACCTATCATATAATATGAATTTATGTGTATTTTGGGAAGAGTTCATGAATCAATTAAGATCCTCTACTTGGAACATCTACCTTCCCAAAAATAAATTCATCTTAAACATGGTAGGAGAATGATCTCACATGAAATAGAAGGCTTGACTATTTCATATCTCAATTCCAAAAAGTTACTTACCGAGGTTTCATCATGAGATACAAATCTTGAAACCACAAAGAAACTTCTTTAAACTTTCGAAATCTTCTAAATAGAAGAGTACTCAAGGAACTTGGAAATATAGTTGACGTTCTCATCCAACCTTGGGATGCTTGAGAAGTTACATAAAGTATGTAACTAATCAAGTAAAGCTTATCCGCATGACTTTCTAAGTGTCATCATACATCATAAAAGAGTTTGCAAGTAATTAAATTTTCTTGGTTATCAAGAAAATTTATTACTTAACTTTCTCCTAGTGCTTACTTATACCTAGCAAGACATCTATCATACTTAATTATCATTAAGTATTTGTCTTTGATAGCGGAGTATCGACTTGGGAAGAAATCGACTAATTACTTGAGTTGCAAACTAGAACTAGTATGTCTTTGCAACTAACTAGTCCTTGGTCTTCCCTAATGTCTAACTGCGAGCTTTATAAAGTAAGCTAAATACTAAGAGAGTACATTCTCATATCTCCTTGCAAACAGCATTCCATTCTATCATGCAAATGCATGTATCTACATGCAAAAGCATATGTTCACATGTGTATGCATGCATGTTCTTTGCATGCCCAAAAAATAATACAACAATCATGCATGAGCTTGATGCACGATTTTTTTTTTTGTACTAAAAATGTATATCATGCAATCCTGATGCATGTATATCCTTTCCTTTGTCCTAATGCACTATGATATAAAAACATACCCTTGAGGTGCAATAGAAAACTTACTCAATGGAAAGGAAATATGTATTTAAACTACCAAAATACATTCTTTGATGCACAAGGATCTTTTTGAAATCAAGTCTTTCCTTAATGCAAACTAATGCTTGGAATGAGAAATGGATTAATTCATTATTCTAATCTAGACTTAATCAATTGAAATCTTGGCTATTTCAATGTGCATCTAGGATTAAGTGTAGAATAATGAAAACAAAATAAATCGAGCATTAAGGCCAAGCAAAAATTGGAAAATACTTAGCTCCACATAGAGCTACGTCCTTCCCTTGATCCTTTGGAAGAGTGATTCTCTCAAGACTTTGGTCCGAATTCAAAGTTGGTTTGACTTTAATAACCAAAGGCCTCCGGATCTTCACTCTAGAGCTCCACTTCCATCAAACTTTGCTCAAAACTTTAACTTTCTATGGCTTTAATCAGCACAGATATGCATTCGGGTTCGGCCTGCAATAACTGATTTGTCTCCTTGGATGGATGAGAGTTGGGCTTGCACTTCAGCTCTGATCACTGGTTTAGTAGAGTTTGCTCTGTACTCACAGGCAAGGAACACTCGTGGGTGACGTGGCTACGTGAGAATGCTCCCAAGGAACCCGTCTGGGTTCGATCCTTAGTAGGCGCAGCGGGCAGAGAAAGCTACTTTTTGTTTTGTTCCTTTCGGAGATCTTCTGCAACGCTGGGTTTGAAAACAAGATGAATCTCTGCAAACTTCTGAGCATAAACGCCCGTTGACGTTATGGATAGGCGAGTGTCCTCTAGTTGGGGAGTGGGGGTTTGAATCCCCTATGCTTCACCAGAAAATATACACTTTTGGATCTACAAATTGAGATCTTCTCCAGCGCTGACTCTGATCACTAACATCTGCTGCGTATATATCTTCACGCGGTCAATGTGCTCTTGTGGTTAGAGCAACGCGCTCCCAACAGAGGGGCGGGGGTTCGAATCCTGCTGGTAGCACACAGAGATGATCTAATCTTTATCTTTTGAATCAGTAATTTTTTTGGATATTATTTGAAAGAATTTCTTTCAAATGTTCTTTTAATATTGCAAAAGATTCCAAGATGAATCATTTGCTCAAGTTATTCCTTAAAAGGAATCTCAAGTCTTTGAAGAAATGGCATTCTTTCAAGTATTGAGAATGAAATTCTTCATACTCTTTAAACAATAAGTAAGTAGTTCCCGGACATCCCAAACCACTAGAAGTGGTATTTCAAGTCCTATTGGTGATATAACCTAAAGGTATATCAAAGATTCTTAGCTTTGGAATCTGAGAGGCATAAGTGTATGCTTGGACTTGAGAAAGATCTCTAAAAATCCTGCAGGTAAGCAAAGAAGCTTAAAGATAGTTTAAAGAGATCTTAAAGATAAAGACTATAAGTCTTTATTTTTATCGCAAGATCAACCAGACTTGATCAATCTTGGCCATGATTGTCCAAGTAATGTGCGATTAGAACTACTTTGTAGATTGCCCAAGTATTGGCAATAAAATTCCTTTTGGGAATTATTCACTCAGGTTCCATTTATTCGATGGAAAACTGTGAAAAAGAGTAAGTTGTTCCAAGTCTGAACAGAGTAAAGAAATTCCAAGAATGTAGTCTGCAACCGTGAAAATGGTAATTAAGTCTGTGGAAGGTAAAACATAATTGTTTACCTATCCTTAAAGGGATTTTGGTACAAATCCAGAAAGCATGAGCGGATGCTTAAGACTTAAGCAGTAAAGAGATTCCTAAATAAAGTCCCCGGGGTAGGTACCTAAAGCAACAGTAAACAAAGGAATCTAAAGACAAGAAGTCAAAAGCTCTTGTCGCTACAAAATTGGTCAAGAATAACCAATTGAACTTGAATTTGAGAAATTCAAGAACTTGGAATTTTGATTGGTTTTCATTTGAAAACCCTAGTAAAAAGGATTGGAGATATTCTATTAAAGGTTTTTCAAGTTCCCAAGGATAAGCACAAGATCGTGAAACGATCATGTCAGAGGATTAAAACCTAGAATATCAAGATAGAGATAGTACCTGAAATTGCAAAATTCTTGTCAAGAATTAAAGCTAGAAGGTTCTCTATCTAGAGATGTTGTAGACTTTAGGATAAAATTCACTCACACGTCAATGTGAGTATAAAAGAGGGTGGTATGGGACACCAGATTTTATACTCAGATTGATGTAGGAAAGATGGTACGGGACATCGGACCGTGAGATGATGATTATCTTTGAGTCTTCGTTTGGATCTTGAAGTTAGGTTTGATCTTCAAGCGAATTAAAACTTCAAAGAAGGGAGTTTAAACTCAAGAAGAATCTCAAGATACTTCAAGATCAAGGAAACTGAAGATATGAAGTAAGTAACTTCCAAGATCTTCTAAGAACACTTCAAGCCTAAGTGTTATTGATAAGAAATATTTGATAAATTTCTGAAAGAAGTGGGACTTTGATTTTGAGTTGATCTTTTCAACTAAAGATTTAATTGACTAAGTCAAGCATCAAGTTTTTAGTATAACTTGATAAAATTCTGAGAAACGCACAAGAATTGCATTCCCAGTAAAGAGTCAAAAAGATTAAATGTGACTTGAACTTAGTCTCAAGTGAAGCATTATTTTACGAAACTCATCAACAGAATCTCAGTGGGTCGACACACTGATGTTGGTTACCACACTAGTATCTTGTGGTTGGATGATGTTTTTTATTTTCTTTGAATCTTTTTGAGAATCCAGCTTATTTCTCTTAAAGATAAAGACAATGCTTCAATATCCTGTTGAAATAGATCTTTGAAAAGTTGAAGTCCTGAGTCATCTAGTCTTTGACTCATAACAAATTTATGTATATTCGAAGTTTGAATTGGTTGTACAGAGTCTTAGTTATTTTTTTTTCGCTTTCCAAATCTTTTGAAATTGACTCAGATATAGTATCTGATTCCTTTTGCAAAAGACCAGGGTTAGCCGGTTAGAATAAAATAACTAACTTGAACATCCTAGATAGATGTTATGTACAAGAACCTTTTCAATCTTCAAAAGGTGATAAGTCTAAGTGGACTTATTCATTTGAGTTTGCTTCAAGTTATAGCATAAATGATTTCCTGGAGTCCAGTATACTCTAGAATAGGGAAGTTAGGAATTGCTCATCAGATTGACAATTCCCAAGAACTTTCAGTTAAAAGTCTTTGAGAAAAGTGTCCTAAGTTGGACAATTTTCATTTTGAATTTGAATTGGTGAAGTTAGTATGGTTGATTCCACCGAAATGGTAAACTTTCTCCTACAATTTACATAGGATTTTTTCAACTCATTGAGACAAAGTAGTCCTCTAGTCGGGTGAAAAAATCAAGTAACTGTTGGATCAAAGTAAACCATTGTACAAACATCCAAGTTAGATGTTTGAGACAACCAAACTTCAAGTTTTCCAAAACAAATTCAAGTGAATCGAGAGTTCTCAAAGTCTTGCGAGGGATAAGAATCCCACCTTCATTACTAAGCCCATGCACCAGTTATGCCTATAAATGGACTAGTAATTTGAATCCACCTAGTTCACATGTTTGTGCCTAGATCGCACATCCAGAAACTGTGAATTAGCCATGGATGTCATTAGATCCACCCTTATTATTCTTCACTAGTTTGTACTTTGTCCCGTTCATCAAAGTGCAAACCTGGATAGTGTTTTGAATCATTTGGGCAGGGATGCCACCACAGAGATGAGACATGTTCTTCCAGTTCTAGAACATGACCATGTTCTTCCAGTTTTAGAACATGAGGCTCGGGGGTTGCCTACAGTATGTATATAGCTCTATTTTCGAGGAAGAAAATCTTTCCAAGGGGGGAAGAATGTAATAAAGTAAGTTGGTGATCTAGGGATCCGATTGGTTCAGACAGATCTGAAATCGGATTCCGTTTGGTCATTCGTTTGTGTGGCCAAAGATCTCGAGTCTAGACTTACTGGTAGGTCATTTACTCTTGTAACCAAGTAATCCACTTAGCCTAATGGTTAAGACTCAAGGGTGTGAAGGACGAGGTCTTGGGTTCAATCCCCATGGGGTACATGGCAAGAGTATTTTGCCCAAAGAGCTCTAGAACCTTCTAGAAGCATCCACTGGACACTTGGCGTACATGTAGTTACATGGCTGACACTTGGATGATTAGCATCCACCTGCCCAAGAAGGCAGTCCCCTGGAGAGAGCTATATATAGAGGCATTTGGTTGGGAGGAGAGTCATCTCTCAAGCATGTGGTGGTCGTAATCTTCATTCTCTTGCACCTCTTCATCCCAGCAGCCACTTCCTCCACTTCCCATATTTACAGAGTTAGAATCAATGGGCCGAATGCTAATCCAGTTTTCTCAACAACTTCCAGTACAACTCAGAATGGCTATAGAGAATCTTGTTCTTGAAGCAGACATTAATCCACTCCAGGAAGAGGTAGTTGCGGTCAAAGCAAAAAATCATCATCTGTACTTCTAGATTAACCAGCTCCAAGCTAGACTTGCCAAACAGGAAGCAGTTACCAGTCAACGAGATGCGGCACTGGCAGAAGTCCGAGAAAAAGAAGAATTATTAAGTGTTGCTGACACAAAACTAATTCAGTTGAAGCAGTTAATCGAAGATAAAGAGGATGCACGTATAGCTCTGGGCAATCTTTTAGAAGAGACTAGAGCACAACTGAATGAAGCAGTACAGAAAGGACAAGGGATGGCCGATTTGGTTAAGAAGACTATTGAAGAACTCCAGAGAAACAAGTTTGATGTATCTGAAGTAAACAATATTCTTAAATGCAAATTGACCATGGAAGCTCAATTACAGAAAGAGATAACAGGGATCAGAAGAAAGCATGATGCTTTTCATCGAACAATCCAATTTCGAAATCAGGAGATAGAAAGAAGAGAGAATCAGCTGGATGCTCAAAAAGAAAGACTGTCTCGAATTGATAAGCAGATAGCAGATATGAAAGTTAGTCGTGATGCAGCTCTGTCAAATGAATTTTATTTACAGGAAGCTTTTCTGCAAACACACGCAGAAGTTTTGATGACCCAAGTTATTTCTTTAAGTTCAGTACGGACAGATGCTCAGCTCGTAGAACTAGATATTTTGAAACAGATGTTAGAGACATTGAAAAAGAAAATTTCCCAGACATTTAGATTAGCCAGAACTATGTATTTAGAAGGAATAGTAGATGAACCGTAATTTTTGTATACCTGCGGGTTCAAGTCCACCGTGCGTGCCAGTGTAAGCCGCCGGATTGGCAATTGTAAAATCTGACTCTTAACGAACCAAAAGGTCATTGCGTAAATGTTGTAACCCTGATTGATGTTGTAACCTTTATATAAATCAATGAAAAAAGACGCTTCGGTGACGCTCAGAGGAATCACCAGACTGTTCGTCTGGTTGATGATGTTTGTGTAGTTTCCGTGGTGTGTTTGAGAACTTTGAGTTACTTTGTATCTTTCTGTTCTGTTGATTATCTGTATATGTGTGTTATAGATAGTGTTACGGTAATGATACATTAAGCGAAGTATTGAATCGCTGTTTCTGTCAGTGGTTTTCTATAAGTCTGCATTACAGTAGCATTCACTTTGTACGTTGATTACCGAGAAGTTTTAATCTATGTATGAGTCGATACTCTGTGAGTGAGCGAATCAGAATAGTAAGTCTGTAAGGAACAATTTTGAGTGTTGTCTGTTAGTAAGTCTGTTGGCAGAGTTGATGAACAAACTGTTATGTGAGTGAGTGAGTTAAGCGAGTTAATTGGGAAAATCAAGTATAGGGCCTCTGTTTAACAGACCCCTTCCACTCCCAAGAACCCGAATAGATGTTTAAACGCATCTCTGATGGCAAGACCCGCGTTTAACAGATATATATAACCCCATCTAGATTTGATGAATCCCTCAAAAGACAAGAAAACATAAGCTTTAAGTACCTAAAACATTGCTTACTTTCATGATCTTTACATAGTTTATAGGTGCTATTTTGATTAGTATCCATTTTGGAAAAGGGAAAAGAAGAGATATTTTCCATTCTTTGGTGGGAGAAACCATGCACCCATACAATATAGTGCGTCGAATTCCATTTAGAATCAATAATAAAAAAAAAGTATGATGGTAGTTTGAAGCTCCACAAAACCCCCTTCCATCATTGTTTGAAAACAAAATAGCACCTAAATTAATAAGTTCCCATTTTGGAGGAGCAAAATAGAGGTGCATTAAGTATGGATAAATGGAAAAACATACATCCTAAGAATATGTCATATGTAATTCCATATGGAATCATTATATTCATGAAAGGAAGAAGTTAATGAGGAACTTTGCATCCACAAAGACCCCCTTTCCATATTTTTAGGAAAAATAATCAGGTGCTATTTTTAGCAAATCTCCACTTTTGGGAGCATGAAAATAGATAGTTTAAGAGACTCCTCATGCAATAATGCATACATAAATGGAGTATGGTATATTTATTATCATGAGGAATTAGAAAATTTTAGAAAAAACTAGTACGAAAGTATTAGAAGCTTGCTAAAACCTCTCATCTAACGTTTTACAAAAGTTAAAATCTTGGTTTCTACCTCTTTTGGGGAGAAAATTAGCATGCAAGGCGGATTTGGATATATGAAAATATTCCAAAGAAATTCATAAATTACTCTCTGAGGTCATGGAAACAAATTTGAGATTTCCTTGATGGAAGAATGCCTTTGGGCATTTCAAAAATCACATGGTCATACTTTTATTGAGCCCCTCCACCAATCCACTAGTCTTGCATGTCACACTTGGAGAGGCCATATCATGGTCTAGAAAAATCCAAATTGGGCATGATATGAATCTTTTGAAGATCAAAATATCCTTTTTTTAATTTGGAAATTATGTAATTTTTCTTGCTCTATGCAGGTGTGAAAAGTTCGAATAGTTTTTTATAACTACCTTCCAGAAGCCATATCTTCGAATCAAGAAGGCGATTGAAGTAATTTAAAATCAAGAAAATTACACATGCTATATATTGCATTTTATGATAATTTTTAGGCCCTAAGGAAGTTTTTGTAGGTACATACATATGGATTTCATATGCATTTTTTGACATATTTGCATTATTATTGTAATCACTTGACCATGCTTGATGTTTTGGAAAGTGGCCCGATGTCATTAGAGACTTGAGAATTTATTTTAGGACCTAGTGAAGAAAGTTCAAAGGTCTTAAAGCTCATAAAAAGGCTTAGATGCATGTGATTCTAGCATTAGACCGTTCAAGGACGTTTGGCTTATGTTTTTAGGCATAATGGTTTATGTTTTGGAATGTTTTGTATACACATGCAAGGATATATGGATGGAATGAATATATCAAATTTGATCATTGTTTAAGTTAAAAGATGGATCAACTTGTTAGGAATATAATTTTTTATTGTTTGTCGGAAAAATGATTTGTAAGAAGTAGTATGCAAAAGAGATCTTATTGCTAGCATTTATGTTTTGTAGGTTATGGAGTTCTAGCATTTATGTTTTGTAGGTTATGGAGTTCATACTTGAGTATATGGCTTGTGGGTAAAAGCATGTTAATGTGAACAATTTTTAATAGTATTTATCACTTTTAAGCCCATCACTTTTTAGATATTTATAGTAAAAAAATAAATTCATAATATCAATTTGCTAAACGTATGATCACTACTCATGCGGTGGCCCGCTAGGTATCATGGAAGGAACATCGATATTAAATGTCATTATTCCTCACGTACTCCACAAGGTGACGAGTCTATGGAGTCTGCACCAATGGAGCACAGAAGGTCCACGCGACTTCGTGAGTCGCGAGAGAAAGCTACCATCAACGAAGTTCTTCCATCAGATGATGAAGGTGAAACACAATATTTGGGAACGAGTATGAGCAGGTATGGGGTCTAGCATCCATGCATGCAACATTTAGGTGCTCGCATGGATACGAGTAATTTCTATGGTTCTAACGTAAGAGTCACTATGTTCGTTAGAGGAGATGCGCCATCCGTTAAGAGTCCATCATTGAAGCAGAAGCAATGGACTAGGTAAGCTCCTCGTTGATTTGATTTATTCAACTCATTAGTAAGCCTGCATACCCATTCCACCCTACCTAATGAATGCGGGGAGCCATCTGACCATCAGATAGTTCGATGGGGGCTGTTCCCATACCTAGTGCACACTTTATAGAGTTATTTCCAAATCTGATATCAATCGATGTGTCTAATGTTGTGTAATTTAATAGGCTAGTTTTACAGCCAGTTAAATGTCAAGTAGCACCTGGTTCTCCAAGAAGCAGAAAGTAGTTGCATTGTCATCAACAGAAGCTGAATTTGTGGCCTTAGCTCTCATGACAAAAGAAGGCCTCTAGATCCAAAACGGTCATGCAAGAGCTCTTACCGACGACATCAATCCCCTTGCAGATTATGTGTGATAACCAATCATGCATACATTTGGATAGCAACCCCAAACACTCAAAGAAAACAAAACATGTTGATTTAAAGTTTCATTTTATACGCGATCTTGTAGAGTAGAAAAAACTTCATCTTGCATATGTATCAACTCATCTAATGTGGTTTGATATGCTTACGAAGCTTGTGGGAGCAGATAAGCTCATCCTCTGCAGGAAACATCTTGGAATTGTTGAAATCAAGTAACATCTGTGTCACATTCCAATACTCTAGCTACAGGGAGTGTTGAAGTGGCTTAACTACGATTATGTGGATGTACCACGTATGAACCATGTGGCCAAACACCATGTCCCAGAAATAATGGATTAACAACCTCGAGTCGCTCATGTGTTGCATGATGTAACGATTCGCATGTATGTAACTGCTATATTGAATCATTAATACATACAAAAGTTGTTGCATGTATCTCTGCATTATATGTGGGCCTATGTAGGACCCTTCTTTTCTGCATCCATGAACCACAAAGATATAGGGACTCTACACTTAACCTGGTGCTACGACTGCAGTAACGGGCATGCATTTATGAGACAATTTGCCTTGTTGATGTAGGTGGATATATCCAACATATCCAAAAGTGCCAGAAAAAGGAGGATTTCCCCACCATTTACAGCCTGTCTATCGTTGGTATAGATCCAGGTACTATATCAAAAAAATCGATTAGTGAGGCAAATTGATTGTCTATCTTCAAGGTAACTCGACTCAAGGGGAAGATGAAAGTTAAATATGTCAGCCAAGAGTTCTATGATGCACTAATGGTGTTACATTAGAAAGTCTACCAGGAGGTACCAACAAACTACAAATTGTCTGTACAATTCGCTAGAGCCTTTGCATTTGAAAATTGTACCATTGCTCAAACATCAAAAAATCCAGCTATGTACCAAGTGGAATGGGTTGTAGCTACAGAAGCTTCTATTGAAAGATGCAGGAAGATGAGTACATTGCAGTCAAAGATGCAAAGGTTATTTCAACGATGATGCTTCACCACCTTTAGATGGGTATATTTCTCTAAAAGTTCTTTGAATGATGATGCTTCATCACTTTTAGAGCCTTTGGATGCGAACTTGTAGGAATAGAAAGAAGATGTTGAGTTATATGCTCGACAAGGTAGGACAATTGTTGCCATAAGGTGAGTGGAGGGTACTAAGGTTATACGTACTTTAGAATTGTTAATTGATAGTGAACAGAATAAGTTGGATAGGGTCAAGCTGGATTTGGATCAAGACAAGCTATCAAAGGTTACTGAGTTTGAACTGAGTATAGTAGTCATTGAGATGAGAAAAAAGTTACAAGTATCCATAGATGAATTGAAATGTGATGTGGGAATGTCTTCTGAGAGGAGGATTCAGTTGGAGATGCAAATTCAGATATATACTATTAATCTAGAGTTGTTAGGGGTTGAGCCAGATGAGAATGACAAGGTGCCTGAACTGTAGGTAATATTTAGCTTTATTGACATTGGTTGGAACATTTTTCTAAGGTTCAATACTGATCAATTGGATTGTTACATACAGAGGCTGAATATAAGTTGCATGAGGATTGGCTCAAGAGTGCAAATCGACATCTATCCTTTGTAAAGAACATGTTAAGCATGATGGATTCAAATGAATTGTCACCATTATTGCCATTACCTCCTCGAGAGTTACCATCAGCCCTCTTACTTAGTGTTTCATCCATGTGCATAGCATGTGGTTTGAATATTGAGGAGAGGGTGAGTTTTATAGTGGACCTTATGCCATGCAACCATGCATATCACTATATTTGTTTTGCAACACTGTTAAAATGCGCATTTACATTACAGACATTTTTAAGTTCTTTCGGGTTCTTGGGAGTGGTAGGGGTTTGATTTATCAGAGGCCCTATATCTTAATTTTCCCAATTAACTTATTCCATACGTAGTACGTTAGCGTTCAATATCGAATCGCTTGCTGTCAAAATTTTGGTTAGCCTTTTCATAGTAAGTAACGCGGGAATTATTCATTACCGTCACACAGACTTACTATCCGCAACTTAACAGTACTGTGTTAATCACAAATTAATGTAATTAAACAAAGGTAAGAGAAATAATACTCAGATCTCACGAACGCTGCACTACAACAACGTCTCCACAGACTGTAATCGCCCACACAGACAGTCTGGCGATCCTGCTTGTCGTTACCGGAGAGTCACCGCAATGTTTTCATTAATTGATAAGCAGATACATCACTTCGCAATGACCTTTCGGTTCGTGCGGGATAGGAAAATATAGGAATTATGAAAATACAGAATGCCAATCCGGGGGCTTACATTGGCACGCACGATGGACTTGAACCCGCAACGGAAACAAAATTTAGGGCTCATCTACGATGCCCTGTACATACATGGTGCGAGCTAATTTAAAAGTTCTGGAAATCTTCTCCTTCAAAGAATCCAGCATTAACTTTAAAGTTTCTAGTTCGACTAACTGTGGGTCAGTACGAACAGAGCTTGCGACAATCACTTGACTCATTAAAATGTCAGCCTGTGTCTGCAAAAATGCCTCTTGTAGGTAGAAATCATTTGCCAAGGCTGCGTCACGGCTCAATCTCATATCTTCAATCTGTTTATCTATTCTGGATAAACGCTGTGCTTGATAACCAAGCTGCTTTTCTCTTCTCTCTAGTTCTTCAGACTGGAACTGCATGGTTTCGTAGTAGGCTTCTATTTCCTTCTCCACTCCTTCAAATTCTTTCTTTAAACGGAGATACCTGCCAAGCTCTTCCTGTAACTCTTGATCATGCTTGAACAGGGTTTCGGTAGTCTTATGTAGCTCTGCTTCAGCTTTAAGTACATTACTGGCCAGAGACTAAGAGGCTTCTTCTAATATGCTGTATGCTTCCCACGTGCTATGCAGTTCATTGCCTATGGCAGTCATTGCATCTGTTTTATCAGTGATTTCTTGCTTCAACGTGCTGATTTCTATATCCTTTTGACACAGCAAAGCATCTTTCTGTGCTAGCTGATCTTGAAGCTGTTGAATTTGTAAGTGTAGGCCATGATTTTCTACCTTAACTACATCGACTTCTTCCTGTAGTGGAGTAATATATGCTTCTAAGATATCGACTTTATGCTGCAATTCGTGACGAATATTATCAGTGACCATTCTGAGTTGCATCGGTAGCTGCTGTGAGAATTGGATTAGCATTCAATCCATGGACTCTAATTCAGTAAACATGGGAACCGGAAGAGGAGGAGGAGGAAGTGGCTGAGATGAAGAGGGTGATAAGAGGTGATTGGAAGATGGTGGAGAATAATTACGCGAAGAGGATGAGGAATCCAGTGCTTCAGGGACAATAGGTTGAACAGGTACAATGGGATCGACTGGAGTCATTGGTGGAGGAGTGGGTATAAGAGTGTTGGGCACCAACACTATTCCGGGAGTCTGCTGCGCAGTCGCTTCAATTCGGTCAATTACAGCATCGACCACAATAATTATGTCATTGACAATCTCAGCAACCATGGATCGCACATCATCTTGGGTCTACTGCTGAGAATCCTCCTTTGAAGAAATTGCTTCAGATTCGGTGGTGAATGCACTTTGTTCTTGCTGCTTATTCGGAGAAGATTGGGCGGAAGAATCGACTGGATAGAAGTTGCGGTGTCATGAAAGATCTCTTCGTCATTGGCTGCGGTGGAACCTTGCACTTGACTTTCAGACGAGCTTATGCGATTGCGTTTCTGGCGAAGGAGTTGAAACAAATCGGCATCATCATCCTCGTCTTCATCTTCAAGCATCCGAGTGGATTCTTCATGCAGTAAGAGCGGTGCATTGGGTGGAGGTTGCGCGGCTTGAATGGTGGGAAAAAGGAACGTAAGGATGTGGGGAAGGCGTGATCGTGGAAGATCACCTTTGTTAACTTGCTTAATAACCGTAATGCATTCACGGTGAATGCGCCGGAAATAAAACGAGGCGAAATTAACAGGCTCACGAGAAGCCATGTCAATCATCGAATAAAATGGGCATGAAATCCCGTAAGTATGTTTCTGTAAATTAAGGATAGCAACTAAGAATTGTAATGCAATGCGTTCAGGGTTAGGGCGACACAAAATGGCATACTCATTCGATGAGTGTCGGGGAAATAAATATACCATAGTAGCAATAGGAAGGAGAGGACCATTCTCCACTCCTTCTATGGGCATACGAAATGCTTCAGCGTACGACGCTAAGGTGATGACAACACGGTTCGGTAAACATGTGATCGGCCAACATTGCTCTGTGGTAGATGTGGTGGCTATGGCAGATATGATCTGCGCATAAAAGGGTTGACACTCCACTGAATGCCAAGGCAATTCAGCGAAGTTCAACAGGCCGTGGATACGCAAGAACTCACTCATGTCCTGAGGGAGTCCATCACGGAAGGTAGTGAAATTGGCTAATGCTTCCATGATGCGCACGTGAAGTCACAAGAACACGAATACACAGCAAACACAGCGGACAGAACACACAAACACAATAGCGATTAACAATGAAAAGAAGAGGATTAAGTAGACACTTGGCAATGGGAGGTGATAAAAAACCCTAATCATCATGCGGTGTTGAGATGATAACCTTCATAATTACGGCGTGCATGCATGTGCAGAATCAATAACACAGGGCAGCGATTAATCATAATTAGATATCAAAACGAGGAGTTTTACGGTATTTATTCAACCAAAATGTGGAAATAAAAAAATAAATAAATAAATGACACGCAAAAAAACGAAGAATACGTCAGCAGCGATCAGGCGCTTGGTGATATGGACGCAACTTTGAACCATTGATTACTTTAGGAAGAGGAATTCCAGTCAAGGTAGTCAACCGAAAAGTAGCTGGTCCCACTTGCTCACTAATCTGGTAAGGACCGAACCACCGTAATTTAAATTTTCGAGCAGAACGATTTGATTTAGCATTATAAAACAGCACAAGTTGGCCCACCGTAAAAACTGGAGTCTGGAGAAAGCGATCATGGGTACGGGCTTGCCGCAATTGAACTTCTTGAAGAGTCATAAAACTTTCCCAGCGATGTTCATCCAAGGCTCTGAGTGTGTCCAACCGAAATGGCAAAGAGTCTTCGGGTAATAGCTTCTGACTTATGGCCACGCGTAAGCTTGGCACGACAATCTCCATCGGCACGATTGCTTCTATCCCATAAGCAAGCTTGAAAGGGGTCATTCCGGTTGCTACTTTGTAAGTAGTCCGGTATGCCCATAAGACGGCGGGTAGTAACTGATCCCAACGTTCTGGTGATTCTACGACCAATTTGCGAAGCATACTCAACAGCGTCTTGTTGGTACTTTCAGCTAAACCATAAGCACGGGGATAATATGGGGAACTAAATTTATGCAGAATTTGAAAAGTATGCGTTAGTACGAGCATTAAATTGTTAGCAAAGTGTGATCCTTGATCTGTCACAAGTTCCAGAGGTAATCCATAACGCGGGAAGACGTCCTTCATCAGGCATTTTGCCACCAAAACAGCTGTGGCGGACCATAAGGCCCAAGCTTCTACCCACCTGGTAGCATAATCTGTACAAGTTAGGATGTAGCGAGTGTTGCTAAGGATCGTTGGTGGTGTTATTGGCCCAATAAAATCAAGACCCCACTTCTGAAAAGGTTCCAAAGGTAATACAGGTTGTAGAGGAAAGAAATGGCGTTGTAATGGCTGTCCAGATCGTTGACAAGTGTCACACTGCTGCACAAACTGCATCACATCTTTATACATGGTAGGCCACCAAAGCCCACTTTGCAGAATTTTTCGGTGAGTAAGATCTGCTGCAAAATGTCCACCGGAGGGTATTGAATGTGCCATAGCAATAACCGAGTCTGCTTCATGTGGTGGAATACAGCGAAGTAAGACACCAGTATGATCCATGTAGTACAACTGTCCTACAATCAGCCGGAATCTGCAACTATAAACTGCAATTTTCCGCCGCATAGTAGGAGGTGTACGAGGAGGAATACATCCATCAGTTAGAAAAGTTAACAACGTATCATAGTAGGTAGACGGCACAGGAGGTTCTGCTGATTCGTCACGAGCCATTTCAATAATGTAAATTGCTGGTGTGGTGTCATCAACACCCACCGGAGCTTCACCGGAATCCAACTGAGAGAGAAAATTTGCTAATGCATGTGCGGTGCCAGGTCGATGAATCACTTCATAATCGAACTCTTGTAATAATAAAATCCAACAAGCCAGGTGACCACCTAAATGTTGCTGCCGGACCAGATATACAAGTGCGGCATGATCCACGTGAAAGGTGAATTTTCGGCCGAGTAAATAATGCCGGAATTTCTTCACAAAATACACCAACCCGAGACATTCTCTTTCGGTCACTGAATAGTTCCTTTCAGTAGGACCTAATCGGCGACTTGCATAATATAAAGGCCGAAACCATTTATCCGTTTGCTGCATTAAAACACTGCCAATGGCTATATCTGACGCATCTACAAAGACATGGAATGGGCGGTCCCAATCAGGAGGTTGCAAAATTGGAGCCTGCGTCAATAATCCTTTTAGACGATCGAATGCAGTTTGGCATTCCGGAGTCCATTCAAACTGTCGTGGAGTACTAGTCATTAGCCGATTAAGTGGTGTTGCTAAATGGGCTAGCCACCGTAGATGCCTGCCATGCCATCGGATTTGACCCAGGAAGCGCATAACTTCCAAGGAGTTTACCACAAGAGATCGCAAAAACAGATTTTGTCAGGTTCAGGCAGAGTCGGTATTCACGGCATTTCTCAAAGCAGCACCGTAAATGATACAAGTGCGCCGCAATCTTGCCAAATAAGGAGAAGTCATCTAAATAGACTTGCATAAACGTAGTCAGGTAGGGTGAAAAGACTTCCTGCATACAGCGTTGAAATGTGCTGGGAGCATTCCTTAACCCAAACCACATGACCGTACAAGCAAAAACACCCCAGTTCGTAATGAAAGTTGTTTACGGTATGTATTGTTCAGCCATTCTGACCTGGTTATAACCACTGTAGCCGTCCAGAAAGGAGTACATCTCGTGCCCGGCCACTCTATCGAGCATTGTGTCAAGAAAGGGCAGAGGAAATGGATCAGGTACCGTGGCCGCATTCAGTTTCTGGTAATCCACACAGATTCGTAGTTGCTTATTTTTCTTCGGAACAATCACGATTGGAGATATCCATTCAGCGTGTTCGATTGGTACAATGAATCCCACCTTCAATAATCGATCGAGTTCTGCTTTGACCTGTGCTGCATAATTGGGATTCATTCGGTAACTAGATTGTTTAATTGGCTTCGCCTTTGGTTTGAGCATGACCCGATGTTGATAGATCCGCGGATCAAGACGTGGTCGTGGGTTCGATTCCCACAGACGGCACCAGTGTTAAAATGTGCATTTACATTACAGGCATTTTTAAGTTCTTTCGGGTTCTTGGGAGTTGTAGGGGTCTGATTTATCAAAGGCCCTATATCTTAATTTTCCCAATTAACTTATTCCATGCGTAGTACATTAGCGTTCAATATCGAATCGCTTACTGTCAAAATTCTCCTTAGCCTTTTTACAGTAAGTAATGCAGGAATTATTCATTATCGTCACACAGACTTACTATCCGTAACTTAACAGTACTGTGTTAATCACAAATTAATGTAATTAAACAAAGGTAAGAGCAATAATACTTAGATCTCACAAACGCTGCACTACGACAATGTCTCCACAGACCGTAATCGCCCAGACAGACAGTCTGGTGATCCCGCTTGTCATTACCGGAGAGTCACCGCAATGTCTTTTCATTAATTGATAAGCAAATACATCACTTCGCAACGACCTTTTGGTTCGTGTGGGATAGGAAAATATAGGAATTATTAAAATACAGAATGCCAATCCGGAGGCTTACAACACATTGTCATGTGTCAATCAAGTGTTTAGGACCTGAATGTGGTGTTGAATTACCACAACATTGTTGATATATTTAGGTAGTGATGTCTGTGAACACTCTAGGACCACCGGGGCACTTTTTTCCCTCTTTAGGAGGTTTTTTCCCCTTGTACATATGCCTATTGCCCTAATGGGCTACTTATCTTTGTACATTCTCTAGTAATACATTCAGTATTGTGTGTTGTTCTCCAAGCTTCTTCTTCTTCCTTGTGCTGTTCGCATGCTTCCGCAAACATCTAACTCCAACAATTGGTATCAGAGCAGGTCGTCGCTTCATCTAGGGCACTATCGACACTCCTCCAATTGTAGTCTCAGAATCACTCTTTTCGGGCTCCGAACGCAATATCATAGTGCTTGTGCAGGCTATTTCGTCTTTTTGTGCCAAAGGTATATACCAATTTTTGTTCACTAGTATAAGCGTCTCGAAGTCTGCTATAGGTCTAGCATAATTCATCTAGGCAATTCTGTTCAACTTTTTGAGATACAGTCAATTTTGTGCATCAAGGTATTTTAGTCACCAACCATGGCTAAAAGCAATGATGTATTCCGTATGTTGGCTATTGAGGATAAGTTGGATGGTACCAACTACCCATTATGGGCTTATATGATGCGACATGTGTTGGTTGCAGAAGGACTATGGAACATTGTGCAGGGTGTCGAGAAACGTCCTATCACACCTGCAACTGTTACAACTGCAAGTACTGAAGCTGATGTAGAAGGTGTCAAAGATGATGATATTCTGCATATTCCTGTTCATGCTGCGGTTTCTGTTGCACCTACTACAGAGTAGATTCATTGGGATGGCAGAGATGCCCAGGCACATGCATTGATAGCTTTTCCGTCAAACATGCCATTATTCCTCACATTCGCTCTTGCAGAATAGCTAAGGATGCTTGGGATACACTTACCACATTGTACCAAGCTAGGAATGAGGCTCATGTTGCTTATCTCTGAAAACAGTTGGAGAGTGAGCACATGAACGAAGGTGATTCTATGGACAATTTCCTAATGAAAATCAAAGACTTGAAGGAACAGTTGATTTTTGCTGATGAGGTTATACCAGATAGCTCACTGGTGCAGACCGTTCTGAATGGTCTTCCTAATTCACATCAGAGTTTTGCTTCTACTCTTCGGTTGATGATGAAAGGAAATTTGAATGCCTTATCATTTGAGGAGTTAGTCTCTATTATATTGTAGGAAGATCAGTCTAGGCAGAACAGGTCCATTATGTGAGTTGCAGATCAAGCTTTTCTGGCTAGTCAGAAGGGCAAATGAAAATGAATCTCTTTAGCTAGTAAGCAAAAATCTGCTAATTCTGCATATTCGAAGAAGGAAGATAAAGATGAGAAGAAATAAAAAAAGCAGTAAGTACTATAAAGGGAATAATCATATCATAAAGAACTATCCAAAATTGGCTGCTAACGAGGCAAAGAAGAAAGAGGCTGGAATGGTTGTTGTAGAGGCCTCTACACCAAAAACAGAGTTTGTTAATCTTGTCCAGGAAGAACAATGGGCATTTACTACTGTCTGCAATTTTGACCCATCTTCTCATGAGCAGTGCATGTCTGCAATAGACTCAGATGTTTCGTATTTTGAGAGTGGGGTGACCAAACATATTACCTCATAGCGCAGTTTCTTCTCTGCAGGCTCGGAATACTGTTACATGCTCCAACAACTCCTCTTATCCTATTATGGGAGTTGGCAAGATCATTTTGACTACTACTGATGGTAATTCTTTCACTTTGTCATATGCTTTATTTGTGCTAGGGATCAAGAAGAACCTGTTATCAGTTTTTGCATTAGCCGATTGGCTTGGTTTTGAAATTTGTTGATGACAAGTCTACGGTTCATGATCTGTCGAATGGTGATGTGATTATTGCTTCTGGCATTTTATGTCATGGGCTGTATAAGCTCATAGACTATGAAAGATCAGTAAATGATTTGGCATGTGTAGTAAATGATTCTCATGCTATGTCCGATGCAAAGCTTTGGCATGCACGCTTTGGTCATTTGAATTTTGCTAGTTTGCTACACCTGTAGAAATCTGAAAAGGCGTCCTCTTTGCCCGAACTTGAGGCACCTGGAAAACATGTTTGTGAAGGCTGTATTTTGGCCAAAATGCAGTGTTCCTCCTTTCCAAAATATGGTTCAGTTCGGGCTACTCAGAAATTGTAGCTTGTACTACAAAGTGATGTCTGTGGTCCTATGCAGACACCTTCTTTTGGGAATTATCTTTACTTCGTGACTTTCATCGATGATTTTTCTAGGCATGCATGGGTATTTCCATTGAAGGCAAAGTCCGAAGTGTTCATGTGCTTCAAACAGTTTTTGGTTTTGGCTGAAAATCTGTCAGCATGTAAAATGGCCACCCTCCATTCTGATCGAGGGGGGGAATATATGTTTTCTGATTTTAATGCATTTATGGTTGAATGTGGGATACAACACCAGTGTACATTGTCGTATACACCTCAACAAAATGGAGTTGCTGAATGAAAGAACAGGTCACTCACGGAGATGGCGAGGTGTATGGTCAAGAGTCAGGCTTTACCACATAGTTTCTAGCTTGTCATTAGTAATTAGCTATTAATATTTAGCTTATTACCAATTAGTTATTACTAAGTAGCTAGTCCTTGGTTAGTTGTTTGTAATTAGCTATTACTTATTAGCTTGTTACTAGTTAGCTATTACAAAGTAGCTAGTTCTTAGTTAGTTGTTAGTAATTAGCTATTACTACTAAGCTAGTTACTAATTAGCTATTACTAATAAGCTAAATACTAATTAGCTATTACTAAGTATATGGTTATGGTTAGTTGTTTGTAACTAATTAGCATGTTACTAGATCATTATTACTAAGTTGCTAACTTTGGGTTACTTGTTAGTAATTAGCTATTAATAATTAAATTATTACCAATTAGCTATTATTAATTAGCTATTACTAAGTAGATATTACTAAGTAGCTGGTTCTTAATTAGCTTATTAGTAAGTTATTATTAATTAGCTTGTTACTAATCACCTATTACTAATTAGCTATTAGGAATTAGCTATTACGAATTAATAGTTAGTTTGTTAGTAATGAACTATTACTAAGTAGCTAGTCCTTGGTTAGTTGTTTGTAATTAGCTATTACTTATTAGCTTGTTACTAGTTAGCTATTACAAAGTAGCTGGTTCTTAGTTAGTTATTACTAAGTAGCTAGTCCTTGGTTAGTTGTTTGTAATTAGCTATTACTTATTAGCTTGTTACTAGTTAGCTATTACAAAGTAGCTGGTTCTTAGTTAGTTGTTAGTAATTAGCTATTACTACTAAGCTAGTTACTAATTAGCTATTACTAATAAGCTAAATACTAATTAGCTATTACTAAGTATATGGTTATGGTTAGTTGTTTGTAACTAATTAGCATGTTACTAGATCGTTATTACTAAGTTGCTAACTTTGGGTTACTTGTTAGTAATTACCTATTAATAATTAAATTATACTTATTACTAATTAGCTATTATGAATTAGCTATTATTGATTAGCCTATTAATAATTAGCTATTATTGATTAGCTATTACTAATTAGCTATTACTGATTAGCTATTATTGATTAGTTATTACGAATTAGCTATTATGAATTAGCTATTATGAATTAGCTATTATGAATAAGCTATTATAAATTAGCTATTACTAATTAGCTATTACTAATTAGCTATTACAAATTAGGTATAATTAATTCGCTATTACGAATTAGCCATTATTAAGTAGTTTTTTACTAAGTAGTTATTACGAAGTAACTGTTCATAATTAGCTATTACTAATTAGCTATTACTAAGTAGCTTATTGTTCGATAGTTGTTAGTAGTTAGCTATTACTAATTAGCTTGTTACTAATTCACAATTATTAATTAGCTATTTTTTATTAGCTATTAGGAATTAGCTATTACAAATTAGCTATTACTAATTAGCTTAGCTATTACGAATTAGCTATTACGAATTATCTATTATGAATTAACTATTCCTAATTAGCTACTACTCATTAGCTATTATTAATTGACTTATTACTAATTAGCTATTATTGATTAGCTATTACTCGTTAGCTATTACTGATTCACTATTACTGATTAGCTATTAATGATTAGCTATTACGAATTAGCTATTATGAATTAATTATTACAAATTAGTTATGAATAAATAGCTATTACTAATTAGCTATTATTGACTAGCTATAAATAAGTAGCTATTATTAATGAACTATTATTGATTAGCTATTAATGATTGGCTATTACGAATTAGCTATTACAAATTAGCTATTATGAACTAGCTATTATGAATTAGCGATTACGAATTAGCTATTACTAATTAGCTATTACGAATTAGCGATAACAATTTAGCTATGATGAATTAGCTATTGCTAATCAGCTATGATGAATTAGCTATTACAAATCAGCTATGACGAATTGGCTATGACCAATTATCTATTACTAATTAGCTATTACTGATTAGCTATTATTTATTAGCTTATTACTGATTAGCTATTATTGATTAGCTATTACTCATGAGCTATTACTGATTAGTTATTATTGATTAGCTATTACGAATTAGCTATTAAAAATTAGCTATTACGATTTAGCTATTACTGATTAGCTATTACTGATTAGCTATTACTAACTAGCTTGTTAGTAATTAGCTATTATTGATAAGGTATTACTAATTAGTTATTATTGATTAGCTATTATTGATTAGCTATTATTGATTAGCTATTACTAATTAGCCATTGCAAACTAGCTATTATGAATTAGCTATTATGAATTAGCTATTATGAATTAACTATTACTAATTAGCTATTACTAATTAGCTTTTACTAATTAGGTATTATTAATTCACTATTACAAATTAACCATTACTAATTAGCTTGTTAGTAAGAAGCTATTACGAAGTAACTAGTTCTTGGTTAGTTGTTCGTAATCAGCTATTACTAATTAACTTGTTACTAATTAGCTATTACTAAGTAGCTGATTGTTCGATAGTTGTTAGTAGTTAGCTATTACTAATTAGCTTGTTACTAATTCGCGATTACTAAGGATCTAGTTTTTTGTTAGTTGTTTGCAATAAGTAATCCATCAACTATCTCTTTCTTACTCTTTAACCCTCTGGTGGAACACTAATTTGGCTGGTTTCATTGTGCTAAGTAGTTGCTCGTACCTCAATAGGAACAATTACCATCAATGTTGTGTTGCATACAAAAGGAAGCTTGGGACAAGTGAGAATGTTGGACGTACACCATTTGTTGCAAGAAACTTATGCCCAATCTTCATCATTGAAGGAGAAAGAAAATATTCCATCCTTCCTCCAAACAGCGTCTGCAATGGATGCTAGCATCAATCCTTGTCCAATTGACAACATGCATGATGCGGACTCCACATGCATTGACTTTCATAGTGGTCTAGACAAAATGATTGAGAATGTCTAGATGATCCCGTTGTTTGTGCAAACAAAGATCATCTATAGAATCCAACTTTTAATCCTAATCAGAGTCCAAATAGAGATGTTCTTCAAATGAATGCTACAAATGAAACCTCCTCAAAGCAAAACTATTGTAACCTAGCCTCAGTTTCTGATATGTGTGGATCCCCAATAAAGGCTGTACGTGTTCACGTACAAGAGGATGCCACTCTAGCACAGTTTATGGCAAATGAAAAAAGAAATTTGCAAGCACATGTGAAACGACAGAAGAAGCCAAGCCATTTGCACCCAATTACAAGGTGGCAGACTACCCGATCACACTTGAATGGAGGCGCTGCACCTGATATAGACAATCTTTTGAAAGAACAGTACCAGTGTTCACCCTCTTACATCATTGTCCTTTGTAATGGTTACTATCCCCACATGTGGCATCATCCAAATCTATTAGCTATCATCATAGTTTGTGATCAACCTATTTTGTATCAATGTTATTAAAATATTTTGTTGTCTTTGCCTCATATTATATACCCTGTACATATTTGATAGCTCAATTGTGTCATTGATTGTAATGATGTAAACAATTCTTCCTTTGGTATTATATGGGCAAAATGGTGTTTTTCCATAACTTAAGCATCAATTTGGAAATAATTTGAAGTCTTAATGACATCATAAACATTAGGAATGCATTTGTATGAATTTTACAATTGTTCCTCTCATGATGCCTTTTCACAATGATATGATTTGGATAGTAGTAAATAGTTTCAAAGTGTGGAAACTGATTTCACTATTTAGTTCTACTGTTCACCTTCTTACAACACCTCTTTGTAATGGTTACTATCCTTAAATGACATTGTCCAAATTGATAGCTCTCATAGGATTTTGTATTTAGCCTATTTTTTAATGATGTTATTGATTGTATTTATCCTATTCTCTACAATTTTTTATAGACTAACAGTGTCATTGATTGTAAGTTATAATGATGTTTGGCTTATATGTCAGATAAAGAACAAAGTTCCATTCACAGCTGCCACAAAAGACAGTCTTACATCCTTAGAAGTTGAGCACAAAGATGCCCAAAAAAAACTAAATAAAGTATGAGTTTCAACTCAAACTGATCCTATTTCAACTCAAACATGTCCTATTTCAACTCAAACTGATCTTATTGCAACAAGAGTTGAGTAGAAAGTATTAGTTTCAACTAATACTAATCGTGTACTAGTGTTTGCACCAAAAGGCAATCAAGAGCCTAAACAAATACTGGGCAAGTAAAAAAACCGAAAGAGGTTGGATATGTGATAATGGAAACAAAATTTATTGAGATATAAAAGGACCCTCCAAAGATTCAACATGGCCTCATAGAGGAGGAGATACAGGAGTTGAAACCTATTCACAAGGATTTACAACCTAGGGCTCAGATTTTGGAAGTTGAAGTATTTATGAATATCTGAAGTAAGCAGGCCTTTCCTAATGGTAATGCTTTTCTTCAATGGTGCCTTGAACATTTCAATTTCTCGATTTGGAGTGCCTATGATCTAGACAAGTTCAAAAAATGTATTGATACAATCGTCCTAGAGTTCACGAGGAAATTTATGGATATTTGGGGGAGGGATTAGTGTTTTTGGAAATTTTCAATCAGTTTCAAGAAACTGGCTCATTTCTAGGAGAAGAATATGTACAGGCCTGGCAATACATTGATAATTGATACTACTACTTATAGGTGATTCTACAACATTAGGAGATGTTGTCTAACGTTACCAAAGATGAAAATCAATGAAAGACTCAAATATCTATCAAGAACTATTTGTGATCAAGTTTGGAAATGGTTAATAGCCCCAAATCGTATTCAGTATGCAAATATTATTTCCAAATTAATTCCTCTTGATGAAGAGAGTTTGTCTATATATCATGGCATACATCAAGACCATAATCGAGATTATAGACATAATCGAGATTAAACGCTGAGTAATGCAAACTCTAGGGTGGCTATGAATGGTTCTATATCTGAACCCTTCAATCTTTATAGATCTATTAGACTGATGCTCAGGGATGGTTAGTCAAAGATAAAATTGAACAAGAAATTATTAGAGGTATTTATATGCCTGGATGAAAGTTAAAGAGGTTTATACCTTAAATCAAGTGTTTGCTTCTAATCTCTGGTTTTTTTCATAGGACTCGTTATAGATTGGACGGGTGAATGCTCAAGAAGCTTCTCCTTTACCTGTTAAGATGAATAAGTGCAGGAAAAAAGGCTTTAACTCATGGAATAGCCTTACATTTGGGCAGGATATTGTGGCTCCTTTCTTCATTAATGACATTGCTAATTTATCTCTTGGTTGTAAATAGGCGCTTATGGAGAGAGGGAGCTGCTCCTCAAAGCCATCGAGAAGTGCAACCACTACAAAGAGCTTGAGCTACATACACTTGCTATGGACATGTTCCAGAATTTCAAGAAAAAAAATAGGTTCCTTTCCCAAGTTGTTCATGAGGCTGAATCAAAAGTGGAATCCCTAGTGGACTGCTCATCAATGGTCCTATAGATTTCAGGTCATTTGGGCCCTTGCTCTTGTGAATACGCACTCCATCTTATTGTGGCTCATCATTCACCAGGGCCTATGGATAGGGAGTGGAGCTCGTAAATTAAATTTGGGGAATGGCAATTGTAATAGTTGTGGAAAGTTGGAGGATCTTTCTCACCAGTTCATGGAATGCATTCATGCTCATAAATTCTGGTCCCCTCTTAATAATCTTTGCCTCACCCTCAACAGACCAATAATAGGTTGTATCCCTTGCTTTGGCACACATTTAGAGAAAAAATATTATGGAACATCTGGGTTGGAAGAAATAAAAGATGCTTCGGAGATGGTAGTAGGAATCAGCTTTACAACTGTTGGAAAGAAATGAAGTTTGCTAGATAGGCCTACCTTTCTAGTATCTCTGATGCTCCTATGCATCAAGCCATGTATTCAAAATCATATGTAATGTTAGATACCAATAGTGGAGAGTCACTCTCTCTAAGATGTATTGTCCCAAGAGGGCCTGCCCCTTGCACAGTTGTACAATATTTCCTAAATTTAATTTAATCTCTACTTTCCATAAAAAAAAATAACCTTTTAAGTCTATGGGTGGATTCAAACTATTTCGATGGTACATAAATGGCATTTCCTTCCAAAATCATGTTTCCACCCTCACATCAATTCATTTGTTTCAGGTGAGCATGTTTTGTTCTAAGGGGGGTGAGTTGCCACACTTTTTTTTCTTTTGAAATGGAGGTTCAACCGAAGCCTAATCCCCCGTACTTTAATTTTGAAATTGCAACTATACAAGTGAACAGGCATAGTACCCATGGACCCCCCTATATCCCACAAAGCAAGGGTTAGATGAGTTACATAGTGTCTTGCCGTAGCCAAGGATTGAACCCCCACCCTCGCCTCAAGAGGCGAAGAGCCAATCCAACTGAACTGAGCCATACTCTTTTTTTTTTGAGAGAACAAAAAAATTGAATATTAATATAGAAGATTTACAAATTGTGCTAGGGACAAACCCTCACCAAATACAAATAAGCGCTCCACATGTTTTTTGAGACAACAAGAAGATTAGATTAATGATGGTATGTGTAAGTGTATAGAGGGCAGGATCCTACACAAGGGTCCCGAATTATAATAAATACTTAGAAAATACTGCTAGAGTAGGGGACATACATCTAGGCACGATACAAATCAGAGAGATACAAAGGTTCCTAATACGCAAGCTCATGTACATGAAAAAATAATGTCAAATCTGGAACTAGAGTACAACTTAAGTAATGAATCTCTCCACTGGTTGGGGGAGGTGTTATACAAATGTTTAGACAGTTGAAAATCCTCAGGAGGGGTTGTCTTGATAGCAACAAGACACCTCACTATAATGTCTTTGAACCCTCTGTAGCTCTTGAATTTCTACAACATGTATCTTGCAACATCAGCAAGGTGAACATGCCTGTGGGAAGTGCATTGAGGAAGCCTCTCCGATAGTACCTTTTTGTGCAGCAGCAATACATGAAGACAAGTAGGAGATAAGTTAGTGATATCCATTATAGCAGAGTGTTGAATGACCCCACCATTGATAGTGAGGTCATTCTAGCTAGAGTATCCCTTCTTGCAACACTTGTGCTCTTTGATTCCCATTTTGCAATTGTTCCACAGAGATAGACATCCAATCCAGATGCTTTCGTGAAAATGTGAGAATGATTAAAGTACTTCTCATTAGGGCAACATGCCTTTTTAACCTACATCCAAGCCTTCCATAATCTACAACAAAGGGAACTACCTACAACAACAAAGAGTGAGGAGACACAATAATATCCCATAAATAATGATCTTGCCAAGATTTATAGTTTTCTATATAGAACTATTTAGTGTTTCTTTTTATGAGGTTAGCCCATATGTCAGAAGAATCTAGGGATCTAGCTATCCATTTAACAACTTTATTAGGAAGGCACCAAATGTTCCACTTGATTGAACTTCTCAGCACAGAAATGGTTACTGAAGGAACTAGTTTATAATTATCTAGTCAAATCATGTACTACATAGTGCCAGACAAAAATGTTGTCCAACATCACATGGATATTGCAAATTCTAGGGCATACTATTATAAACAGCCTCACATACATCACCATTTATGGTAAACATGTTTGTACAATTGTGGACTGGTGACATGGGTAGTTTAATGCATCTTACAAGATGGGAATGCATATAAGCTGGTGGTCTTGTTTCTAACAACCAGTAGACATTTTGTTCTAGTCTCTCATAAAATAAACCCACCACATAATATGTTCCTGAAGCTATCAGGTTGTTCCATGCATCCATTACATTCTTTGGACAAAATTGTTTTCCTTGTGTGCACTTTAATAAATAGAAATTTGCACCTTCATCATTGTCCTCTTCTACATTGACTGCAAAGTTGTCATCCACTACCAATGCATCTGATAGGTAGTTTCCATCACCTTCAAATGTAAAATTGGAAAAGGATGAGTCTTCTACTTCATTTGATTCACTGATAGGAGTCAAAGTATGGTACACCCAATTTTGAATGTGTCATTTGTTGATGCATCTTTTCCACTGACCATGGATACAATGAAAGCAATAACATGTTAGTTCTTTCATTTTGCTCGCGAAATGTATAGTTTTTGCAAAATCAACCACTAAAACCACAACATCACCTGGGAATTCGAAGTCACATATCTCAAACTCATTTGCTTGTCATAAATAAATGAAATTGTGCTTGATAAATTTCTTTAGAGTTTTCTCAAATAATCTTGTGACAACTTTAGGACTCATCTCCCTCTTTATCAATTCTTTCCTTTTATGAACTTGCCCTTCATACATTGACTCAACATCTTTAAAGATCTTTATAGGAATATGATATTCCTCAATGCTATTCTCTCTCAGACATCACTTAAAATGTCCTACTCCACAATCAGAGCACTCACCCATCACACATTTGTACTGGTGGAATATGGTATCATTTTGACGCGGACATAGAATACTCGCTATAATGTTGCTAATCGATCGAAACGTAGTTGTTGAAGCATTGCACCTTGATGTCTTTCATACTTGACAAATAGAACAATCAAATTTACAAAGACACCTATGCACGACCGAGCTTGATTGACGTAGGAGATTGATTGCATCCTTAAGGTATGACATTTGAACGTGATAAATGCAACAACATGTGAATCTATCTTTCAATCTCTTAACAAAATATGGTTCAATGATTCAAACTTCCAAAGATGGATATTTATCATTGGATGCAATTGTTTGAGGCGTATGAATAGCTCCATCTACATAATTAACTAGTTATCAGTTTTCTATTACTAAGTAGTTGGTGGTTAGTTTTAACAAGGTGTTAGATTGTTACTAGTTAGTTCTCAGTAATTAGCTATTACTAATTAGCTTGTTAGTAATTAGGTATTATTAAGTAGCTAGTTCTTGGTTAGCTGTTTGTAATTAGCTATTACTAAGTAGTTGGTTCTTAGTTAGTTCTCAGTAATTAGCTATTTTAGAACAATAAGCTTGTAAGCAATTAGCTATTACTAAGTAGCTGGCTCTTGGTTAGCTCTTTGTAATTAGCTATTACCAATTAGCTTGTTACTAATTAGATATTCCTAAGTAGTTGGTTCTTGGTTAGCTGTTTGTAATTAGCTATTACTAATTAGCTTGTTACTAATTACCTATTACTAATTAGCTTGTTACTAATTAGTTATTACTAAGTACTTGGTTCTTGGTTAGCTATTTGTAATTAGATATTACTAATTAGCTTGTTACTAATTAGCTATTACTAATTAGCTTGTAATTAATTAGCTTGTTACTAATTAGCTTGTTGCTCATTAGCTTGTTACTAATTAGCTATTACTAATTAGCATGTTAGTAATTAGCTATTACTAAGTAGCTTGTTCTTGGTTAATTGTTTGTAATTATCTATTACTAATTAGTTTGTTACCAATTAGCTATTACTAATTAGCTTGTTACTAATTAGCTTGTTACTAACTAGCTTGTTACTCATTAGCTTGTTACTAATTAGCTATTACTAATTAGCTTGTTACTAATTAGATTGATACTAACTAGCTTGTTACTCATTAGCTTGATACTAATTAGCTATTACTAAATAGCATGTTAGTAATTAGCTATTACTAAGTAGCTGGTTCTTGGTTAGTTGTTTGTAATTAGCTATTACTAATTAGCTTGTTACTCATTAGCTTGTTACTAATTAGCTTGTTAGTAATTAGCTATTACTAAGTAGTGGATTCTCATTTAGTAGTTTGTAATTAGCTATTACTAATTAGCTTCTACTAATTAGGTATTACTAAGTATTTTGTTATCAATTAGCTTGTTAGTAATTAGCTATTATTAAGTAGCTGGTTATTGGTTAGTTGTTTGTAGTTAGCTATTACTAATTAGTTTGTTACTAATTAGCTATTACTAAGTAGCTTGTTCTTGCTTAGCTATTTGTAATTAACTATTGTTAATTAGCTTGTTACTAATTAGAGATTACTAAGTAGCTTGTTACTAATTACCTATTACTAAGTAGCTTGTTCTTGAATAGTCATTTGTAATTAGCTATTACGAATTAGCTTGCTAGTAGTAACCTATTACTAAGTAGTTGGTTCTTATTTGGTTCTTAGTAATTAGCTATTACTAATAAGCTTGATAGTAAGTAGCTATTACTAAGTAGCTAGTTCTTGGTAAGGTGTTTGTAATTAACTATTACTAATTAGCTTGTTACTAATTTTCTATTAGAAAGTAGTTGATGCTTGGTTAGTTGTTTGTAATTAGCTATTACTAATTAGTTTGTTACTAGTTACCTATTACTAAGTAGGTGGTTCTTAGTTAGTTCTCACTAATTAGCGACTAATTACTTAGCTTGTTAACAATTAGTTATTATTAAGTAGCTAGTCGTTGGTTAATTGTTTGTACTTAATTATTACTAATAATCTATTACTAATTAGCTTGTTACAAATTAGCTATTACTAAGTAGCTAGTTCTTAGTTAGTCGTTAGTAATAATCTATTACTAATTATCTTGTTAGTAACTAAATATTACTAAGCAGCTAATTCTTGGTTAGTTGTTTGTAATTAGCTATTACTAGTTAGCTTGTTACTAGTTACCTATTACTAAGTAGGTGGTTCTTAGTTAGTTCTCAGTAATTCGCTACTATTATTTAGCTTGTTAACAATTAGTTATTATTAAGTAGCTAGTCATTGGTTAATTGTTTGTACTTAATTATTACTAATAATCTATTACTAATTAGCTTGTTACCAATTAGCTATTACTAAGTAGCTAGTTCTTAGTTAGTTGCTAGTAATTATCTATTACTAATTAGCTTGTTAGTAATTAAATATTACTAAGAAGCTATTTCTTGATTGGCTGTTTGTAATTAGCTGTTACTAATTAGCTTCTACTAATTAGTTGTTATTAAGTAGCTGGTTTTTGGTTAGTTGTTTGTAATTAGCTATTACTAATTAGCTTGTTACTATTTATCTATTACTAAGTAGCTAGTTCTTAGTTGTTAGTAATTAGCTATTACTATTTAGCTTGTTAAGAGTTCATTATTATTAAGTAGCTACTTCTTGGTTAGTTGTCAGTAATTAGCTATTACTAATTATCTTGTTACCAACTAGCTATTACTAAGTAGTTGGTTCTAGGATTGTTATTAGTAATTAGCTATTACTAATTATCTTGTTACTAATTGGCTATTACTAAAGAGCCAGTTTCTTGGTTAGTTGTTTGTAATAAGCTATTTCTAAATAGCTTGTTACTAGTTAGCTACTATTATTAGCTTTCTACTAGTTAGCTATTACTATTATATTGTTACTATAAGTTACTTGTTACTAGTTCTTGTATAATTAGCTAAAATCATGAACTCATGATTGAAAATAGGATTACCTGAGATACATCAAGAAGGTGAACAGGATGCTCGAAATATTGATTTCTGCCCAGTCAGGTCCTATTTATATCCTTCTTATTTGGTAAGACCCTACTCTCTATTGTACAAAACGTGATAATGAGATGCTTGACCTCTTGTGTGATACATGTGGTACATGTTGCCCTACTTGTTGTCTTCAAAAAACTATAAGAATCAACTATACTTAACCATCCAATCATATCATAGATTAGTTCCGGACCTTGACATTATTGTGTCTCTATATTTCCTTTTCCTTTCCTTCCAATAACATCTTAATGCTTGCTGATCAGCATCCACTACAGGTATTGTATTAAGTTCCATCTGTTTGCTTGTCCCAGATTGCCCTGCATCAACACACTACAAATGATGAAGAAACCATAAATACAATAACATCTACCACTCATCAATCCACTTTATTTAATTGACTTTACATTGAGTATGCTCATCTGGTATCATTATGTGCTCCATCACTTATGTATGTAGACTTGTTATACCACTGTTAAACCTACAACAATCATCCTAAACCTCAGATGTTAGATACAATAAATGAACAATATGAAACTAAATGGACATTGTTAGGCATACTTTTAAACCTGCAACAATCATCCAAAATCTGAGATGTTACTCGCATATAACTTCCATTTTTTTAAAAGAACAGGAAAAAAGTAGATTAGTGAGGGAATTGTACAAAATGTGTAGGGTCCAAGAGCCCACACATCACCATAAAATCAATGTCATCAGTCTTTACAATGAGAAGTTGCACCATCTGACCATACCCAATGTTGCCTTAAGTCAAGGTTTAGCTCTCTCAGCCATTGCCAATGTAATTGGAAACACTGTTGCACAAAAAAGGTGTCATGCTTCTTGTCATCAAATATGAAGAAGTCGATTACCTTTTTAGGAATGATCTCCAAACCAAAATACGTGATATGCACAAAAATAGTTATTTGTAGAGACTCAGGATGCAGCACGTAGAAAACATACATATAGTGATGGAGTCCCTCTCACATTTCCCCACTCAACATGCAACATTTAGAAAAACTCACAGGCGAGAAGAGGTATTGTGGCATACTCTCCAACATGTAGCGTGCAGAAAAATAGTTATCAATATTCCCCACTCAGGATGCGGTGTGTAGAAAAATGCCTATAGTGATGGAGTCCCTCTCATTGTTCCCCACTCAACATGCAGCATGCAAAAAACTCCTAGGCGAGATGAGGTACTGCGGTGTACTCTCCAACATGTTGCATGAAGAAAAACCCACCTCATGAATGCTCGATGCAAGGATATGTGGCACAAAATGTAGCAATGACATAATCACTTATGTCATTGCATATTTGTGATGTTTGAACACACAAACACCTAGGTTCATATGTGTGAGAGTATGGAAATGTGAGAGACTCTCAATGGTTTGTTATCAAATGAAGACCATGTCATCTCTCACTTTCTCTCTCTCTCTCTCTCTCTCTATCTATCTATCTATCTATCTCTACCTCTACTGATACTGCACATAGTTGAGTGATGGCAAGATGTAGTGCAGTCGAGCAAGATACCAAGAGCGGATATAATACTTGTGCATATGGAAAGCTTGTAGTCCTTCTTTTGGCATGGGGCAAGGGACTCCATCCATCCTCAAGCTCTAATTTTTTCATTGTTTACCGTGTTAACTACACTACCATATCCCACATCAATGTTGAATAGAAATGGGAATGATGTCGATAGAGGAGGCCACTATTGCTCATGGAGAAAGCTATATGCGAGTATGGAGAACACCAAGCTCTGAGTGTAAGGTGATTCTTGGGGTATATGCTCCTCAAAGGGGACTACATCTCCCTAGATTCTTCCATCTCTTTGATCTTCATGGATGCTCCTCTTTTCATTTCTTGATGCCCAAACGTCAGAGTTGGAATTATCCTCATTTAAGCAATATATCTTCTAATCCCAAAAGTTTTTTTTAATATTGGGCTTCCACTAGGAATGTATTTAGTCTCTACCACTCTCTCTCTCTCTCATTTCTTCTCGAGCGAAAAAGGATCAAAGGTGCAACCTTTAACTCCAATAGAATACAACATCTTTGGAGACTCTCTCCTTCCTCCCCACAACTCTATAGACACTATGATTGAATGGTTGCAGTAGACTCTAGACTATGAATGCCTTGCTACCAAAACTACAAGAATTACATCCAAGCTTATAATCCCAAACACAATGGGAAATAGAAAGAGGTCATTCATCCATAGTGAAAGCTTTAGCAAAGGCTTGTGAAGAAAAAATTAATCAATGATCAAAATATTTACCGTTTCCTTTGTGGGTTGATCTCATGACTTATACACGTTCAACTGGATATATGCTTGTGGAACTGATGTATTCACAAAAACTAGTATCTCCAAATTGAAACAAATGTATTGACATGGTTTTCTTTACCTTGGACTACTAAAATGTCGGGAGAGGAATTGTCATGTTTGAGATTGCAACAATTAGACAAGGGACAAGAGCAATTGGAGGACGTGAAAGAAAATCTAAAAGTATCAAAAATAAAGAACAAGATCTACTTTGATAAATGACATCGAACATGGCCTAAGAAGAGTCAAGAAGGTGCTTGGGTTCTAGTTTATGATAGTTCATTTGACACACAATATGAAGCAAGAAAGAAATTATTAAAATGCTAGTTTGATATGTATGTTGTATTTAAAGTACATGAAAATAACACTTATGTTTTGAAAGAACTAGATAATACTGTGTTCAAAGTACCTTTTTTTGGTAAACAAGTGAAACTCTTTAAAAAGATAGATCAAGAAGTTTATGAATTTTAGAAGCATTGAGTGAACAACCGGCTGATTAAAACAATGAAGAAGAAGAGTGTGAACTCAAGAACAATATAGCATAACCAAATTGACCAGGTGACATCAATTCTTTTTGTTTGTATATATTTTTTTTCCATTGCATCACACCTTCATATTATTCAAAAATTTTAAAATTGACTCTTGATAGGTTCAAATTCAAAGTGACAACTAGTTGACTCAAGTATGAATGGAATTGCTTGAAATTTTGTTTAAACTCGTTATAAATTAGGTTAAGGAATGAAAGTACAAAATCAAATTTGAAGCTCAAATAGGAAGAAGGATTTGTTTTGTATAAATAAGAGCATGTTTCGGCATATAGGCATGTCTAATTGGAATCCTAAGTTTCTCTTATGCATTCATCTAGAATGTCAACTTGGAATAGGGATTAAGTGTTTCCCCTTGTGAACAAAAAAGTTACGAATAAACTACTTACAATGAAAGATTCTACTTTCTTCTACCCTAAAAAAAGTAGAAGTTATTATTATGCTCAAGCACAGTAATAGATGTAGATGAAGTAAAGAAATATGAGAAAAATCAGAACCTTAAAAGACATGGAGCTGGTTGTGGTCTTGAAATCACTTTCAGATATATTGGACAAAGGAGGTGGATGTATGCATAAATGGAAATAAATGTATTTCACTAATATGTGTAAATGCATTACATGCATATATTTATATGACAAGATGACAGATTTTGAAAGAGTGGATTAGGAAATTATTTTCTTGAAAATCAAAAGCAAGTTTACAATTTTATTTTGAACTTAATTTCCAGTAATTGTTGAACGAAATGGTTGATAGTTGAAAATGTGATTTAAACTTATCATATGCTGGGCAAAAAGAAAACCATTTACATTCATTGCATATAAATTGAGATAATATTTTGAGTTCTAAGTTTCGTAAAAAAAGAAATTTTGATACTTCTTCTATGTTGTTTTTTAGGATTGCCCCATTGAGTAGGATGTGAAGATTTTGGTGGGGGTGAATTTCATAGAGACTTTGACCTCTGATTTCGTTGGAAATTATGACAACTAGTTCTTGAAGGCAAGATTGCTTATCATCCATTCCACTTTTGAAGGTCATAACCTATGAGACTCAACATTGAAGGAGGGGAGCATAATCTCTCATCATCTTAATGATGAAGAGGAGTCAAACAATTTTGGTTTCCTCAAAGTCCTTTGCTAGCTCCAATTCAAAGGTTTTTAACAATTGCTTCAAATTTTCACTTCAAATTACACACATAGGTATCAGAGAGAAATAAAGAAGTGAATTGTTGAAGCAAGGTCATGCGTTTGCCTTGTTGATGGAATCTTGTGGGACATGGGTAGCACTACTCTTTCTAGAGTACCACGAAGATAAAGAAAAGAATATAGACAACCTTCATGGATGATAGAGTTTTCGTATGTTTTTGTGTTGAAAGAAAATTTTTCTCTTAAAGCAATCCAAGAATATAATGTAGGCACTTGATGTGAGGGAGTTTGATGTCAAATTTAGGTGTGCATGGTGGGATCTGAACAGATCATGTGGCAGTTACTAGGTGGTCTTTCATCAACCAAATGGTTGGATGCGTGAAACGGAGGTGTCAGATGTGGTAATCAAAAGATGAGAGATATCGACTGAAGGTTCCTTCATTAATTGCATGATGCACAGGACTCAGTCAGTTGGTACAAGTAGAAAAGGCATGAGAAGAGGTAAAAATTTATGGATATGATCAGTTGTGGTTGTTTTGTTTTATGACCACTCTTTCAGGACTCTAACTTTAGTGGTACAATGTCAATAAAAGAGCAATTGTGAAGATGACAAGGAGGGGGGATATATAGATTTGGATTCATTTGATGACGACAAATCTCTGAAGTCAATTGGCTCTGGCACATCATGAAGATCTCTAAAAACTTGTAGCTCTGATAGCGAGATGTTGAGGTCCACAAGATTCTAGAAATGATGGCACACTAGTTAGGAAGAAGAAGCTGTGATGTAGCAAAAGTTTAACAATGATGGCAAAATGTCGACAAAATCGATTTTGACCAATTCAAAGTCAGCCTTTGATGATAATTTGCAAGTTCAATAGTCAATGATATCTTCTGTATTGTATGTTTTTTTATATCCTTCTTATAAACTTCTGCATATAATTTACTCCTTGATGTATTACTTCTGATTGTTTGTGAATTTTCACAAGAGATGTGCTGTTTGACTAAGCATACGTTTTTCTTTCGAATGACTTGAGTTCGTTGTATACTTATCTTCGAGACTTTGAACACATTATATGATGTTACATTTGTGACGATTGATTCATAAGAAGGATCGAACAGCATGAGTTTAATATCGCGGTATTGCAACATGTATTAAACATTTGCATAGAGTAATGGATGAGAACGATCGTGCAGGCAGTTTGAGTTTTCTCTAATTTGGCTTATCAACACTTGGAACATCAATGTCCAAGCCCACATAGGCTAGTGGTTGATGCTTTGAATCTGAAGGAGGAAGTCCTGAGTTCAAATCCGGCTGGGTGTCCATGAAGTTCTCCAAGATGGGTGTCTCTACCTTAGGAGGTCGGGTGTGTGTGTCTTTCCAATTGATTGTACTCTTAAAAAAAAACACACACACTTGGAACATCAGTCCTTGCATTCATAATACGCTATAAAGAGCGACACCCTTTGCCGACTAGTACGCACTAAAAAAGCTTATGTTCGTATGTGAATGTGAAGAACCTTGTCTATCCAAATATCCTTAGTAGTTTGCATCATCAGTTTGCATCACTAAGGTGTATTTGGTTCTTTAATGGACTCTCTTCCACTTTTTGTCCGATAGAGCTTGTCGATCTCTCATGAATGGAGCACGATGGGATAGTTATCATTGTTTTACGGACATTCTTACTACGTTTCTTCATTATAGGGCAACAAGCCTTCTCCATTCCCTAGTTGTCACATGCTTTTTAGTACTTGAGAAAGATTTTCTGCTTCATGGATTTCACGGCTGACTTGTTTGTGTTCTTCCCTCAAATTGCCAATCATTGTTGTTGCAGAAATTGAACACATAATTGCTTGATCAGAATTCTCCATGAGCTATTGAAAGTATTGTTGGAATGTCATCAAACTCTGTGGCTGATAAAAAACTCACGTATTTTTATGATTCAAAATTATATGTTCATTATATACATGTTTTGAATGGGTTCGCTTGGAGCCATTGATTTTATGTTCAAATGGAAATGATGATGTATGTCAAAATAAGTATAGATGATATTGTGAATTGCAAAGCTATGGTTTCAAATCCATCACCATTAGTCACTTGCGTTTGCTTGAAGCACCCCATGCGCATCGTATTATTGGGATCCTGACAACTAACATGATCCATCAACTAATCCTTTCACCATAATAGTGTGAGCCCGACAAGGAGGGTGGTCTAATGCCTAGAATATATGGAATGTCAAAGACAAGAGAGCTTTAAAACAATTACTTTTAGCTTTTGATGAGTTGACCAAGGACCATATCACCACCTGCATCTGATGAAGCTTACAAGATCCTACAAGACCTTTATGAGGACAAAACTCCTTGAGCAATTTATATCCTAGAGGTCAATTTTCACAACATCTAAATTAGGCCCCAACATTACAACATATGAGGGGCATACTGACGCTGCATATACCGACGATCATAGTCGGCGTCGGTATAGCCCTCGGAAAATCTCACTAAGAGATACCGACGATCAAGTGACCGTTGGTATGAGCGTTTTAAACGGATCGTCGGTGTGGCTCGCGTAAGCATTGGTATAGGCATCGGTATATGCGCCGGTATAAGCGTCGGTATATGCGTCGGTATAAGCGTCGGTAGTTTACTGGTAACTACCGACGCGTATACCGACGTCCATACCGGTGGCGAATTTCTAAACATATCGTGAACCCGAGAGCAAAACTTCACATTTTTGCGCGTGTTTGAGTATTGTCGGTCTACTGTCGAACTTGCGCGCGCGAACCTGCATTGTCTTGTGCACACACACACACACACGGATCTCTCTCTCTACACACACACACACTCTCTCCCGGCTTAGCTCTCACATCTTGGTAAGTGCTACGCGTACTGTTAGCATTTGTGTTTCTCTATGCTTTAGGGTTTCTAATTTCTCTTTTCGTTGATTTTGCAGAAGTTCGTTGGCGTCGATTGTTTGGAATTGGACGAGAGACGACCTACATTACACTTTGACAACAACGATTCAAAGAGAGACATACTTGTAAGTGATTCTTTTATTCGCTATTGATAGAGATAGAGAGAGAGAGAGAAAGAGAGAGAGAGAGAGAGAGAGAGAGAGAGAGAGAGAGAGAGAGAGAAAGAGAGAGAGAAGAGAAAGGAAGATACACATTAATTTACACATGCATACATACACACATACATGTACACACATGCATGCTTACATACACACACCTATACACACATGCATGCTTACATACACACACACATATACACATATGCATGCATACACACACACATAAATTTACACACATGCATACACACATACATACACACACATATATACACATATGCATACATACACATACACACACACATACATACACACACACATATATACACACATATACACACATGCATGCATACATACACACACATATACTGGCATGCATGCATACACACATATATACACACATGCATACATACACACATATACACACATGCATGTATACATACACACACATGTATACGCATGCATACACATACATGCATGCATACATACACACACGTACACACACATGCACACACATGCATGCCTACATACACACACATACACATACACACACATGTATACACATGTATACATACACACACACATGTACACATGCATACATACACACACATATATACACACATGCATACATACACATATATAATCCTATTTTTATTTTGAAGTTTTTGTTTTACAACAAATATATAAAAATAGGATTAGGGTTCTAGGGTTAAATATTTAAGATTAGGGTTTTAGGGTTTTAAATAGGATTAGGGTTTTAGGGTTAAATATTTAAAATTAGGGTTTTAGGGTTTTAGGTCTAGATATTTAAGATTAGGGTTTTAGGGTTTAGTATTTCAGATTTAAGTCTAAGTCTTTCTGATTAGGGTTTTAGGATTTTAATACATAGATAACATATATACACAAGCACACATATACATATAATACATACATACATGTAGATACACATGCATACAAAAATATATATATTTTAGATTTAAATCTTTAAGATTAGGGTTTTAGGGTTATAACACCTACATAACATATATGCACACATACACATACACATATAATACATATATACATGTATATACACATGTATACAAAAATATACATATTTTAGGTCTAGATATTTAAGATTAGGGTTTTAGGGTTTAGTATTTCAGATTTAAGTTTAAGTCTTTCTGATTAGGGTTTTAGGGTTTTAATACGTAGATAACATATATGCACAAGCACACATATACATATAATACATACATACATGTAGATACACATGCATACAAAAATATACATAGTTTAGATTTAAATCTTTAAGATTAGGGTTTTAGGGTTATAACACCTACATAAGATATATGCACACATACACATGCACATGTAATACATATATACATGTATATACACATGTATACAAAAATATACATATTTTAGTTCTACATATTTAAGATTACGGTTTTAGGGTTTAGTATTTCAGATTTAAGTCTAAGTCTTTCTGATTAGGGTTTTAGGATTTTAATACGTAGATTACATATATACACAAACACACATATACATATAATACAAACATACATGTAGATACACATGCATACAAAAATATACATATTTTAGATTTAAATCTTTAAGATTAGGGTTTTAGGTTTATAACACCTACATAAGATATATGCACACATACACATGCACATGTAATACATATATACATGTATATACACATGTATACAGAAATATACATATTTTAGGTCTACATATTTAAGATTAGGGTTTTAGGGTTTAGTATTTCAGATCTAAAATTTTAAGATTAGGGTTTTAATTAAATATTTATAATTAAATATATAAAATTAAACATATAAAAATAGGATTACGTAAGGAAAAAAAATCTGAATATATAGATAAATATATATATATAATAAGATAATTATATACATAAATAAATATAAAAAGAACTAGTGTTTTAAATAATTTAATTAAATATTTATAATTAAATATATAAAAACAGGATTACATAAGGAAAAAAGAATTGAATATATAGATAAATATATATATAAAATAAGATAATTATATACATAAATAAATATAAAAAGAACTAGTGTTTTAAATTATTTAATTAAATATATAAAAATAGGATTACGTAAGGAAAAAAAATCTGAATATATGAATAAATATATATATAAAATAAGATAATTATATACATAAATAAATATAAAAAGAACTAGTGTTTTAAATAATTTAATTAAATATTTATAATTAGATATATAAAATTAAATATATAAAAATAGGATCACGTAAGAAAAAAAATATGAATATATAAATAAATATATATATAAAATAACATAATTATATACATAAATAAATATAAAAAGAACTAGTGTTTTAAATAATTTAATTAAATATATATAATTAAATATAATTAAGTAAAGAAAAAATCTGAATATATAAATAAATATATAAATACACAAACACACATACTTATATACCTATCTATATTCACATATATATACATATACACATATATATATACACATGCATACATATATATACATGTTTTAGTTCTAGGTCATTTGGATTAGGGTTTTAGGGTTTTAACACGTACATAACATATATACACACATACACATACACATATAATACATATATACATGTATATACACATGTGTATAGAAATATACATAATTTAGGTCTAGGTCTTTAAAATTAGGGTTTTAGGGTTTAGGCATACATATAACTGAATTAAGAGGAAAAAAATCTGAATAAATAAATAAATATATAAATAAAATAGGATCAATCAAGAAAAAATCTGAATATATAGATAAAATAGGATAGCTATATAGGTTAGGGTTTTAAAACTAGGATTTTAAGTTTTTTTAGGTATCTAAAATGCTCTAAAATGTCCATATTATAGCAGATGGCTTCTTTGGATCCTGAAGAGAGAATGGCATGTCCTTGCACACAGTGCAAGTATCAAATTTATCGGAAACGACGGATTTGTACTGCACATGTTAGAGAGTATGGATCCTTTGATAGGAGTCGACTGGAAAACCTACGCTATCATTCGCATGGTCCCCTAGGTGAGCAGATGGACCCAAACGACATTGCACCGGTAACATCTCGTGGACAAAAGAGAGCAAAAAAGGACTTAAACGTAAAAGCAAGCACTAATAATATTACACAGAATGAACATATGGAAGAGATGCTTGAAGCATTTTATGAGATGGACAAAGATCATGATGGTGAAGAAGGTGTCGATGAGAGTTTCATGGACACAACAGAAATTCCATGATCAAAAACTGATGAAGAATATGAAAACATGCGAAGATTAGCTCGTTTACCACTTTACAATGGAGCAAATATATCTGTACTACGTGCTTTACTCGCGATGCTCAATCTTCAATCCATTTATGGATGGTCAGATAGTAGTGTCACTCAATTGTTCAGGTAAGTGGAGAACAAATTGGCTTTCATTGTTGTATCACAATAACCTCATTTACTAATATCATTTTAATTGCTTATTGCAGGCTTCTTAAAGATCAAATTTTGCCAGAGGGCAATGACATGCCTCCAACATGTGGAGATGCGAAAAAACTTTTACAGTCCATTGGAATGGATTATATGAAAATTCATGCTTGTCCGAATGATTGTATTCTCTTTTGGAATGAGTATGAGCACCTCCAAGTATGTCCAAAGTGTGGAGCAAATAGATTTAGAGAAGACGTTATAGGCGAAGCAATCCCCGCAAAGGTTCTTCGCCACTTTCCTATCATTCCACGAATTAAGAACATGTTTAGATGTAAATCTATAGCTGAGTTAATGTCATGGCATACAAAGAGCAGGTCTACAGATAATGTAATGCGAGTGCCAGCTGACTCGGATGCTTGGAAGCACATAGATAGTAAGTGGCCAGAGTTTGCTAGTGAGCCTCGGTCCTACGTCTAGGCCTAGCTATGGATGGAGTGAATCCTTTTGGATTACGCAGTTCTTCATGGAGCACATGGCCTGTATTTTTGGTCAATTATAATATCCCACCATGGTTGGCCACAAAGAAAGGTCATTTATTATTAGCTCTTATTGTACCAGGTAAGTATAAGGTAAAAAGCATGGATGTATATCTTGCACCACTTGTGGAAGAACTGCGCATTTTATGGAATGGGATCACTGTGCGTGACATGTCTCAACCTATAAGAAGACGAGTTTTGTGCGGACCACGACTCGAAGCACGCTATTCCAAAGCACTACGTGAAACTGTCTATGAAGGACATCATAGATATTTGCCTGATGGGCATGTTTTACGTGAAGGACAAATTGGTCGATAAGCGCAAAACCAAATGAAAGCTAGCGATTGGAAAGAACTGTGGGATTCAGAAAATCCAGTTGCTCAATCTAGAACACCTTATTGGAGTGAATTGGTGATCAATCATTTGGTAGACCCAATGCATATTTTCAAGAATGTGGGAGAGATGCTTTGGAAAACTTTGATCGGAAAGAAAGAAAGCAAAGCACAAAGGGACGACCTAGAAGAGCGAGGTCATATGCGAAAGTTGTGGGCAATTACTAAGCCCAACGGAATAGTATCGTTACCAAGAGCTCCTTGGGTGCTTCGCAGGATGGAAGAGCAACAAGTGAAGAAAACAATTTCAGAGTTTTGTACACCTACTGGATGCATGAGATGTCTAAAGACTGCTTTCACATGAAACGACGATCTTGCAGGACTCAAGTCTCATGATTGGCACAAGTTTTTACAGTTTGTGCTCCCTATAGCCCTAAAAGATTGTCTTTCAGAGGATGTACGAAAAACCATTTATAAAATTAGTTCTTTAGTATGGTGGATATCTTCTAAAGAGATAAATAGAGATAGCATAGAGAGTGCGAAACTCAATGCTATGGAGGCTGTTTGTATGGTTGAGAAATACTTTCCCACAAGTATTCTCACTATTCAACTTCATTTACTGGTTCATGTAGTAGATGAAGTTGCAATAGCAGGAACTGTCCATAGTCGATGGATGTTCTTCTTAGAGCGCTTTATGAAGACATTAAAAGGGTTTGTTCGACAGAGAGCACGTCCAGAGGGTAGCATGGTAGAGGGATGGCTTGTACAAGAATCTCTTGTATTCATTACTGAGTTTCTACGTATATCGGATCCTGAAATGCCTCGCTTATGGAGCGATGATGAAGATGTTCGTCTCGTAGGCGATGAACCACAAGGTAAAGGATTGCAAAGAAAAATGGATGCAGCTTTTAGAGAGAAGACAATGAAGTTTTGCATAGTTAACTCTGAGCCTATGCAAAAGTGGTTAGAGAGGTATGAACTTGCCAAGGAAACTAACGCAAAGGAAAGAGCTCAGTTTCGAAGAAATCGTTCCACTCGATTTTTGCCTCTTCCAAAAAATCTTCGACCTCTCGCACCTTTTCCAACGAGCAGATGGCTAGATGCAGCGGTTTCACAAGCAAAGGCAGCGGATGAAGATATCTCTGAAGAAGAAGAAGAACTCGCAAAAAGATGTGATTGGGAGTATATCAAATAGGGTGCACTATGGTCTCATGGATGACACTTTCGAATTGCACAAATCGATCAAAACCGGTCTACTTTTGATAGTGGAGTGATAGTGAATTTTTGGCAAAAAAGTAGAGCGAGTGCAAGAGATGATAATGCTCTAGAAGGCGAGTTAGATTATTGTGGTGTGATTCAAGACATCTTGAAACTATCTTTCAGAAAGTTTGATTACTTTGTTTTTGACGTGAAATGGTTCAAAGTAGTCACCTCTGGAAGAAACGCAACAGTGAGACGAGATAAGAGTGGTTTGCTTCAAGTCGACTCCACAAGATTATGGACAGATGAAAGGGATACATTTGTACTTCCCAAACACTGTGAGCAAGTTGTTTTTATACCAGATTCAAAAGACCCGGAGTGGCTATTTGTTTTACAAGTCGCTCCACGTAGTAGACAAATTTTTGAAAATGTAGATGTAGAAGAAAGTCCATCTCTAGTGGACTCAGAGATTCATTCGATAGGTGAGGAGGAAGAGATCATTGTTCGAGAAGAAGAGGTCATTGAAGAAGAGGTCATTGTTCGAGAAGATGAAGCAATAGACGATGATCAGGAGGAAACCATCATAGCAAGCGATTTAGAAGCCATCAATTTAGAGATAGATGTTCTCGGTGCATTGGATCTTCAAGAGGATGCTAGAATAGAGGACTTTTGAATAAAAGACTTGTACGTACTAATTTTTTTTGTTTATTTCCTATATTATTTTTCTTATTGCATGCTAATTATTTCAGTTCTTTTATTACAGAGCACGATGGGAGATAGTCCTCTAGTCACTCCATAGTCCCTGACAGAGGAGCAATTTTTGGAGTTCATCTCTCAGGTTCCTCCTGCGTATATGGCCGCTGCATCACAGTATTGGATCGCTTGTGGTAGCACTCCTCCCGGCCTCACTCCTGCCGGCCTCACTCCCACTGGCCTCACTCCCGCCGGTGTCACTCCTGCCGGTGTCACTCCCGTTGGTGTCACTCCTGTCGGTGTCACTCCTGAGGGTGGTGCTACTCCCGTAGGAGGTATGTCTCCTAGCTTTGTGACTCCACCATCTTTGCAGCCATCTCCTACTGGATCTACTAGTAGACATGTGCGTTCGACACCTCAGCGCGATACAGGGTCTGGCCCGTCTCGTAGATCGAGGTCACACTCTGGAGCAGGAGGTTTTAGGAGTGGATCTACAGGTAGGTCTAGAGACGGAGGAGGTGGTTGTTGTGGAGGCATTGCGACGGACGTTGTGTCGCCCGCTTCTACTCCTAGGACGAGTACCTCAGATGTAGGTACACCACGCAGTACACCACATACACCTTGGGGTGCTCATGACCATGATGACTCCAAGGTGTATAGTATCCGAGATGGAGCTCCGGTGATGGATGCGGTTGGCAAAGCAATGCGTGCACGCATGCGACAACTTTGCTCCATCCAGTTTGGACACTCGATCATGCGGAAATGGAGTGAACAAGATAAAGATCGAAAGAATTATATCACACAGATGATTTACCAGGAGTTTCGATCAGCCGATGGAGAGTCGATTGTCAGTTCAGAGTGGATTCTGCATACCGCACGTGAGGTCATGTCGCATCGACGATCCGAGGCTCGTGATGCATTCAGAGAAGGCTTACCAAAGCCTGTGTGGTTAGATGCTGAGGAGTGGGACATGATTCGTGATGAGCAGCAGCAGACTCCTAATCGATATCGCCAGCAGCAAAATGCCGCAGCCACACGTCTAGACACGATTGGACCGTCACATTTGGGCAGCGGCGGATATGACACGATGCGTCATGAGTTTGTAAGTACCATTTCATTTATTGAATTTATTTGTGTTAAATTTCTCATATATATTTCTCTAATCTTTTTATATTTGTTTCAGGAGCTGGCAATGGGTCGTCCTCGAACACGATTGGAGGAGTCTTATGGATATAGTCATGGGTTGACTGCACTATTGCAAGACTTGGAGGGACGCGGTGCGGTAGTTTCATGGGAGCATTTGCGATGAGGTAATTAATTTATAAACTTGGTTTTTACTTATTTGTAATTTTCATGTGAATTTATCTCATTCCATTAATGTTCTTTGTTGCAGGACTATTGATATGGAATGTTCTTTGCATGTGTATGGCAGTGGAAGACCAATATTTTGTATTTGATTTCCATATGGCAATACATTGCTTTGCCACATTTTGTAAAAGTGTCATATATGACAGTGGTTTGCCACACTCTTGTACATGCTTCATTATTGAAATATATAACTTCTTTTGTACATGGTTCATTGTTCATTCTGATTATCGATCTCTTTTGTGTACAATAATACTCTGTTTCATGAAATCATATTTCGGTTGTCATTAGAGTACACATCACATGTACTCGGGTTTTTTTGGGCAGAGTGTATTGTCTCTTGTTCAGCAACATCATGGTAATGTTGGTGTAGCAAAAGACAAAACATTCTGCCCAAAAAAATTTTTACAGGTTTGGTCGTCGGTATAAGCGACGGTACTCCCAGTAGTGTCATCGGAATAACCGTCGGTACACCCAGGAGGCGATGCAGCAGAAACCAGTTAGCGACGCATATACCGACATTTATATTGACGTATATACCGATGCTTTTACCGACGTCTAGACCGACGCCTATACCGACCTTTTGGTACCGACGTGGAAACAGACCTTGACACCGGTGTCGCGGCAAATAAAGCCGCGTTCATTTTCCTCGATAAAAACCTCGGTATACCATCGATCTGTTGTAGTGCAAGATCCCATTAACAAAGTGATTGCCATCTCTAAGGATTATCAATGCAATCTCATCTTATGTGGCAAACAAGTTTCCAATGAGGACATGGTCATTCGCCTTTTCAATAATCTCCCTCGATCTTATGAAACTTTTGTGACAACCCTTTACAACAACGACCAAGTATCAACTTGGGAGGAAGTTCGGTAACTTTTGGTCCTCCATTATGCTCGAGGAAAGTCAACATACTCACTAGAAACTATTATGAAAACCAAGGAACTATTCAACAAGAACAAGCATGCTAGCCATAACTCTTGCAACACACCCAAACAAAATTCATCAAAGAAGTTTAACTTCAATTACTGAGGTAAAATGGGGCATCTTGAGAAATTCTACTACAAAAAGAAGAATAGCTCTAGATCCTCTATCTCCATGAACACATCTAAATCCTCTTAGCATTGGTCTCACTGTTCTGGAAAAGTCCTATCTATCTCCACATAAGTCAATTCCCTAATTACTTCAAATTCCTCCCAAGAATGGATCTTTGACAGTGGAGCCACATCTCATATGTGCAAAGATCGTGACTTCTTCCAAGAGATTGAAGATCATATTGGTGAAGTCTATTTAGGCAACAAAAAAAGTCTCATTATAGAAGGCAATGTAAAAATTTAAATTATTAATCATTGTGGGGAGTAGAAATCTTTATCCAATGTATTGTTTGTCCCAAACTTATGCATAAACCTAATCTTAGTTCAAGTCATCACTGAACATGAGAAACAAGTGTTATTTGATAACACTTGTGTCAATGTGATTGACCATACAACTAAAGACAACATCAAACAAGGAGTAGAACACAAATGGTTGTACAAGCTATCATTTTTTCTATCTAAGGAGTCCCTTTCTAGCCTTCCACACCAAAGGTATGGGCACACATCATACTTAACCAAGATTTCTGCATCAGAGATGGTTAAGGGATTGCCTAAGATCGAGCAAGTACATGATATCTACCAAGGCTGCACAAAAAGCAACCAACACAGCGATCCCATTTGCAAGGAGGCTTCCACATGAGCTAGGAAACCTCTAGCCATAGTCCACATGGACCTCTATGGACCAATGAATACCCCTTCACTTAATGGATCAATCTACTTCCTTCTCCTAGTAGGTGATCACTCCAGATATATTTGGGTATCCTTTTTGAAGACCAAGGAAGATACCTTTTCCAATTTTCGAGAATGGATATCTCAAGTTGACAATGAAGCATCCAAGTTAGTCAAGACTATTAGATTAGATGGACGAGGTGAGTTTATCAAATGAATTTGATAATTTCTTAAAGCAAAAGGGGATTAAGAGGGAAATCACTAAACCTCATACTGCATCCGAGAATGGAGCAGCTGAGAGAAAGATTCTAAGTATAATGGAAATGGTACATACCATGCTTCACAAAAAATCATTACGAGTCAAGTTTTGGGCTGAAGTAGTACATGCTAGAGTGCACATCATCAATAAATGCTTCACAAGTGCATTGAACAACAAGACTCCATTTGAAGCCTACTATGGATGAATGGCCAATGTCAATTACTTTAGAGTGTTTGGAAGTGAAGCTCTTGTACATGTGCCAAACGAAGAACCACTCCATCACCATCTCAAAAGATGTTATATTTGATGACGCTTCAAAAGACCCAACTAAGGATCCAAGTTCAAGTTTGAGTTCATCTATCTACACTTGAAAGAGGGAAACAATCCTTTCTAATCACAATTCAGAGGAAAATATTTCACTTCAACCCAAGAGGTATCAACGGTCATCGAAAAGAAGAAATATGAATAAAATCACTATGTAAAGTTTGCACTTATGCATCAGATTCAATAGATTCCAGCCTTCCAACCACAAAGAAGCTTAAGGTCAACCTGAGTGGGAAGAAGTTGTGCAAGTAGAGACGGATGCAATTGAAGAGAACAATACCTAGACACTTGTTCCTAAGCCTTCAAATCATCGTCATAGGAGTTAAGTGGTTATATAAAGTTGAGTACAAATCATATGGTACATTGAACAAGTACAAAGCAAGAATTGTACCTAAGGGATATAAGCAAAAGCATGGCATTGATTATGAAGAAACCTTTGCCCCTACTTCAAGGTTTACAATGATAAGAATTATTTATACATTAGTTTCACACTTCAAATGGACCATTTATCACCCGGATGTCAAAAGTTCTTTCGTCAATGGATATCTTCAAGAGGAAGTATCTGTTGGAAAACGTGGGTGCAAATAACAAGCCTACACATTGGGCTAGAGCTTATGTACAATTGGAGCTCCATGGAAACCATTGCTAGGAAGTCTTTAACTTTTACCATTTGTAAAAGTCATTTGTAATCATCACCAAATTCATGGAATTGTTAGTTGGAAAAGTCACGAGTTCACTTGAGGGAATATCTCCTAGATTGGAGGACCACTTTTAGTGAGAGCCAATGGAGGATTCAAATTCAAATTCAAATCTCACATCTATAAAAGATTTCTAGAAAACTCGCGCGATAAGTGACTCCATACTTGAGTTCTCGTTGACCACATTGTAAGAGAATAAGGCACATATCATAGCCTATACTACTCACAATCATTAGAAATTGTTTATCATGCTAATGATCTTGTACAACATTGTGTTCTAATACAAAATATCTATACTTCTCATCTATGGTCGCTTTGTCATAGTCACTCTTAATAGTCAAATTGTACTGCTCATATCTCACTCACTCCTTTACCATTTTTAATATTCTATACCTTATTGGATTTAATTCCAAGTTCTCTACACACTCACAAATTTTGAAGACAATCTATTTAGCCAATTTGGAGGAAAGCGCATCAAAGCACTCACTGGTCAAACTCTGCAGAGGTCCTAAAAAATCGAGGATAATGGTTCAATTGCTAAATTTATTGCTTTGTGTATAGTGCATCATTTTAAGTGATTCTACTTGGAATCATTAGCTCATTAAGCTAATTTGATACCTCTAAGATGAATTTTTCTAATTCCTACTGTACTAGAAGCATTGAGCATAACAAGCAACAGGTGTGTGAACAAAAATAGAAGGTTTTCAGTAATCCTTCAACTTGCAAATAGTCTGTTTTGATTCAATAATTTCTCACATCATTTCCAAAGTACATAGACACTAATTTAGTGTCATTGGAAAGCTAAGAGGGCCTACAACGCAACTCTGAAGCTAGAAGGGCTGATACAAAGCAGGATTTAGTAGTACCCACTCATTTGTTGGCGTGTCCATCCATCTTTCCCAAGAGTGGTATTAGAGCAAAGCTAAGGTAAAATGGAAGATGGTTTTCCTTGTTTCATTGATAAATTGGACAGGAACAACTATCAAGCATGGTCCTTGAGGATGAATACATACTTGCAAGGAAGGATCCTCTATGGATACATCTCAAGAGATGAGGAGATGCCCATATTCAGAAGCAAAGGACAACCTACAAGAGAGGAGCATGAAAGACTCAACACATGGTGTGCCAAGGATGCATTAGCAAGGTCTTACTTACTTAAGTCAATCTTTGATTTCTTCTTCCACATATTAGGAACTATAAGACATCCCAAGAGACTTGGGAAACATTGTCTTCCTATTTCTCTTCCAACACAAGGGCTAGGAAGAACCAATTGTGGATTGAGTTTACCACTCAAAGAAAGCAACCCAAGCAAAGCATCTTAGAGTATGTGACCAAAGTCAAAGATGTAGTAGATCAATTGGAAAGCATAGGAGAAGAAATTGAAGAGGAGGAGATTATAAGACAAGTAATCAATGGTATTAAATCTGATGACAAATGGGAGAGCTTCACAACGGCCATGGACTTGTACATGGACATGCAGATTCTATACCTTACCACTCTCATGGGGAAACTTTTTACCCATGAAGCCAAGCTCAACAAGAATGGGGATTCATCAAGAGATAATGGCTCTTTTTCCCTATACACTGATAAAACTAAGTCCAAAGAGAAAGGGAAGAACAAGAAGATTGGGGATGAAGGAGCTACCTCCGAAGCCAACTATGCAGGGAGAGGTAGAACCTCAAGAGGAAGGCACAGAGGAGGTAAGCAAGCTAGGGGGTGACCTTATAACTCCTCACCATGTAATATTTGTGGATTCTCAAATCATACTAAAGATGAGTGTTACAAGAACTTCAAGAATCAGAGAGGTAGAGGTTATCAAAGAGGTGGATATACACAATCAAGAGGAATATTCAATCACCATCAAGGATACAATAACAACTACAACAACAACTACGATAGCAATTACCAGGAAGGCTACAAATCAAGGAAAGATTAAAACAACTACACAAAGGAGCAAGAGATTTCTCTTCTGATTATGAATATGACTTCAAAACCAAGTATAAATGATGATCATCTCTTCTACATTGACTCAGGATGCTCAAACCATGTTGCAGGCAATGTAGCTCTTCTCTCTGACCTTGAGGAACCAAAGGGTAAGCATCAGGTACAGATAGGTGATGACACCAAGCACTCAGTTATTAAAGTAGGAAATGTTAAGACCTCTGATGGAAACAAGAATCTATTGAGCAAGGTTCTATATGTACCTACAAGTACCAAGAATTTGATGAGTATTGGTCAAATTGTGAAAAAGGGTTTGCGGGTTAGATTCAACCAATATGGAGCATTTGTGGAGAATCCCCAACATGGATTCAAGAGAATTGCCAAAGGAGAAAAAACAAGTAGATTATTCACTTTTGAACTTGAAGATACAAGGAACATTGCACTTTATAGTTACAAAGATCAAACACTATTAGAGCTTGAAATTTGGCATAAGAGATTAGAGCATGTTGGTGAAAGAACCTTAAAACATATATTTAGAGATCAATGTGTGCTTTGGATACCTAATGTATCCAAGCAACACATGATCTATAAATGTGGTGCTTGTCAGTTTGGAAAATCTCACAGGTTACCCCTCTCAAGGAAAGGCTATATGCATGAGGACTACCTAGAGCTTGTCCATACAGATGTATGTGGACCAAGTAAGGATCCCTCAATTTCTGGATGAAGGTATTATGTATCTTTCATTGATGATTTGAGTAGATGGAATGTCTTATACTTTATCAAGCACAAAGATGAAGTATTCAGTTTCTTTAAAACATATCTTGCACTTGTTGAGAACCAAACAAGAAGAAACCTAAAGAGACTAAGGTCACATGGAGGAGGTGAGTACTTCTCAAATGAGTTTGATGCATTCTTACAAGACAGAGGAATCAAGAGATAAATTACAACAAGGTATACCCCTTAGCAAAATGGGGTGGCAGAGAGGAAAAATACATTAATTGTTAAAATAGCTAGGTCAATGTTAAATGAGAAAAAACTACCTAATTACTTGTGGACAGAGTGTGTATCTACTGCCACTTACCTTGTAAATAGGTTGCCATCCAAATCTCTTGATGGGATGACCCCATATGAAGCATGACATGGTAGAAGAGCTTCACTTGATCATTGCATGATCTGTGGATGTGTTGCTTATGTGCATATCCCTTCTCAAATAAGTGGTAAGATAGAACCTAAGGTAGAGAAGTGCATCTTCATAGGGTATGACTTGAATCAGAAAGGATACAAGTTCTACAATCCTCTAGACAAAGGATTCATGGTCAGTACAGATGTTGTCTTTGATGAGAATGACTCTTGGTTTGATAGTGAATGCAGGAAAGTAAAGCTACCTTATGACTTGGAAGAGGAGTTTACAAGCCTCACTAAGGAGGAGCCTACTTTGAATGGAGGCATCAACTCACATGATGAGGACATCATCAATCTAGAAGAGTTCAAGGCATGGAAGTCCAAAGGCAAAGTCAAGATGAAGAAGTTGGAGGATATACCTGAATCATCCAACCAAGAAATCAGAAGATCACAAAGGGAGAGCAAGAATCCAATCAGATATGGGTATGACACTTCCCTAGTTACTTAGCACTCTCTTTATCTTGCAAAAGACTTGTCATTTGAAGAGCCATCATAATATGAAGAGGCAAAGACCAAGGCAGAATGGAAGGAAGCTATGGATGAGGAAATTGAAGCACTTGAGGAGAGTGATACTTGGGAACTAGTACCAAAGAAGGAGTCTATGAAGGTAATTGGTTCTAGATGGATCTATAAGATCGAAAGGAATTTTGATGGATCAATAAGCAGGTACAAAGCTAGTCTTGTGGCTAAGGGTTTTGCACAAACCCAAGGAGTTGATTATGAAGAAACCTTCTCACCTATGGCAAAAATGCCAACCATCAGGGTATTGGTAAGTGTGGCTGCATCAAAGATTTGGAACATGTATCAATTGGATGTAAAGAATGCATTTCTAAATGGCTGGATTTCAGAGGAGGTGTACATGTCTCAACCTCCTGGCTATGAGGACCCAAATAAGGTAACATATGTATGTAAATTGAACAAGCAGATCAAGAATCATATGATGCAAGAGTTCAAAATTAGTGACCTTGGATCTGTAAAATATTTTATTGGACTTGAGTTAGTCTATACTAACTCTGGAATTTATATTACTCAAAGTAAGTACATACAGGATATGTTGAAGAAGCTTCATTTGTAGGATGCCAAAGTAGCAAGTACTCCAATTGAGGTTAATCAGAAGTTAAGTGCTCATGAAGGTGATGTACTTGAGAATATTGCAGGTTACCAAAGCATAGTCAGAAGCTTGAACTATGCTACATGGACAAGGATTGATATTCCTTATGGAGTAACCGTTTTAAGTTAGTTTATGCACAAAACTAGGGCACCTCATTTGGAAGCTGCCAAAAGGATTTTGAAGTACCTTAAGGGAACTCAAAATCAAGGGTTATATTTTCCTTATACTTCAGACTTAGACATCAAGATATATTCAGATGTAGATTGGGCAGGTTGCAAAGATGATAGAAGAAGTACCTCAGAATACCTATCCTTTGCAGGTGATAAACTAATATCCTAGTCTTCAAAGAAGCAACCTACTGTTGCTTTATCTTCTACAGAGGCAGAGTATAGAGGATTGGCCAATCCTACTCAAGATTTGGGTTCGCATACTACATCTCCAATGATTTTTGGAGATAATACAAGTTTATTACATCTTGCAGAAAATCCTATTTATCATGATAGGACCAAGGATATAGAGGTCCACTATCATTAGGTGAGAGAAAAGCTATTGAGCAAGGAAATTCAGTTAGCTTATGTATCAACTAATATGCAATGTGTAGACTTATTGACTAAAGCATTAGATGGTACAAAACTTTGCAGGTTTAAGTCTATGTTGGATTGCAAGACATTCAAGAAGATTGGATTCAGCTCCATATCCTCTACATACTCACAAATTTTGAAGACAATCTATTCATACAATTTGGAGAAAAGCGCATCAAAGCACTCACTGGTCAAACTCAGCAGTGGTCCTAAAAAATTGAGGGTAATGGTTCAATTGCTAAATTGATTGCTCTATGTATAGTGCATCATTTTAAGTGAATCCATTTCGAATCATTAGCTCATTAAGCCAATGATACCTCTAAGAGGAATTTTTCTAATTCCTACTGTACTGGAAGCACTAAGCATAACAAGCAACAAGTGTGTGAACAAAAATAGAAGGTTTTCATTAATCCTTCAACTTGGAAATAGCCTGTTTTGATTCAATCATTTCTCACATCATTTCCAAAGTACATAGGCACTTATTAAGTGTCATTGGAAAGCTAAGAGGGCCTACAACTCAACTCTGAATCTAGTGTCCACGAACGCTCTACCTCTTGTTCTAATTCACTGCTTGGTGGACCTCTACAACATTCCGCTACTCCAAAATGGAGTTGTAGAGGGGGTTTCGATGACATGATTTCTCCCAAATCATTTCCATTTGTATCTACATGAGTGCATCTCCATTTTGTGTCTAAGAGGCACTTTTCTATTTCATTTCCATTTTATATTGTATCTCTTTTGTATTTGGGTTCCTTGCCATTTGCTTATACTTTTGTATTGATTATCCTTCAAGGGGAATTATCCCACATATGATGTATTTTGGAGATCCCTTTGAAAATCTATATAAGGAGGGACTCTCTTCCCATTTGTACTTAGTTAAAAGCTTGAGGAGCCTACTCCATGCTCTTGGAAAGCTCCCTCTAATCCGTATGAGTTTTCCCATTTCATGGTTTACTCACTTTTGAGTCCCACACTCTTTCATTTTGTGAGAACACTCTTCTTTTCATTTGGCTTCCATGCATATACTTTGTACATGAGTACTCATGTGATGACCATTCTCCATATGTATCTTTTATATCGTGACATCTTAATTTGAGGAATTCATCTTTTGTTCTCCTATAAGCTTTGGATGTTGCCATTGAAGTTGAGGGTCTCCAAGCTACAACACTAGTTTGAGATAAGAGATGCAAATAGGCTGGAATATAGAAGCAAGAGCTTCAATGGTGTGCTACATAGAGAAACTAGTGGAAAAAGATGACTTGTTGGTAGGTATGAAAATGTGAGTTTTAGGAGGAAAAAGAAGTGTCTCTCTTCACGGATTCACAGATTGAGAATTCCAAAGTGTCTCTCCGCAAACAGATATGTTCACCGATAGACTCTTATTAACAAATGAATCAACATCAGATTACGCACTGTGGAAGCGATTCTAAAGGCGGGCATCTACGCTGGCGATCTCGCCAGCATTGCAGAAAATTTGTCAATTCTGTTTTTTGAGATATGCGTGACATGTTGAAGGACTATGCAGAACTTAAGCAGTGTCGCCATGCTGCTGCGCAAGTAAGATATTGCCAGATAAGGGGTCAATCAACGGTGTCTTTTGAATCTTTATTAAAAAAATAATGAGCACGTCAAAGTCCTCCAACTGGACTGAGGGATTAAGAATCACTCAACTAATTAGATTGCATAAGTATAGGGTAATTAGCACGAACTAGATCTAATCCAAGTCGCTACATTTTCTGTCCATTGAGAAAACGGAACTGGATAGAATCAACAATTAATCAACAACAATTAAATCGTGCTTGCATTATTTGTTGAAGTTAGATTATGTATGTCAACATCGCAGGATTATTCGCGCTTGGAAACAGAAAGCGGCGACAGAAGAAGATGAAAGCCTTCCATATCAAAACATTGAGAAAAATAAGCCATAGCTGCTCCATGTGGAATCTTAAGAGGAGAACCATCCGAAAGCATACTGCAAGCTTTCTCCATTAGAATCCTTCCATGTGATGAGGTGCATGATGTGCCCACGAATAACACTTAAGACAGAAGGCGCAAGCGAGACGAAAAGAGCGATTGAAAATCATTACTTAAAATTAAGTCTGTATTATTCGTTGAAGTTGCAAAACGTATGTTCATGTTACATGTTTACTCGCGCTTCGAAGCAGAAAGACATCAGAAACATATAAAATTCACTAATCTCGATCGTTTGAGCAGTCTGTGAAGTATCTAAGCTATGGCTCCATGTGAGGACTTATTCGGGGAATAAAATTAGATAGAATTATATACCTGTAGCGTTGAAATCTGCAACCTGTGTCGCCAACGGTTCTGATGTGTGTCTATAATTCGTCCAGATCAGTGTGGAAGACGATATACCCGGTTGTAAAGCCAAGCACAATAGCAAGAAACACTCCTCCGTTGAAGGTCATGGCGTTTAACATGCTAACATAAGCGAGACTTATGCGGATGAAGAATACGCCTGTTGTGAGTACCCTCACAAGTGTCGATGATCTATGCTGCGAATCATCCGAATTCTCGCCATCTTTAGATTCTCTGTGTGAACGTAAGTTTATTTGGTACAATGGAGAAGAAGGAGCAAGTAGGCGATCCAGGTACTGATGCACAAAAGCCACCAAAAAGACGCCAATCAGAGCTGCCCAATAGGTTCCTGCTGTCGAAGTCTTCCACTCATCAAACAATATCATAACCCGCTTGCGCCATTTGAGTGCCATCTGCATCATTATCGACATTCTCGTCGGACTGAAGGCATTGGACTGCGTAGTGTTGCTGGTATGGCTCATATCCATGACTCCTTGCTGTGCTTTACTTTTCTCTTCCTGCGCTATGAAGACGTCGATCTGCGTATTGTCCGAAGAGATGACCGCGACTTATAGAGCTCGCCAAAATTTACAACAAACCAGATCGTGTTTCAGTGGTCGCCTCGCCAGACCCTTGCTGTACTACTCATATTGAAGTACAACGGATGTGCATTAAACATGTACTACATCTCCATATCGCATCATGACTTCAGGCTTTTGGGTTCGCTGCGAATTTTGGAATGCATATTATACACAAATTTAAGCGTTTTAAAGTAATATATTCTAGCTTCTTAGCAGATATTGACTTTTAAAATTTTCTGAGGGACGGAGCTTGAGACAATAGCTTATGCAAATCATACTTTCTTTAATCGTAAACGTTGTTTTTGCAAAGGGAAGATTTAGAGCAGCTCTTCTTTTCCTACCCCTGGAGCATCACGACCTTGCACGGTTTCAACAAGCTTTTCTTTTGTTGGCTCAATAAGTTAAGTGGAAGCAAGCACTCCTTGATGAAACAATCGTTTGTTCGTCCACTCTTTTCCTTGATGAAACAATCGTTTGTTCGTCCACTCTATGGAATGCATTGGGAATGAACTGCTCTCGAAGATTTCAAAGGAAAGATGTGTGATAAACTTCGGCAAGCCATCCGAAAAGTGCTTGATTGAGAAATCCTTAATGAGCCTAGGTAGCTTCCCCGAATCATTTGTAATTGCAGATGCATAGATTCTTTGTTGTTTTTTAATGTTCTGATTCTTCAACCTATAGTCATGTTCAAAGTGATCAGGTTTACCACAACTCCAACATCCCTTATTCTCATACCTTAATCATTTATGTGGAAAAGTTTGTCGCCTCTTTGGCTCCCCATGCCTCGAAGTTTTCCACTACCTCTTGCATTAGAATGTTGTTGACCCTACTCATGGTTATTGTTTCCTCCTCCACTTCTACCTATGCCTCAAGCTCTTCCTCTGCCTCCTCAAAACTAGCTTTTCCTTGGGAGTTTGAGTCTTCACCAAGGTTATTTATTATGCCTAAATGGTTGTTGAAGACTATGAGAGATAACAAATTAGATGCAGCTCTACCATGTTACACTCGTTCAAGCTCTCATAGTGCTTCTCTTGCATCAAATTTCTATGCAATGGCTTCATCTAGTGTTTATGATGAGAATGAGCTTGTTTCTTTTTTATAAAGCGCAAAGCTCAGAAAATTGGATGGGTGCTATGCAATCAAAATATGATGCTATTATGAAGAATGGTACCTGGTCTTTATGTGATTCGCCTCTAGGATAAAATTCCATTCGCATTAAATTGGTACATGTGCTGAAATGTAAGCTTGATGGAACAATTGACAGGTTTAAGGCTAGGCTTTTTGCAAAAGGTTAAGCTTAGAGAGAGGCATTGATTTTGATGAAACCTTTGCACCCACTTGCCAAATGACCACCGTTCATAGCATCTCTACACTTGCATCTCATCATGTTTGGAATGTACATCAGCTCAACATTAAAACTAAATTTTTGAATGGTGAATTCCATGAAGAAGTTTATAAACTTTAGGCCCATGGTTTTGTGCAAAAAGGTCATAAAAACAAAGTGTGTAGGTTGAGAAACGCATTATATGGTTTGAAGCAAGCCCCACATGCTACATATCAAAAGATACATGCCTACTTGATTGCACATTGTTTTGAGAACATTCCAAGTGAGAGTCCCTTATATGTTAAGTGTGCAGATGATGTACTTCTAATCATTGTTGTGTATGTTCACTAGTCCTAATGAAAAGCATATTGTTGTATTTAACACTGCTTTTCCTGCATCTTTTGAGATGTCAAAATTGTTGCATTTGCATCATTATTTGGGCATTTTATTTATGCAAGTTGATGGGGGAATACCTTTTTGCCAAGCAAAACATATTGACAAATTAATGTAGTGCTTTTATCTTGAAGATTGCAAACCTATTGTCACTCGTATGGAAATAGATCTACGATTGAGTCTTCATGATATTGGAGATGAATTTTTGTTGGATGTTTGATTTAATTATGCATAACTCGGCCTAATATTCCATTTGTTGTCTCTCAGGTGAGCATGTTTATGCATTGCCAAGGTGTCAAGCATTCACAAGCAATTAAGCACATCTTTCACTACTTGAGTGGTGCCTGACTACTTGGATTGTTTTATCCCAAGGGGGGATCATTACTAAGAATTCACATGCTTTTTTTTACTCACATTGGCCTAGGTTCTATGAAAATCGTGTGTCCACAATGGTTTTTGCTTGATTCTTGGTAGCTAATGCATATCTTGGTTGAGCAAGAAGTAGCCTATTATGGCCACTTCTAGTGGTAAGGCTGATTATAGGGTATCTTTCACATCAATTGTTGAGTGTGTGTGGCTTAGATGCCTCTTGGATGATTTGGGTGTTGGTCAATCTTCTAGCACCACCATCCTCACTCACACTCAGAGCACATTGCTAGTTGTGAGGAATCCTTTATTCCATGCTCACACAAATCACTTTCAGGTGCACTATCATTATGTCAAGGAGAGGTTTTCTATTGGAGATATCAGTTTGCCATATGTGCCCACATAGGCTAATGTTATAGACCTTTTCAACAAAGGCTCTTCCTAGAGATAATTTTGAAGCTTTTTACAAAGCTTTAGCCTTACATTCTTTTGTGGATCAATCTCTTTCCACATAGCTTGGCAATTCCTTATATAGGAGTGCCAAATACTTGTTCACCGCATCACTCAGAGGAGGGATTTGTTGATATATTTAGGTAGTCATGTGTGTGAACACACTTAAGACTCTAATGGCCCTTTTTTCCCATTAAGGAGGTTTTTCCCCCAACTTGTACATATGTCTATAACCCTAAAGGATTACCTATCTTTATACATGCACTTGATAATGCATTACATGTTGCGTTGTGCTCCAAGCTTTTTCTTCTTCCTTGTGTTGTTCATGTGCATCCGCAAACCTCAAACTCCAAAAGAAACTCCATTCTATTGTGGTGTACACAACATTATATAAAATTTTTCTATCCCATGGTCAACCAAAAATGCATCAAACTCAGAATAAATATCACCCTCAATCAGAATTAAGGATTTCATTTTACATGCCGAGATATTCTCAACCATAAGTGGGAACTGTTTAAAGTGCACAGAACTTTGGACTTTTAGTTCAATGGATAGATCCATGCACATCTAGAAATTTCATTAATGAGCATCTCAAAGTATAAGTGATTCCCAAATGCAAGTGGTGCATAACACCAAAGGCATCATTGTGAACAAGTTGCAATTTCTGTATAGATCTAATTAAACCATTTTTCATAACAAGATAAGAGAAGTTGTTTGCACATGTGAGAGTATTTCGTGTAGTGTTAGAGTTGAATAAAGATAGGAAACTATACTATGAGGTAATATGTTTGGTTGCATCACTGTTGAAGTACCAAACATTGGAGTGTACTACAAACATACACTAGTGGGAAGATGGTTCATAATGACATTGAATAGTAAACCCTTTTGAACAAGATTACTATACTCAATTTTAGGTATAGAGCCTCCCCTGTAGTGACCATCTTTACCTCTTTCTTCTTTACCTCATTTGTAGCCAATTTAGGACAAATCTTAATGACATTATCATTTTTCTTACACTATTTGAAAAACCATTTATAATTTTCTAGTTTCATATCATCTTTATCTTCCATATTTAATTGTTTAGCATTCAGAAATTTATTCTCACTAGTAGATGTTAATATATTTTGGTAGTGATGTGTGTGAACACACTTAGGATTGTCGGGGCACTTTTTCCCCTCTCTAGGATGGTTTTTTCCCTTGACTTTTATATACTTCTATAATCTTAATCGGTAACTTATCTTTGTTCATTCACTTGGTAATACATTTAGTATTGTGTGTTGTGCTCCAAGCTTTCTTCGTCTTCCTTGTGCTGTTTGTGTGCTTCCACATACCTCAAACTCTGACAATTGGTATTAGAGCAGGTCATCACTTCATCTAGGGCATCATAAACACCCCTCAGAATCACAAGAAGATTGGTGAACATACTTAGGGCGATCAGGAGTCCAAAACAACTTTGCTATGTGGTGCCCAAATCACAATCTGAACTTGTTTCGACTAGATACATTAGGGGAAAAATGAACCTTGCATGGGCCTTTTAGATGAAGGGGTGATTAGTGATGGACCAATGAGAGGAGGGTGGTGGCCCATAGTCTAGGTCTTCAATCAAGTAGGCTAGGCCTAGTTTTCCTTGGTTTTGGACTGGTCAAAACAACCAAAATATGATGGTACACCTTACTTAGTGGTTTCAAAAACCATGAAATTCGAATTTTGTCATTGAAATTATATTTAGGCCATTGGATATGCAAGAAATCCAATGGTCAAGATTGAGAAAAAGAAAAACATGCACCTTTCAATCTCCATCGTTCGATAAGCCCATTGATCCAATGCTCAAGATCTCTTTAAGATTGGATTGAGCACATTTCAATTTGAGATGTCGGATTGATAAAAATCTAGTGGACTAGATTCATTCACATCCCCATGCATTCTCTCTCTTTCTTTTCCCACTTGCCATGCATTTAATAAGCCTTATTTTGTCGTTTTTTGCCAGAGAAAATAGCCTCAATCCGGTTTGTTCGTGAGCGAGATCCGATGGATGTAAGGTACCCACGCGATTGTACTCTCTCACTTCCTTTTTCCCATAGCTTACAAGTGATAGGATTGCTATATTTTGTCTTTTTCTGCCAGACCCACATTGCTCAATCGTGTCCATCAATGAAGAACATCCAATGGCTTGAAATACCCACGAACCCAAGGACACTGAGCGTGCAAATTTGTCGTTTTTTGACAGATGCATACTGGTCGATCTCAACCGTTTGTGAGAATTATCCAATGGCTCTTAATAGCCACAAATCCATCATGGGAAAGAATTCGAATCTAGTCTCTTGGGAATAGTATTTTTATATTAAAAACCACTAGTGATTTTTTTCTTCCTCAATACCACACAAGATTAATTTTAATCCCTAAAAATTAGGGATCCTTACAAGGCCCATGTAGGGTTCACTTTTTCCCCTAATGAAATAAAGTTTTGAAGGTGATGTAGATGGCGTTGAAGATGAAAATATTAAAATTCCTATTCGTGTTGCAATTCCCATTCCACCTACTCCATAGCAACATCATTGGGATGGCAGGGATGCACAAGCACATGCATTGATAGATTTGTCTATCAAAAGTGCCACTATCCCCCACATTTGCTCTTGCAAAATAGCTAAGAGTACTTGATACACTTACCACTTTATACTAGGCAAGAAATGAGGCTTTTGTTGTTTACCTTCGAAAAGAGTTGGAGAGTGAGCATATGAATGAAGGAGGTTCCACGGATAGTTTTTTGATAAAGATCAAGATCTAAAGGAGCAAATAATTTCTAGTGATGAAGTTTTGCCAGAAAGTTCACTTGTGTAGACTGTTTTGAATGGTCTTCCAGATTCAAATGAGAGCTTTGATTCTACTCTTTGATTGATGATGAAGGGTAATCCAAATGCCTTAACATTTGAGGAGTTAGTCTCTGTTTTGTTGTAGGAAGATCAATCAAGGCAAAATCGGTCTCTCTTTTTTTGCAAGAAGATCAATCAAGGTAGAATAGGTCCATTATGCGTGTTTCATATCAAGCTTTCCTAGCTCGAAATGGAGCTCATCTACTAGTAAACAAAAGCTCCTAATTCAATCAAAGAAGGATGAAAAGACGAGAATAAAATAGAAAAGTAGATTTTTTTTCTTTTACAAACACTATAAAGGAAATCATCATCTCATAAAGAGTTGTCAAAAATTGGCTATAAAAAGGCAAAGAAGAAAGAGGCTAGAATGGTCGTTGCAGAGTCCTCTACACCTATAACAAATCTGCTAATCTTGTGAAGAATGAAGAATGGGCATTTACTACTATTTGTAGTTATGACCCATCTTCGCATGAGCAGTGTATAATAACTCCTCTTATCCTGTGATGGTAGTTGGTGAGATCATTCTGACTACTACTCATGGTAGAACTTTTACATTATCGAATGCTTTATTTTTCCCACAAATAAAAAAATCTATTATTAGCTTCAACATTCACCAAGATCACCTTAAATGTGAAGTTAATTGATGACAAATGTACACTTCATGATCTTTCAAATGATGATGTCATTTGGAATTTTATGTTGTGGGTTGTATAAGCTCATAATTTATGCAAAATCTATGAATGACTCAACATTTTTAGTTCAAGATTCTTAGGCTATTTCATATGCAAAGCTTTCACATGCAGGCTTTGACCATCTACATTTTGCTAGTTTGCTAGGCTTGCAAAAATCTAAAATGGTGTCCTCTCTTCCCAAACTTGAGGAACCTTGTAAACATGTTTGTGAAGGCTGTATTTTGGGCAAAATTTAGTGTTCTTCCTTCCCTAAAGATGGTTATGTTCGAGCTACTTAGAAATTGTAGCTTGTTCACATTGATGTCTATGGTCCGATGCACACACCTTTTGGAACTACATTTACTTCATGAATTTCATTGATGATTTTTCCATGCATGCATGGGTGTATCCACTAAAATCAAAGTCCGAAGTGTTCATGTGCTTCAAACACTTTCTCATTTTGGTTGAAAATCTGTGAGCGTGCAAAATGGGCATGCGCCATTCTGATCGAGTGGGGTACATGCCTACTGATTTTAATGCATTTCTAGCTGAACTTGGGATAAAACATCAGTGTATAGTACCATATACATGATTATAGAATGGATTTGCTGAAAAAAAGAACATGTCACTCATGGAAACGATGAGGTGTATGGTCAAAAGTCCAGCTTTACCACATAGCTTTTGACTTGAGGCATGCATGTGTGTAGCATATGTACTTAATAGATGTTCCACCAAAGCATTGTAGTCTATCACTCCATATGAGGCTTGGCATGGTTGCAAACCGTCTGTTTCCCATCTATCTGTCTTTGGTTGTTTGGCATATGCATTAATGCTTGAACAACACCACAGGAAATTGGATGATAAAGAAGTGAAATATATTTTTGTTGGGAACAATTTTGAAAGAAAAGGCTTTCATCTGTATCACCCATAGACGAAACACATTTTGGTTAGCCGTGATATTATTTTTATGGAAGATGCAATTTAGCCATTAATTTCATGTACTAACGAGACATTAGTTAGCTCCAAAGATGTGTATGACACTTTGTTGCCATTTTTTACAGGTAGACAACCAAGTGCTATTCCAAATGAGGCGATTTCTCAGCCTTTAAAAGTTCAACATCATGATGCAGATCATTCCATTTATGATGCAAATTTACATGATGTAGTTGTTGATGAGAGGGATGATATTGAGGATGCAAAAACTATCCATAAATAGCTGGTGTAGACTTTGTGATGGGAAATTAGATGCACCTTTGTCATATCATACTTATTTAGGCTCTCATAGAGCTTCTTTTGCATCAGATTGGTATGCTATGGTTGCCTCTAGTGTTCATGACGAGAATGAGCCTCCTACTTTTTGACGAAACATAAAATTTAGAAAACTGGATGGCTGTTATGCAATCAGAATATGATGCTATTATGACGAACGGTACCTCGTCTTTATGTGATTTTCCTCTTTGCAAAATTGACATTGGCACTAAATGGATATACAAGCTGAAATGGAAACCTCGTGCAAAAGTTTGGAGGTACAAAGCTAGGTTTGTTGCAAAAGGTTATGCTCAAGAAAGAGCTATTGATTTTGATGAGACCTTTGCACCCACACGTCGAATGACTACTGGTCGTAGCATTTATGCACTTGCATCCCATCATAGTTAGAATTTACATCAATTGAACATGAAAAAAAGTGTGCAGGTTGAAAAAGGCATTATATCGTTTGAAGGAAGCACCACATGCTTGGTATGAAAAGATACATGCCATTAGGGGAAAAAATGAATCCTGAATGGGCCTTTTAGATTAAGGAGTGATTAGTGATGGACCAATCAGAAGAGGGCGGTGGCTACTGTCTATGCCCTATAAAATACTAGTGTGAAGGGGGGAGAGGAGACATATTTCTCCCTTATTTAATGAGATCCCTCTATAGAGAGAAGGAATCTTGTAACTTAGTTGGGCCCAAAAATTCAAAATTTCTAAAAACTTAAAAAACTCATCATAACACCTTAGAATGGACCCCCCATTACTTTTAAGGTCAAAAGTACTCTTTTTGACACTAAATTCAAAATTCGTGCATGTTTTGAGCTGAAAAAAATGGGTTTTTTCAAAAATACTAAAAAAAGAGTTATTTCCCTCCTAAACCTCATTTTCATACCCAAGTTCCAAAAATTCATCTTTTTCCCACTACTTTCACTCTGTAGCACACCATTGAAGGCTATTTCTACACTCCAACCTACCTGCATCTCTTATCTTGAATTACTGTTATAGCTTGAAGACCTTTAGGTTCAATGGCAACATCTAAATCTTCTAGGCGACCGAAAGATGAAATCCTCACATTAAGATGTCACAATATCAAAGCCACATATGGACAATGACTATCACATGAGTACTCCAAAGGTGCATGGGTGTACATGCAACCCTCTAGAGTTGGGCCTCATCGAGTTAGAGATTGTGGAAACTTAGATCTTCATTGGAAGGGAAAGTTACTTGGCTTCAAGAAGCATAGAGACAATGGGATGATTGCTATTGTACAACATGTTTTTACAATGGCAACTATGAAACTTGAAAACTCTAGTAGAATGAGATATCCTATGAATTGTAAGTATTAGTCTACAATATTGTATGATTTCTTGTGTTGATTATATTTTTGAACTATTTAAATATGTTTTTGTTTGTTTCAGATATATTTCCTTCTGCTTTGGTGGAAGAGCAACCACTTCATAGTCTTACAGGTACTTTCTAGGCATTGCATGTAGATCTTGGTGCACTAGTCTTTCCAAAAATATCTCCTAGTCAACTTTACCATGATAGATTTTTCTTTTACACACATAGATATGTTCTACCCTCTACAATGAATGGTTTCGGAAGGTTAGAGAGAGTTGAAGTACATTCTCTTCTTAGCTTGGAGTGGCCAAAACCTGATATATGGTCCATATCATCTTTGAAGCACAACATGGTAATGGATATACATAACTCTTTGAAATTCACAAAAGTGTCTAGGTCTGTAGGTTTGCACTGGTCTTTTCCCATTCATTGTTTTGTATATTTATTCCAAGGATTCTCATTCGAAGAGACTTCCACTATGTTCATGTGTAAAAATATCACATATGAGCAAGTTGAAAGTCTTCTTGGTGAAAATTGGGGTTTGATAGAAGGAATTGCAAAAGGTGATAAATATCTTTGTAAAATAGGTGGAACAGGTATAGGATTTTGATATTTGAAACAACGTACTTCATTATACATTAGGTTCTACTATGATTGTTGGATGTGCAAACTTGGCAAAAGGATACCATTTCAAAGTTCAGAGGGATCTTTACATTCATTTGAAATAAAGCTTAGATTTCCCAACAATGAAACAGAAACTATTTTAGTGAATAATCATTGGACCTTGGCTAATCTAAGAGAACACTTGGTGAATATGGGGTTTGAAGGACTAACTCAATCAAAATTCAAAATACAAGGACATAAGGTGAGAAATATTTTGTGCTTTTGTTAAAGTAATCGTTTCATTATTGCTTAATTTACTTTAATAACTTCAATTTCTTGCAAATTGATTACAGGTGGGCAGAAGATTGGAATACAAAATGAAATTCCCTATGGAACAGAACTCTCATTGTCATAGTTCTTTTGCAACTTGATAATGTCACTTCTTGGGCCCTAGTCATTGTATCTCATGGTTTTTGCACTTTCAAGAACCTTGTAAAAAGTAGGACAATCAATTCATGTTAGATATTGTATATACCTTCTTCTCTGCAATGGTAATTTCAAAACTTTTGGAATGTCAAAAAGTCTATGTTAACTACTTTGAAATGTGGTTACTCATGTTTTTTTTTGTGTTATGTTTAGACATTTGCTTTGAAGCAAAAAAATTCATATCCTTCAGTGTTCTGGCATTATTTTGTCATCAAAAACACATTTTTTGAAATTTCACTACTTTATTCTCTATTTTTAAAAGTGGACCTAGTCAGTTTAAAAACTTGAAACTGCTATAAAAATGTGTTCTATGTGCTCATTTCTCAGATTTGCACTCTCAAAGAGCTAGAATGCATAGACAAGCCAATAGAATTTTCTCGCACAAGCAATGGCTGATAGCACTTCCACTCCTATGAAATATCCTCGAGATCTATTCATGGAGTTTTCGGATACTACACACTAGAACAGTCATATGGATTTGTATCACCTAGTTTGAAGAGTCCCTAATCTTGAAGGGACGATAGCCATGAACTCTGATGTGATTGATGAGATCATAGATTTTATGGAATTCTATGTATTAAGATATGCTATAGATATTCCAGCATCAGTGTAAATGGGTCCCCTGTGGCCTACTTTTCTATATTCATAAAGGAGATGAGGCATTTGCAAAGCCCTTAAAGCGTTTCATGGCTGTTGATGAGGATGCAGGGCACATGTTAGATGACACAGTGCCCTTAATTAAACAATTAAATAAGAAAAGGAAAATGGGAAGAAAATATCTTTCCTATGTTGCAACAACCATCTTTTTTGTCAATGAGGAGCCCGAACCTACACCCATGGACCTACCCCATCTTGTTACTAGGGGCTTTGTAGATGACAAGAAGGAACCCTAGATAGAAGCTCTCAACTTATTAGAAGAGATTCAAAAATTTTGCAGAGAATTTCCACAAGGAGTAGTGGAAAAATTAAATGAAGCAAGTACACACAATAGTGCACCCTCCAACTTAGAGCCCATGGAACCCACTCTACCAGAGGTAGAGATGGAAATGTTTTCAATTGTACTTGTCGATGGAGAGGAATTTTTGTTCCTGCACGATATTGAGAAGGCATTCAGTTTATGCCTCGACGAATGCCTTAGTATTTTTTGCTCAACCTCGGATGTTTCCATGGACAACACTTCTGACATTATCGAAAAGACAACAATTCCACTTGGTGATTCAGTTGGAGACACCATTGCATTTGTGTTTGAAGAGATTTTGAGCCATGCCAACCAAAATGCCACTGAAGAAGATCTGCCCGCAGTAAGGGAAAGAATTTTGGAGAAGAAGATTCCAACATCCCCTGTTGTGGAGCAAAGTGGCATGGCTCACTCATCGATTCCACTAGATGCAATGGGAAGAGGAGAGGATGAAGATAGGCTTCAAGATGTAAGTATCTAATGACATTTATGGTTGTCTCATATTCATACAAGATGTATCAATTTAATTTTATGATTGTCTATCTGTAGAAAGCAATTGAAATAGATAAATTTGTAGCAAGGAGTGGTGGTGACCGTGTTGCCTGTGGCCATGGCTCTTCCTTGGCACATTACATTGGAAAATTGCCAAAGGAAGATTTTTTCATAATCCACAAGGACTTTTCCCCTCAAGGACACTTCATGACTTGGTGTCTGAAGGCCTTGAGAAAAATTTTGTGCCTATTTACAATAATGAAAGGGACGAGTTGTATATTTCTAGTTAGGAACTCCTTTGCCTTTACTACCCCAGGAGTTAACTTTAGAGGAAAAATATTAGGTCAAATAGGAATATCTTTAGGTCTTGGATTGACACACTATCAATTAATATCCCAATCAGTTTTGACTTACCAATTGCCACTATCTTTTCAAAGAAGAAAGAATGTAGTCGAGAGGCTCAAGGCCAAGAGCCAATTGTAAAGACTTTATAATACCAATTATTGTTTTTCCAATTTCCATGTGCATTGTCTTTATGTTTTTGACAATCTCTTAACTTTTTCACACTTTAGTAAGTCTTTTTCCAAATCATTCTTGTTATTTTTGTTGCCCAAAATGCATGCAAAGGCCTAGGAATGCAAAAAAAAATCCTACCACAAAAACGAACTAGGTTCCCTATATTGGAAGTCTATGTCCCTCAATTACAACCTAGACTTGGGGAATTGTGGAAGACTCTTCCTATGTGCAATAATTAGAGAATATTTAGACTCCTCTGGGTGCATATAACCATGCAACAAAAAACACTACAAGGAATACGGGCGCCTAGCGATGGTTAAGGCAACACAATTTTGTCGCTATAGAATTGCAAAATGCATCGCAATGAGTGTCATGCATGGACCATCGATTAAACGACGAGCCAAACGACGTTTTTTTTATGTGTGGCACGATGGGGTGTGCGACACTTGCATAGAGCGTCACTAATGTGACAGTTTTAAAAAGCATCGCATAAGCGACGCTCTTTGCATCACATAAACGACGCTTTTTGCATCACATAAGCGATGCTAAAAAATGTCGCTTATGCAAATGCCAATTCTAGTGGTTTTTACGATGCGTTACCATCGCTTACACGAGGGTCTATTGATGAAAAAAATTAAAACGTTAGAGGCTCTTCGATCAGCATTTTCACGCATCTGATCAAAGAGCTCTCCAACGTTTGCAATTGCGCTGCGCTTATGAGCTGAAACAAGTATATGTAGAATTGTTGTTTTGCCTAAGCTCTATCTTATTGTCTCTCTCTGTCTCTATTTCTCTCGTTCCATGTCTTTCTCTCTTTGAATTCTCTCCCTCTCTCTCTCTTCTCTCTCTCTCTTTATTGCAGGTTATTCAAGAAGTTAACCAAGCAAAAGGTATGGCTAACTATTGTAAGTACAATTTCTATTCTTTGTATATCATTTGAATTGTGTTATTTTCATTAGATAGCATAATCACACTTATTGATATGCACATATACACTTATACATGATGAAGATGCACGTTCACACATATACACATATTGGCACATACACACGCATATATACACATGGATACATGTGCACATACACTTAGACATACACACACATACACATGCATATGCACAAACATTTCTACAACCACGTAAAAAGACTTACATGCATGCATTATTGCATATATATATATATATATATATATATATATATATATATATATATATATATATATATATATATATATATGTACATACACACATTAACATATACTTAAATACACGTATATGCACATCCACATGCATGCACATGGATGCAAATGGAAATGCATCCACATACACATGCATGTTTCATACATATACACATGCATATACATACATTATACACATATATACACGTATATACACATATATATGCACATACGTACACACACATATACACATGCATACACACATGCACATACATACATATACACATATACATGCACATACACATGCACATGCACATACTCATATACACACATATACACTTACACATGCACATGCACATACATACACACACACACACATACACATGCACATACATACATATACACTTACGTACACACATATGAATGAATTATGTAATTAAAGTACTAAATCACATGCTTAATATAAACAATAATAACAACCAATAGAACAAAACTCTTCATTACTTTATACCATACACACAATTCAAAACATAACTGAAATGAAAAATATATAGATAATATATATATATATATATATATATATA
>CM035429.1:77034239-77089239 GCA_020310875.1 Ceratopteris richardii
ACACACACATACATACACACATATACACACATCCATGCATACATACACACACATATACACACATGCATGCATACACACATCTACACATATACACACATGCATACATACACAGACACATGCATACATACACAGACACATGCATACACACATACATACACACACACATATGCATACACACATACATACACACATATACACACATGCATGCATACATACACACACATACACATATACACACATGCATGCATACATACACACACATACACATATACACACATGCATACATACACATAGGAAAATAGGGCATACATACACACACACATACACACACACATCTACACATTTACACATGCATACATACACACATACATGTACACACATGCATGCTTACATACACACACATATACACACATGCATCCTTACATACACACACATATACACATATGCATGTATACACACACATACATACACACGCATGCATACATGCACACACATACATATATACACACATGCATGCATACATACACACACATACACATATACACACATGCATACATACACACACACATGTACACAATTTCATACATACACACACATGCATACACACATACATACACACACATATATATAGATATGCATACATATACATACACACACATATACATACACACACATATACACACACATAAGCTAGTGTTTTAATTAAATATATAAATTTTTGATTTTGAAGTGTTTTTTACATCAAATATATAAAAACAGGATTAGGGTTTTTATGCTATTTACACATACATACACATACACATATAATACATATATACATGTATATACACCTGCATACAAAAATATACATATTTTAGGTATAGATATTTAAGATTAGGGTTTTAGGGTTTAGGCATACATATAACTCAATTACATTTATATTAAGAAAAAATATAGAAAAAATAAAGAAAAAAATCTGAATATATAAATAAACATATATATATAATAGGATTAGGGTTTTAGATTTTTATAGGTGTTTAAGTATTTAGGTTTTAGTATTTTAGGTTTAAGTCTAAGTCTTTCTTATTAGGGTTTTAGGGTTTTAACACCTACATAACATATACACATATAATACATATATACATGTATACACACATGCATACAAAAAGATACATATTTTAGGTCTAGATCTTTAAGATTAGGGTTTTAGGGTTTAGACATACATATAAGTCAATTAAATTTATATAAAGAGAAAATATAGAAAAAAATTACAGAAAAAATCTGAATATATAAATAAATATATATATATATATAATAGGATAATTATATATATAAATAAATATAAAAAGAACTAGTTTTTTAAATAATTCAATTAAATATATATAATTAAATATATAAAAATAGGATTCATTAACGAAAAATATGAATATATAAATAAATATATATATATATAAAATAGGGTTTTAGATTTTTAGGATTAGGGTTTTAGATTTTTAGGATTAGGATTAGGGTTTTAAGGTTTAAGGAAAAAATATGAATAAATAAATAAATATATATTTAAAATAGGATAATTATATAGATAAATAAATATAATAAGTACTAGTGTTTTAAATAATTTAATTAAATACATAAAAATAGGATTAATTAAGAAAAAATATGAATATATAAATAAATATATATATAAAATAGGGTTTTAGGTTTTTAGGATTAGGATTAGGGTTTTAAGGTTTTAGGGTTTAAGGAAAAAATCTGAATAAATAAATAAATATTAATAAATATAATAGGATAATTATATAGATAAATAAATATAAAAAGTACTAGTGTTCTAAATATTTTAATTAAATATATATAATTAAATATAAAATCTATAAAATAGGATTAATTAAGAAAAATTTTGAATATATAAATAAATATATATATAAAATAGGGTTTTAGGTTTTTATGATTAGGATTAGGGTTTTTGGGTTAAAGGAAAAAAATTGAATAAATAAATATATATATATATATATAATAGGATAATTATATAGATAAATAAATATAAAAAGTACTAGTGTTTTAAATAATTTAATTAAATATATATAATTAAATATATAAAAATAGGATTAATTAAGAAAAAATATGAATATATAAATAAATATATATATAAAATAGGGTAATTATATAGATAAATAAATATAATAATTACTAGTGTTTTAAATAATTTAATTAAATATATATAATTAAATATATAAAAATAGGATTAATTAAGAAAAAAACTGAATATATAGGTAAAATAGGATAATTATATAGACTAGGGTTTTAGGGTTTTTTAGGTGTTTAAGTATTTCGGTTTTAGTATTTTAGGTTTCAGTCTTTAGAAGTAAGATTTTTAGGTTTAATAAAAAAACAAATGATCTTAAATGTCTATATTCTAGTAGATGGCTTCTTTTTATTATCACATGCTAATTATTTGAGTTCTTTTGTTACAGAGCATGATGGGAGATAGTCCTCTAGTCACTCCTCATTCCATGATAGAGGAGCAATTTTTAGAGTTTATCTCTCTGGTACCTCTCGCATATATGGCCGTTGTATCACAATATTGGATCGCTCGTGGTAGCACTCCTCCTGGCCTCACTCCTGGCGGCCTCACTCCTGTCGACCTTACTCCTGCCGGCCTCACTCCCGCTGGTTTCACTCCTGCCGGTGTCACTCCTGTGGGTGGTGCTACTCCTGCAAGAGGTATGTCTGCTAGGTTTGTGACTCCACCACGACCATCTTTTCAGCCATCTCCTATTGTGCCTAGTAGTAGACATGTGCATTCGACGCCTCAATGTGATACAGGTTCTGGACTGTCTCGTAGGTCGAGGTCACACTCTAGAGCAAGAGGTTCTAGGATTGGATCTATAGGTAGGTCTAGAGGAGGCCACTTTGTGGAGGCAGTGCGGCAGACGTTGTGTCGCCCGCTTCTACTCCTAGGACGAGTACCTCAGATGTAGGTACGCCATGCAGTACACCACGTGGAACACCACATACACGTTGGGGTGCTCATGACCATGATGACTCCAAGGTGTATAGTATTCGAGTTGGAGCTCCGGTGATGGATGCAGATAGCAAAGCAATGCATGCATGTATACGAAAACTTTGCTCAATACAGTTCGGACACTCCATCATGCTGAAATGGAGTGAACAGGATAACGATCAGAAGAATTATATCACACAAACAATTTATCAGGAGTTCCGACCCATCGATGGACAGTCTCTTGTGAGTTCAGAGTGGATTCTGCACACCGCTCGTGAGGTTATGTCCCATCGACGATGAGAGGCTCGTGGTGCTTTCAGAGCAGGCTTACCAAAGCCTGTATGGTTAGATGTTGAGGAGTGGGATTTGATTCGCGAGGAGCACCAGTAGACTCCTAACCGATATCGCCAGTAGCAAGATGTTGTAACCACACATTTAGATACGGTTGGACCATCACATTTGGGCAACGACATATATGACACGATGCATCATGAGTTTGTAAGTACCATTTCATTTATTGAATTTATTTGTGTTAAGTTTCTCATGTATGTTCCTCTAATGTTTTGTATATTTGTTGCACGAGCTGGCAATGGGTCATCCTCCAACAAGAACGGAAGAGGCTTATAGATATCAGCACGGATTGAATGCACTATTGGAGGACATGGAGGGACGCTGTGAGGTCGTTTTGTGGGAGCGTTTGTGATGAGGTGATTAATTTATAAACTTGGTTTTTACTTGTTGTTTGTAATTTCATGTGAATTTATCTCATTCCATTAATGTTCTTTGTCGCAGGACTATTGATATGGAACGTTCTTTGCATGTGTATGGCAATGGCACACCAAAATTTTAAATTTGATTTTTATATGGCAATGCATTGCTTTGCCACATTTTGTAAAAGCATCATATATGATAGTGGTTTTCCACACTCTTGTACATGCTTCATTTATGAAATATATCACTTTTTTTGTACATGGTTCATGGTGCATTCTGATTATCTCTTCTGTGTCCAATAATATTCTATTTTATGAAATCATATTTCGGTTGACATTAGAGTGCACATCACATGTACTCGATTTTTTATGGGCAGTGTATTGTCTTTTGTTAAGCAACATCATGGTAATGTTGTTGTAGCAAAAGACAACACACTTTGCCCAAAAAAAAATTTGCAGATATGGTCATCGGTATACGTGATGGTACTCCCACTAATATCATCGGAATAAGCGTTGGTATACACCTAGTGGGCGCCGGTATACGCGATGGTGCACCCAACAGATGCGTCGGTATGGGCATCGGTATGAGCATCGGTAATACCGACGTTTATATCGATGCCTATACCGATGCATATACCGACGCTCATACCAATGCCCATACCGGCGTTGTAGTACCGATGTGCATACCGACAGCTACACCGACATCACGGCAAAAATAGCCACGTTCATTTTCCTCAATAAAAACCTCGGTATACAGACGATCTGTTGTAGTGTATATAGCTTTATCTTCGAGGAGCATATTTTTTTCATGTATGTATGCATATGTGTATTTATTCATGTGTATTATATGTATATATATGTTAGTATGCATATATATGTATTTCATGTATATGTATGTGTGTGCATGTCTGTGATATATGTATACATGTGTTAGTATGCATATGTGTATATATGCATATGCATTTATGTAATATACTCATGTATTCATGTAATATATGCAAGTGTTTATAATTGTATATATGTATATGTGTCTATGTGTAAATGTGTACATGTAAATATGTATGCATGTATATATATATATATTTATGTGTGCATGTAGGCATGTATATGTGATGTGTACATGTATATATGTATATGTGTCTATGTGTAAATGTGTACATGTAAATATGTATGCATGTATATATATTTATGTGTGCATTTAGGCATGTAAGTGTGATGCATAATATATCTATTCCATTTTATATTTATATATATGTATCTACATGATGTGTATATATATTTATATATATTATGATCCTCGTTGATTCGCGTAGCTATATATAGAGGCAAAAGGTTGGGAGGAGAGACATCTCTCTAGTAGGATGTCGGAGGAATAGATGCAATGTGTACATATACTTCAATCATATGGCCAAAAGGTTGAATCGCAGTTTTGAAATTAGGGGTTTTAAAACCCTAATATCAAAATTAGTGTTTTCAAATTAGGAGTTTTGAAATAGGATTTATTTATTTATTTATTTATTTATTTATTTATTTATTTATTTGCACGTATGCATGTGTTGTGTATGTATGTGTATCTATATGTGCATATGCATGTGTTGTGTGTGTGTGTATATGCATGTGTATATGTATATATGCATGTGTATATGTATATATGCATGTAAATATGATTATATGAGTCTATGTGTGTGTACATAGGATTATGCATGTGTATGTGTATGTGAGTATGTGTATGTGTTTATGTGTATTCATTATATGTGTGTAACTGCATGCATGTGTATGTGTGTGTAAAAGTGTGCATGTATGTGTGTGTATGTATAAACGTGCATGTATGTGTATATGTGTGTAAATGTGCATGTATGATGTATATGTGTGTGTATGCGTGTATTTGTACATCTAGTCTCACTCTTTTTTCTCTCTCTCTCTCTCTCATATACATACATACATACATAAACACACATACTCATATCCACATATATATACATAAAAGCAATGTGTACAGTGCATTATTGCGACGATGAGCCATAAGTGTTCGCATCTCTTTTAGACACCACTTATGCGACCATCCTGTCCCAAACTCTGTCTCAAATGAACTAGGTACGTATTTTTTATCCCTCTCATCATGCTCACTACAAAAATAAAAAAAATCATGTAAATAAAACATAAAATATTTATTTCAATTTTTATGTAAAATTTATACCTACTTCCACGGTAAGTGGACAAGGTGTAGGTGAGCCCACATTCTTCTCTTGAACTCCAATCCATTCCCTATGTACACAATGTCCTGATAGGCAACTCTGCTCTGCTATCATGATCTGGAGGTGGTATAGGTGTCCTGAAAACAGATGGATAAAAATAAATACAAATATGTGTTATAATATCATTAAAAAAGTTTATGAAAAAAAAGAAACTGATGAGCAAATAGCTATCTTCCTGCATGTGGAGCCGTAGAAGATCCCTCCTCTAATCATTGGGTAAGCATCTGGATCGTATAATCCAGCTCATCATCAGGCATCTCTAAGTACTCATGCATGATGACCCCTAAAGTATCAGATAGAACTTTTGCTCTCATAAGACTTTTTATGAGGGTGAGTTTCGCCTTTCTCTCTCTACTAGGATCCATAATACCTAACATATAAAACAAAATGGGTTAGAAGTCAATATATATATGTGTACATATGTATGTGCATATGTGTATGGTGTATATGTGAGTGTGTGTATGCATGTAAACATGTATGTATGCATATGCATGTGCATTATGTATGCATGTGTGTGTATGTGTGTGTATGCATGTAAGTATGTATGTATGCATATGCATTATGTATGCATATGTATGCATGCATGTGTATGTGTGTGTATGTGTCTCTATGTGTGTGTATGCATATATATGTGTGTATGTCTCTATGTGTTTGTCTATGCATATATATGTGTGTATGTGTCCATGTGTGTGTATGTGTGTGTGTCTATGTGTGTGTGTCTGTGTGTGGTTGTGTGTATGTGTATGTGTAAGTGTGTGTATGTGTGTGTGTGTGTATGTGTGTGTGTCTATGTGTGTATATATATGTGTGTGTATATATATGTGTGTGTATATATATATATATATGTATGTCTATATGCATGTGTATGTGTGTGTGTGTAAATGTGCATGGATGTGTGTATGTGTGTGTGTAAGTGTGCATGTGTCTATGTGTGTATGTCTTTGTTTATATATGCATGTGTGTATCTATGTGTGTGTAAGTTTATATGTGTGTATGTGTGTGTATCTATGTGTGTGTGTGTGTGTAAATCTATGTGTGTATGTCTCTATGTATGCATGTGTGTCTATATGTGTGTGTAAAACTATGTGTATATGTGTGTATGTGTATATGTGTGTATGTGTATATGTGTGTATGTGTCCATGTGTGTGTATGCATCTATGTGTGTGTGTATATGCGTGTAAGCATATATCAATGCATATGAATGTGCATTATGTATGCATATGTATGTATGTGTGTGTATGTGTGTGCATATGTTTGTATGTCTGTGTATGCATGTAAGTATGTATGTATGCATATGTGTGTGTGTATATGTGTGTATGCCTGTGTATGCATGTAGGTATATATGTATGCATATACATATGCATTATGTATGCATGTATGTGTATGTGTGTATGTCGCTTTACGTGCATGTGTATGTGTGTGTGTCTCTCTCTACGTGTGTGTGTCTATGTGTGTATATGTATCTATGTGTATGTGTGTATGCATGTAAGCATGTATGTATGCATATGCATATGCGTTATGTATTCATATGTATGCATGTGTGTGTATGTGTGTGTATGTCTCTCTACATGTGTATGCATATTTATGCATGTGTGTGTATGCATGTAATTATGTATGTATGCATATGCATCATGTGTGTATGTATCTATGTGTGTACGTGTGTGTGTGTATGTGTGTGTGTGTCTATGTGTGTATGTGTGTGTAAATCTGTGTGTATATGTGTGTCTATGTGTCTATGTGTATGTATGTGTCTATGTGTGTGTATGTGTATGCATGTGCATTATGTATGCATATGTGTGTGTATGTGTGTGTAGGTGTCTATGTGTGTGTATGTGTATGCATGTATCTATGCATATGCATGTGCATTATGTATGCATATGTATGCATATGTGTGTGTGTATGCATGTAAGTATGTATGTATGCATAGGTATATGCATTATGTATGCATGTATGTGTATGTGTATGGCTCATCATCCAATGTGGGAGGGGAATAATTTATTTCTTGTGTTACATCTCTCTCTTGTGAAGCTTCATCCCCCCACGATGGAATGCTACCAGAGTGGGTCCCTGCACCCGAGTTTCTTCTAGAAGAGTGGATTGTGGTTCGACGCTTCTTGTGGGGTGTCATCCATGTTGGGTGCTGAGTACCTTGCACATGGCTAGGGTAGACGACATGATCCTTTCTAGTAGTCTGCTTTGTGCGTTCCATTCTCTTAGGTTGTAAAGTGGTAAAAGGAGATAGGACACCTTTATTTATAGCCTTTCACTTAAGAATTGTCTTGTTCATATTTAAATGGAACAAAATTAATTTTAAAACATTAAAAGTATATTCACAAAAACATTGAAAGTTTATCTGAAGTGAAAGGAGTTATAAAAACCTTGAAAAAAATAATGCATTTGAAGAGTTTGGAAACTATTTCCAAGCAAAACCCTCGCGGACTCTTTGTGCACGCCATTGGGCATGATGTAGCGGTCCTGATGATGACATCCACTTCTCTCTTGAAATATCATGTTGTATCTTTCATGTAATCTTTGCTATTCTTGACTCACATGCTCGTTCCATTACATATTTTGTAGCGAATGTCGCACGAAAAAACCACTTGAACATTTCTTCTAAATAGTTTGATTGGAGTAGACCCCCCCATGATGAGTGTTTTTAAAGTAAACACCTCTAGCCCTGTAATGTGAATTCTCCATTCCTTGTGTATTAAAAATGCCCACTGACCCATATCGATTCATAAAATATCCTCCATGTGCAAAAAGAATATGCTATGATTTGGTCAATAAGATATGCACATGGTGTTTAAGACCAAATAAATAAATGTAAGCAAAACTTACTATGTAATGTGTAATGTTGCTTTCTCCCTAGGATAAGATGAATGAATGTGTAAACTCCTTCAAAGTCACTTGGAATAATTCTCATTGTGAAGCATTAGTAGAAACCAAACACATCAAATGTAACAATTGATCTAACGATTACCAAACCTTCTTTTGCTTGTTAATGAGATCAATCTGACTATCATTGTCTATCGTAATTGAATAGAGGTCCTTCCAAAGCTCCCATTTCCCATCATCTTGACTATTCACATCTCTTTTAAAGAAATGTCTTGCCTTCTTCCTAGTCATTGAAACTTGTTGTAAAATCTCTTGAGACTTACCATACTTCTTAACAACTAAAGATACATGGCCACCATGACAACAAATAGAATTCAAAAGATCTTCTATTTTTTGGATTGCTATTGTAGACCTCTCTAGTGGTTTCATTGCAAGTGCATATTCAACATGAAGCTTCAAAAGCCTATCAAAGATCCTCTTGAATGCATGCAAAGTACAAAAGTGAACATTGATTAATGGAAATGGAATAATGGGGTTCTAATCATTGCTTATTTTATCACAAGTTGTTTCCTATAACATTGGACACCTCAAAAGTGATATCTCCCATTCCATGCAATTCAATGAGTCTATTTCATCAATTTCTTTAGAGTCATCAACTCTCATCAATGCCCTTGCAAGTTTAGACTCTCTCTTAGATCCTTTGTAACCTTGTGTACAATATGGGCAAGGATAGAGAGAAGATGTTCCTTGTTTACAACCTAACATGCATTTTATACTCTTGTCTCCACCCAAATGCCATTCTACTTTAAAATCTCCTATATCATCTACAGAAACCTTTTGCCCATGTAATTGAGAAGAGATTACTTCTATAATCCATGAAGTCCTACTAAAATCCACAAAATAATATTGTTTGTTTCTTTGGGAGCTTCTATAGCACCTAACCACCAGATATCTCTCTCTGATTGCACACTGTAAGTCAAATGGGAAGTGGATCCTAAAGTTTCATCACTCATTGCATGGTTCATAAATTCATTCATTAGTGTCACACTCAACCTTTCTAGTCGCCGACCCTTTATGATTTGACACTCATCAAGATTTAGTATGAACTTTAACATAACATTACAGTCTGCACAAAAGAGTAAACATTATGTTAAGATGACACTTGAATGCAATTAAACTTACACCAAATAAAATGTAGTAGAAGTACCTTTGATTGTTGAACTATAAAAGTGAACCATTGCTTGTTGAAGCTTCTAGAGATCCACAAATATATTTTTGAATTTAGTGTAAGTAAATCCTTGTGTAGATAGGATCTTTGATTGCTTTTTGGGACTATTTGGATGATAAGCAGAGGCAGGCATAGTTTTTTTTATGAATAGATATTGTCCAATAGTACAAGTCGCATCCTCATTTGAAGTTTTTTTTTATAGAAACTTTATATGGGCATGGAAATATACTTTGAGAAATACCTTGTGCTTGTAAGGCTTGCCACAAAAGGGTGTACATTGCAGTATACCCATTTCTACTAATGCCCGCTTCATCACATATTGCCTGCACATCTTGCACTTTGATAAGGTTTTTTAACTTCTCTGAAAACTTAGCTTCAACAAAAACACTAATACATTTCTTATGGGTGAGTCTATAGCAGAAGTGATTTCTTTGGTGTTTATACAACTATTCATCAACTTGAATTGGTGTTGTGTTGTTGATGAAGCAGTTATGTCTTGAATAAATGACCTACACAATGAAAGATTCCATTACAAATCTTCATTAAATCCTATAAAGTAAAACAAACACTCACCTTGTTGCATATGTACATCGTTTGCGTGCTCCGCCACCTACTAAAAGAGCTTCAAAGGATGACAATGCTCTTTTCCTATATCTCATACCAAGTGGAGTATCTTTCAGCTGCTTGAGATTGGCATTTAAATTTGAAATTGTGCTTTCTTTTGCTTCCATATCCTCTTCAAAATCTGTAAGTTGTTTTGTAAAGATATGATTGTGCTTTCTAAAGTGACCACCCTCATATGATGGAGTTGATATTGTTGGAACTACTACTTAGTAGTAGCATGTGAATGTGTAGATAATCGCTTGTAGTAACCTAATAGTCCAGCTTCACCCGCACTAATGAACTAAAGTAAAGTTGAGAGGTTATGGAATGTTGGATGGTAAGAAGATATTGGATCAAGAGGATATAGTGAGCCATGAGTCCAAAGATCAATACTTTTTTCTCCAGCTGCACGACGTTCATTTTGAGAATTGGCATCATTGTTGCATCGTGTATTTGGAGCAAACTCTCTAGGCACAGAAACATGGATGCTTGTTGATGCAGGAGCATGAGGACGTTCTACTATGAAGTTTGTGATACATGTCAACATCATCTTTTCTAATGACCAGCAATATAAAAAACAAAGATGAAAGACTGGTTGGAAGGGCCTCTAAAGCATATTTTTTGTTCAGAAAATGTGTTTTCTTGTACGTGTATGGGTTAAAGTGTATTTTTCCACTATGTATGGCTAAAAATTATGAAATTTGAAAAAAGTCATTTTTTGGGGGAAGCATAGTCACGGATTTGATGATGTGGCACTTACTTTTGGAGGGAGTTTGAAATTATACTTTTTCTAAAAGAAACTTTAAAAAATGGGTCCAAAAAAGGGACTTTTGATGTATATATTAAAAAATAGGCCCTTTTGAGTTAATATACACTAAAAATGAGACTTAAAAAAAACTAATTTTTTTATTCAAATACATGCACGAGTTTGATAATGTGGAAAGTAGATTCTCTTGCTCTCTCTCTAGAAGAAGAAAGAGACAAGTCTAGTAAAGCCTAAAAAAAAGCTGACTCCAGCCTACTAAAGAGTGCCCTATTAAATGCACTTTGTTCCCTTAAACAAGAACAAGTTTAATCCCTAAAAATTAGGGATCCTTCCAAGCCCCATGCAAGGTTCATTTTTTCCCCTAATGCCTACTTGATTGCACATGATTTTGAGAACAGTCCAACTCAAAGAACCTTATATGTTAAGCATGCAAATGTTGTGCTTCTAATCATTGTTGTCTATGTTGATGATGTCTTTCTCACTAGTCCTAATGAGAAGCATATTGTTGATTTTAAGGATGACTTGCATGCCTCATTTGAGATGTCAAATTTGGGGCATGTGCATGATTATTTCGGCATTCAATTTATGCAAGTTGATGGTGGAATAGGCCTATGTCAAAAAACATATATTGAAACATTATTGTAGTGTTTTGGTCTTGAGGATTGCAAACCTATTGCCACTCCTATGGAAATAGGTTTATGGTTGAGTCTTCATGATGTTCTAAGAGCTATCATGCTCTACCACACCAAGTGTATCATCATGCTCCACATGAGCTAACTGCACAACATCAACACCAAGGTCAAACTGATGATCAAACTCTAACTGAGTATCATCACAATGCTCTACATGAGCATCCACATCATACTCTAAAGCATCCAAGTGATCATCCAAAGTGTGCTCCAAATGAGCATCCACATGATCAACAAAACCATGCTCTATATAAGCATCATGAGCATCCAAAACATGCTCTACATGTGCATCCATCTGAGCATCTGAATCATGCCATACATGTGCATCATGAATGTCAATAGACCTATCTGTAGGTAGACAAAATGAAACATGACGAGTCTCACATCGCACATAAGGCTGAACTCCCACTGAGATGAGATTGTCTCTCACATGAAGTACCTGTAGTGGATACATGTGCCCAATCCTGGCACCTCTGACAAGCATAAGTTGTCCCAACTATAACTGAAAATGATGCTCATCAAGGAATGCATAACATCTGCTCTCCTGTAACTGGCTAACTGAAATCAAGCTCATAGGGAACGAAGGCACATAGCATACATGTCTGAGTATAAGTGATGCTCCACTAGGTAGCATAAGGCATACATCTCCAACACCCTCAATGTCATATGATGTACCATCAGACAAGTGCACACATCCACGACTCTCACCTGAGAATCGACAAAACCACTCACAATGTGGACTAACATGAAAAGTGGCTAATGCATCAAGCAACCAAGCCATATGTGTGCTATCCAATGAACAAGAGGAATCTTGAGATGAACTATAAGAGAAAGTGATATCACCATCACTAGCATAATCAATAGCCATATACTCTCGTGAAATCACTACCTGACCTGCATCACGTGCATATCTCTTACGTCGTCATCACATCCAGAAGCAACATCGTCGAATATGGCCCTCATGACCACAATGCCAACATCGAAGTCGTCGATGTGATCATATATAGAATCCACAAGCTGTAATCGGATAGTGGAGCTGGCCAATGCATCCATATCCATCCATACGTGGTCGGGCATGTCACGAGGCCTCTGTGCATCTCTATGCACATACATATGTAACTCTGCACGAACCAATGTATGCCACATCTGAGCTTTCCATCTCGGAAAGTCAGTACCATCGAATCGAGAAAACACCATGCTGGCAATCCAAGACTAGCAATGTAACAAGAGACTGGAACAATACTCTATTCTCAATAGGATCACACCAAGTCTCCAAAGTGACCAAGTAGATGTGAAAGAATCCTGGGAAAAATTTGACAAAGTATCCCTTGTAAACTGAGCAATCAAACAAGATAACCAATAACCAAAGAACAATGAGTAATCCACCTGTCACTGATCCAATCAAGGACATGGAAAATATATATGCCCATAAACTGATGGCAATATATGCCAATACAATGGCAATACACCTCCCACTCAAGGATGAATCCTTCAAGATGGTCCAATCTATCGCAAATAACCTGTGACCAAGTCCAAATGAATGGAGATAAACAATGATCCAAAGCTATTCCACAAGCTTCAAGATCCACTAGAGCTCCTTTTTAGCATAAAATCTATCGAAATTTTGGTAGCATCTCCTCTGTAAAATGGACTCTAGAACCAAAATAACCATGTGGGAATCACCATCCACAACATCAAATCAATGAACATTTGCTAGTAGAATAGCAAATCAAGGTGACAAGCAAGTGTGCAACTGAGGCTCCAATCTGGATCATGTACCTGCAAAGAAAACAAAGATACAAGTACTAATCTAGATCCAAACAATCTCTCATAAAGGATGTGCAGTCGGTAAGTAAATCCGTAACCAAGTGGCATAAGCAAAATATAGACCACAATGCCACTATACATCCATGATCAAACTCATGATGACATAAACCTCAAAAAAAGAGTATACCACAATGTCATTTTACATGCCAAACATGTGACAAGATCATGCTCTACTCTCATATGGAGGAGCTGCCACAGTGATCATACATGTACAATGCCTTGAAGCTCTAAAAATAAGAGCTTGCACACCAAAAATTCTCTCTCGAAGAAGTTCCAAAGCAAATTCAATCTCCAAGTGCATTTAGGGTTCTTATAGTGAAAATGTACTACTCTGTGTTATGCTGTTTCAGAGGTGACAACCTCTGAATCTGAACTTTTGATCTTCAACAAACTTCAAGATCTAATTTTTTTCTACGTAAGGAGATAAAGAACACCTCAATCGGAGGTGTGTAGCTCAAGATATGCACAAAACAAGCACCTACTATCAATTTCACTATCACCTACAACACTGATGCTCTGTATTTTGCAGTTTTGGCAACCTTGCACTGAGAATCTGAATCTAAATTCTTCTATAAAGTTGTAGCTATTATTACAAGCTACACACATCAAGTTGAATTATCACATGCTGATCTGTGGAACTCAAGTTATAATCCAAAAACTGACCTATTGTCTTACTGAATGTACATTCGCCTTCTATAATAGTCTGCGTTTTTCGAATTTTTGACAGTCTAAAATTTTGAACCAGGTTCTATGTTCTTCTTCGACATTGTAGCACTCTATGTTAGCTACGCACAGAACTTTAAAACGCATCAATTTGAGCTTCCTATCTTGAGTTATCACCAAAATAATGAATAGTTGTCAAGAGATGTCGACCTGCACTTCTACCCCTTCTAACCTAAGCTTCCATTGAAGCTTCTTGCACACAAGCCTTCAGCATGCTCTGATACCAATGAAGGGCTTTGGTGTGCAGAACAAGAGGAGAAAGGAGGAGGTGGAATGAGAGAGAAGAGAGGAGAGACGCGCAGATATGCATGGGAGCCTTGAAACCCACATAATGATCTCTCTTGAGGCAATACTCTATATATGATGTATATATATGAATATGGGGGTAAGGTCACATGACCCTTACATCCCCAACACACTCCATCACTCCCAAGGGGATTTTATGATATTCTCGATAATGATGTGTGTGTGAACACACTTAGGACCGCATGGGCACTTTTTTCCCTCCTTAAGAGGTGTTTTTCTCCCGTCTTGTATATACACCTCTAACCCTAACTTGTTACTTATCTTTCTTCATTCACTTGGTAATGCATTCAATATTGCGTGATATGCTCCAAGCTTCTTCTTCTTCCTTGTGTTGTTTGTGTGCTTGTGTAGACCTAAAACTCCAATAGTAGATGAGCTCCATATAATTTTGCCACTATGAATAGCTAAGAAAGCTTGATTTCCAACACACATAGTTGCCTTATTTTTCTAGATTGATCTTCTTATAGCAAAACAGAGACTAAGTCCTAAAATTAGGTTAAGGAATTTGGATTTCTTTCATCATCAAATGAAGACTAGAAGCAAAACCTTGATAAAAATGAGGAAGACCATTCAAAAGAAATTCATAAGTGAGCTATTTTGAAAGAGTTCATCGATACAAATCAACATCTTTTTCAAATTTTTAATTTTTGTCAAAAATATTTGTATTTAATCTACTTCATTTATATGCTCACTCTCAAAGCATTTTCCAAGATAAGAAATATGTGCCTCATTTTATGCCTCCATAGTGTGATTGGAGTATCCCAAGAATCTTTTGCTCTTTTGCATGAGTAAATGTGATGACACATTTGATAGAAAAAACTATCAATGCATGGGCTTATGCATCTTTGCAATCCCAATGAAGCTTCTTTGTAGTCCATGCAATAGAAACTATAGTAGGAGCATGAAATTGAAGATCATGATTTTTTACATCACCTGCATGACCTATTATCATAAAATTTGTAGGTGTTAGAGGATGTATTTTAACACCCTGCACAATATTCCATGAGTCTTTTGCTTGCAATACATGGTGCATCATGTTGAGATATCACACTCAATATGTGATGATCAAGGATGACACGTACACTTTTCATTTCTCTGACATGTATAGTGGCTACACTAACGAATTTTAGGGATACTTTAGTGAGCTTTACTAGATTTATCTAGCAAAAGTGATGGAACATTTTTTATGCCAATTCACTCATTTGTGGACATTAGGGTTCTCTTTATGTATTCTTCTTTGTACATTGTATTGGATGTATTTATGTATTAAGGGATTCTTGTACATTCTCTTTATGTAACAAAAGAAGTATAAGAAGATAATTCGTCTTCCTTTCCTCAATCTGTGTGTGCTCCTCTCTTTGTGTGGGAGAGTGTGCAAAAGAGCTCTCTTCCTTATCTCCTTTCTCTTTACATGGTATTAGAGTTAGTGTGAGCTCTCCAGAGCTTGTGGAGAAGGCCAATAGTGAGGAGTACATGAGAAGTCATGGATAACCAATGCTTCATAAATGATCTTATATTGCTTTGAAATTTGGTGTGAAGGTAGAAGACAGCAAAATAGTTTTGTGATTTATCCCTTTAGGCTCACTCATTTTTCTTAAATATCAATTTCAGAGCCATCACAGCCTCAATTTTGAGCTCACAAGGTGGAATCCATGGAGAAAAATAGATGAATTCAAAAAATTATAACTCGCATTCTATCCAACATCTCCCAAATACTTCAGATTAAGAAATTCAAGCGATTATGTGCATTGCTGATACACCAATTTTGTTTTTGAGATCAAACTATCAAGTCACAATGTGATAGTGTTCAAGTAGAGGTACTGCTTCTTGTGTTTTTGCATGATTGTAAATTGCTGCACAAATGGAAAATGCTCATTGAATAAGTCAACTTATGAATGATACATTGGACAAGAATAATTTTCATGCTTAGAGATTCAAAATGATGAATTTCTTGATGGGAAAAGGCTACTAGAAATACATCGAATGGGATAATGGAGACCCTTTGTGGTTATATAGAAGAATTGGGAAGTAGACAACTTATGAACATATGAAGATTGGAATTAAGGAGCATCAAAGGTAATGTATTGGTTGTCTGTAATTAGCATACAAGATAGCATGATTGGGCAGATACATGATGCCAAAACTCTAAATGAGGCTTGGAAACTTTGTTCTTATTTTATGAGACCAATACAAATGCATCAAAATTGAAGCTCAAGAATGAGTTACATATATTGGATAAAAAGAGTGAGGACACCTTAAAAATCAAAAGCATGTGAGTTGCTTCCATCTATTGGCATCAAATGTAGATGATGATGATAAGTTTGAAGTGTACCTTCATGGTTTAGGAGTTGCATATAAGCAATTCAAAAATTCTAATCGGACCGCATAGAATATTCCAAACTTTCCCTTTATATCAACCCTCTCATCAACAAGTGCATCATGTAAATCTGCATAAAAATGGAATCATTTGCATCATGATGTGGAACCTGTAAAGGTTGAGAAATTGCCTCATTTGGACTAGGACTTGATTTCTATAAAAAGAGGTGAAAAATCGCATACACATCTATAGAGATAATTCAATTCTACATGGTACATGAAAGTAATGATTGAATTTAATCTTCCACAAAAACAACATCACAGCTAACCAAAACACATTTAGTATGTGGATGATACACATAATAGCCTTTGCTTTCAAAACTCTACCCAACAAAAATACATCTTATTGCTTTATCATCTGATTTCTTGTGTTGTTGTTCAGGCACTAATGCATATGCTAGATTAGGAAAGACACATAGGTGAGAAATAGATAGCTTGCAACCATGCCAAGCCTCATACAGAGTAGTAGATTGTAGTGCTTTGGTGGGATACTTGTAAAGTACATATGTTTCACACATTCGAGCCACAAGCTAGAAGCTATGTGTAAAGCCTAACTTTCGACCATACACCTCACCACCTCCATGCTAGAGAACTTTTCTTTCTTTCATCAACTCCATTTTTTTTTTGGCATATACGACACTATACACTGCTTGGCCAAAAATGAAGTAAAATCAGAAAACATGTATCCCCCCCCTCTATGAGAATAGAGGGTGCCCAATTTACATGCTAACTAATTTTCAACCATAAATAGAAATTGTTTGAAGCATATAAACACTTCGGACTTTGCTTTCAATGCATACACTCATCCATGCCTGGAGAAATCATCAATAAAAGTCATGATGTAAAGGTAGTTCTCAAAAGAAGGTGTGTACATAGGACCACATACAATACTATGAACAAGCTAGAATTTATGAGTAGCTCGAATTGAACCATCATTTGGGAAGGAAGGGCATAGAAATTTTCCCAAAATATAGCCTTAATAGACATGTTTAGAGGTTCCTCAAGTTTGTTCAGGGAGGACATCATTTCAGATTTCCTCAAGCATAGCAAACTAGCAAAATTTACAGGACCAAAACATGCAAGCCAAAGCTTTTCATCTAACATAGCCTAAGAATTTTGAACTACACATGTTGAATCATTCTTGTATTTTGCATAGTCTATGAGCTTATACATCCCATGACATAAACCTCCAAAAGTAATAATAACATCACCATTTAAGAGATCATGAATTGTACATATGTCATCAAAAAATTTCACGACCAAGCCCATCTTGGCCAATCTTGAAACTCACAACATATTTTTCTTGATTCGTGGTAGATACAAAGCATCTAAAAACGTGAAAGAACTACCATCAATAGTAGTCAGAATGATTTTACCAAATCCATTTATAGGATACGAGGAGTTTTTAGCACATCTGATAGTATTCCTTATAGGGGCGGGCTCAAGTGAACTGAAGAAACTACGTTGCAGGGTAATATGTTTGGTTTCCCCGCTATCAAAGTATGAAACATGTGATTGGACTATAGACATACATTGTTCATGAGAAGATGGTTCATAGTTTCATATAGTACTAAATGCCCATTCTTCATTGTATAAGGTTAGCACACTCTATTTTAGGCATAGAGGCCTCTCCAACAACCATTCCAACCACTTTCTTCTTTGCCTCTTTTCTAGCTAGTTTTGGAAAATCCTTTATGGCATTACCATTTCCCTTACAGTGTATACAAAGTTTTTTCTGTTTTTCTATGTTCTTCTCATCGTTTATTTCCTCTTTTATTGTGCAAAATTAGCAAATTTTTGCATACTAGTAGATTGGCTCCATTTACCTTTGCCCTCATGAATAACTAGAAAAGTTTGGTCTCCAACACACATACTGGTTGTGCGCTATCTAGAAAAATCTTTGTGCAACAAAACAAAGACTAACTTCTCAAATGTTAAGCCATTAGGATTGGCTTTCATCATCAATCACAAAATAGAAGTAAACTCTTATATAAATCTAGAAGATTGTTAAGAAGAGTCTGCACAACTAACTCTCTAGCAAGACTTCATTAGTAGAAATCAACTATTCCATATCTTTGATCTTTGTCAAAAAACTGTCCATAGAATCTCCTTCATTCATATGATCACTCTCCAATTATTTTCAAAGGTAAGCAACAAGGGCCTCATTTCTTTTCTAGTATAAAGTGGTAAGTATATCCCAAGAATTCTTTGTTGTTTTGCAAGAGTGAATGTGAGGGTAATTGCAGGTTTGATAGAAAAGTCTATCAATGCATGTGCTTGAACATGTCTGCCATCCCAACAAAGTTTTATGTACTACATGCAAGAGGAACCACAACATGAATAGGAGTTCAAAGATCATGATCTTCAACATCATCTGTATCACCTTCAATAACTGTATTCACTAGTGTAGTAGGACATTTTGCAGCACCATGCACAATATTCCAAATTCCTGTTGCTACCAATACATGATGCATAAAATATGCCCACAATGGGTACTTAGTGCCATCCAACCTATCCTCAATAGCCAACATACGAAATAAATCATTGCTTTCAACATTGGCCACTAACTAAATACCCTCATGTAGAAAATCATTATATCTCAAGAATTTAAAAAGAACCATCGAGTCAAGCTCTTCTAAACATGTAGCATAACTCGAGACACTTGTATTGGCAAATTGAAGCTTGTATATATATTTTGCACAAAAGGATGAAATTTCTTGCACAAGCACTATGATAGTGCATTTGGAGGCCAAAACAAGCTCCGATCAACATTTTGATGTCACATAGTGGAACCGTTTTGAACTCCTAATTGCCTTGAGTATGCTCACCAATTTTCATGCGATTTTGAGACTATGATGAGAGGGGTGTTGGTGGTTTCCCTAGATAAAAGGAGGGCCTATTCTGATACCAATTGTTGAAGTTTGAGGTAAGTGGAAGCACATGAGCATCACAAGGAAGAAGAACAAGAATCCTGCAACATAACACAACACTGAATGAATTACCATGTGAATGTACGAAGATAAATAACCCATTAGGGTTATAGGAATATATACAAGCCGTGGAAAAAACCTCCTAAAGAGAGAGAAAAGTACCATCGTCATCCCAAGCATGTTCACACACATAACTAATAAAATATATCACTAGTTCCTAAGAGGAAGAACAATTTTGGAGTGGTAATGGAAAGGTGTATGGTCAAAAGTCAACCTTTACCACATAACTTCTACCTTAACGCTATCATTTATGTATCATTTGTTCTTAATAAGTGTCCCACCACAACATCATAGTCTATCCTTCGATATGATTCTTGGCATATTCCTAAGCCATATGTTTCTCATCTATGTGTTTTTCGTTGCTGCACATATGCATAACACCTTAATAAGTGCATGATGTTGTTTTTGTGGAAGATGCAATTCAGGCCTTATTTTCATGTGACCATGAGACACAAGTTATCTCAAATGTTTGATAATTTGTTACAATTCCTTACAAGTGGATAGTCAAATGTTGTTCTGGGGAGGCAATCAACCTTTATATTTTTTTTTTAAATAAAGAAAGTTTGGCCTTAGCCTACTCTCTTAGACTTGTATCAATTAAAGGAAAAGTGCAAGTGAAGGGGACTAGTGCCCATGGGACCCTCCAAATCCCATAGAGTAGGGGTAGATTTTATACAGTTTAGATGGCATTACAAAGAAGGTTAATCATCCTCTCATCACCCGCAGGCAAGGACCACTTGGGTTTAAGCTTGGCTTTTATTAGAAGGAGCACTTGATGATGCCTGAATGGAGGGGGGGGGGATTTCTTACACTTAACGATTCTTTTGCCAAGGAGGAACAACAATTTCTCAATCGACCACTCTTTGGGGGAATCACCAAAGTTATAAGTGCATCTTTCCCACCATATCTGCCATAGGACCTCCCCTCTGATGGCATTCCAGAGAGTCGTGGAGCAGTCGATTGCTTCTCCCAACAGAGCTTGTTTCCAATTGATATGTTTCTGAAGTCTAATTTTCTTTCTGACAATCTGCTAGAGCCTGTTGGAGTTGGTACAAGTAAAGAGGATGTGAGCAACATCTTGAATGTGTCACGAGTAAGGAGAAAAGGAAGAGAGCTCACACACACACTCTCACAGAAGCACCCACTCAGATTGAGGCAAGGAAGAATTATCTTCTTCTTCTTCTTCTTCTTCTTCTTCTTCTTCTTCTTCTTCTTCTTCTTCTTCTTCTTCTTCTATTACATAAAAAGGAATGTACAAGAATGAATTTAAAAACAAGAATACAAATATTGTAATATATAAAGACCACTACATAAGGAAAAACCTAATGTCCACGAATGATTGAACTGGCAAGAAACAAATGTGCCATCACTCTCGGTAGATAAATCCAATAAATCTCAATGAAGTGTCCCTGACATATACCGGTGTGACCACTATAGATGTCAAAGAAATGAAAAAGTAATACGTGTCATCCTGGATCATCACATTTTGAGCTTGATATCTCAACACTCTCCCTCAAGCTCAACACCATGTCCTCTATCTTGGTTCACTGGCTCTTATTCCAGTGTCGCTTCTATAGCTCTGATACCACTCCTTGTTGACGCAGTGAAGGCTCAGTACTTATAGAGCCTACGGAATTCACCGCGCCAAAGGAGAACTAAGCTAGAGTGATTTAGAACACCTCTATAATCGACAGTAGCTTAGCAACTTTTCTATCGCTTAAGTACGTAAGATCGCACATTTGAATTTACTAGAAAAACTTCCACCGAAAACAGCACCGAACAGTTACTGGAATCGTACCGGAATTCCACCGGAACTTCACCGGAATGAACTTTGATTCTGCTCGTGATAATTTCAAATGAATTATGTGAAGTAAGGAAGTGATACATGAACTTCGTTCACCGAATGAACTTCTTTTGAAGTTTAAAGACAAACTTCACAGATCCGAAGTACCATTTTCCGGTTAGACTTTGTACTATGTATACATATCCATTCCACCGGAAACTATGATCAGCTCAAAGTAGAGACGTCTAGCTACAAGATGAGCTATCTCTCATACAAAGCTTCGAATTCTACTGCGAGATATACTTCGCTGTTCTACCAAAAAACACGTTTTCTGAAATAACTTAATTGACCAAAAACCGTTTACTGAGATAACTTTGACCGAGACATTCGCTTACTGAGAGAGTACAGAGAACACATTTATGAACGAACTGTAACTCTTAATGATTAACGAACTTTCTACCGTAACACGAGAACATTGAGACTTTACTCATACGAAGAATGCGCGCAGAGCTTCCACATGAACATGTGTTTTCTATTAGAGAAGATGTGTACAAATAGGCTTGGCCTCTTCTTGCTCAAGCTATAGAAACTCTCCTATACTGAGTAGTTTCTTATTACCATCCCTCTTAGATGAATACCTGACATTTCAGGTTTCTGTTATTCATCTGTACATACGCGATCTATGTCGTCTTTTGAGAACTTCTCACTCTCTCTTCACTCACTCATCATCTAACTCTCTTCATCAATAGTAACTCATAGCAGCGTCGTCCTTCAATCCTTGGTATATATATATATATATATATATATATATATATATATATATATATATATATATATATATATATATATATATATATATATATATATATATATATATATATATATATATATATATATATATATATATATATATATATATATATATACATTTCCTTTTTCCTTTTGCGCTCTCCCGTGCTTTGTTTCTTTTAACTCCTGATAGGCGCACATTATGCGCACACCGCTGTTTATTGCTTTGTTACTCGTACACTTCTTGATTCTGATTTAACAGACTAATTTCGCATGCTGTACAACTGAGGCTTTTGATTTTCTGAAGATTTCCGCTTCTTTTCTTTTCTTTTTTTTTCTTTTATGTCTGTCTGTATGTCAAATTTGTGAGTGACTTCCTCAACAGCTCCCCCTCAATCACTAATTTGACCTCTTCCGTTCCTTCATATATCTTTCTTTCTTTTATACCTACCATTTCTTTGAATCTGCTTGTCTTTGTTCCATCCAAGCTTTTTGTTAAGATATCTGCTATCTGATCTTTCGTAGGAGTATAGACTATTTCTATCTCCTTCTCCATTACCTTTTCCCTCAGGAAATGATACTGAATTTCTATGTGCTTTGTTCTTGCGTGAAACACCGGATTCGCTGCAAGATACAGCGAGCTCATATTGTCTCCATGTATAATTGGTACACCTTGATCAATACCCATGCTTTTGAGCAAGGACTGCATCCATATCACTTCTTTCGCCGCTTCTACTAATCCTTTGTATTCTGCTTCTATTGACGATAAAGCTACTGTATGCTGTTTCTTTGAGCACCAGCTTACTAGCTTATCTCCTAGGTATATCATATACCCATGTGTTGATCTTCGGTCATCTTGACTTCCTGCCCAATCTGAGTCACTGTATGCTCTGAGTTTTATATTTGATGTAAAAGGATAATATAATCCTTCCTTTATAGTTCCTTTTATGTATCTAAGAACTCTTTGTCCCGCAACCCAATGTTGATCTGTTGGACAATGCATAAACTGTGAAAGAACTCCCACCGGATAGCTGAGATCCGGTCTTGTTAGCATAGCGTAAATTAAGCTTCCCACTAACGACTGATATTTCTTCATATCTTTAAACTCTGTTCCATCATATTTGTTGAGCTTGTGGCTAACTTCAAGCGGTGTTGAAGCTTCTCTGCAATTCTCCATGTTGAACTTCTTCAGTAAGTTCAGGAGATACCTTTCTTGCATGACATATACACCATGATCTGTATATGTGATTTCCATACCTAGAAAGTATGATAACTTTCCCAGGTCACTGATTTTGAATTCCTTTTCGAGTAGTTTCTTCACCTCTGTGATTCCTGCATCTGAGGTACTTGTAATTATTATGTCGTCTACATAAATACAAATGTAGATCATTCCTTCTTCTGTTCTTTTGATGAGTAGACTTGCATCTGCCTTCGAACTTTGGTATCCAAGTTCATTTAGATATTTCACAAGCCTGTAATTCCAAGCTCTTGGAGCTTGCTTCAGTCCGTAAAGTGCTTTTCTTAGTCTGCACACATGTTCTGGGTATCTGAAATCTACGAAACCTTCTGGTTGTTCCATGTAGACTTTGTCTGATATATATCCATTCAGAAACGCATTCTTTATATCTAGTTGACTTAGCTTCCATCCTTTCGATGCTGCTATAGCAACCACTGTCCTTATGGTTGACATCTTTGCCACCGGACTAAACGTCTCTTCATAGTCTATGCCATGCGTCTGAGCATAGCCCTTGATAACCAGTCTTGCTTTATGTTTGGCTATCCTTCCATCTGCAAGTTTCTTAACCTTGAAAACCCATTTATTTCTGATTATTTTCTTACCATTTGGTTTCGGAACAAGTTCCCATGTCTTGTTCTCCTCCAGTGCACTGAATTCTTCTTCCATTGCTTCTTCCCATTGCTTATTGCCTTTAGCTTCATCATAGCTCTGAGGTTCATCATCATCTTTAACCATATATGCATAATCTTTCTGAGTTATATACGATGTATCATACGAGTACCTTTCCGGTTGTCTTCTTACTCTGTTTGACCTCCTTAGCTCATATTCTTTGTGTGTATCTGAATACACGTCTTCATCTTCGTTTCTCATACCTGATCCGGTCCTAGATGTACCTTCCTGCATATAATCTTCTTCTTTATTCACCTGTACGATTGATTTACCTTTCTCCTTTCTTTTTATCTCTTCTTCAAATTCTTCAGTTGTATGACTCTGATCTGCATACCAGCTTTTCTGCTCATTAAATGTTACATCTTTGGAGATAATAAATTGTTTGGTTAGAGGACTCCATAACCTGTAACCCATCTGCTTTTCATCATATCCAATGAACACATATTTCTCCGCTCTCGGTTCAAGCTTATGTCTCAGTTGAGACGGTATATAGGCATAAGCAACTGATCCAAACACTTTACAATGATCAAGTGTTGGCTTCTTTCCCCACCAGGCTTCATAAGGGGTCATTCCTTCTAACGCTGTACACGGTAATCTGTTTACCAGGTATGTAGCTGTATTTACGGCTTCAGCCCAAAGATAATCTGGACAATTCTTTTCTTTCAGCATAGCTCGTGCAAACTCGACTAGAGTTCGGTTCCTTCTTTCTGCTACACCGTTTTGTTGTGGTGTATACCTGTAGGTTATTTCTCTCTTGATACCTGCATTCCAAAGATAGTCATTGAACTCTCGGGAGAAGTATTCTCCCCCTCCATCAGACCTTAGTCTTTTCAGCTTCTAAGTTGTGAGCCTTTCAGCATATGCATGGAAATGCCTGAAAGCTCTAAACACTTCTGATTTCTCTTTCAAAACATAAAGAGTTATCCACCTTGTTGCATCATCAATGAAAAGGACATAATACCTCGATCCGCTGATAGATCCTTCCTTTGTCGGTCCCCATACATCTGTATGTATGAGTTCTAGCACACCATCATGTTTGAATCCTTTCTTCTGGAAAGGTAACCTATGGGCTTTTCCCATCTGACATGCTTCGCACTTGTGAACCATATGTTGGTTCTGTACGTTCGGTAATCCCAGTACAGACTCATTCGCTATCATAGCTTTGATTTTTTTTTCATTGAACTGACCTAATCTCTTATGCTAGAGATCAAGTTCTGTGATCACCTTTTCACCATGTGTGAGCAACGCTTGGCCAATGTTCCCTTGTACTCTTAAAGTAAAGAGTCTTCCTTCTTTCTTACCAGAGACGATCTGATTATATCCGTTCTCGAGATCTTCTACAAATACTCCTTTGTTTGTGAATCTGACCTGAAATCCTTTCTCGACTATCTGTCCCACGCTAATCAAATTTTTCGGTATTGTTGGAACATACAAAACATTGGTTAGCAAATCTACTCCACTCTTGCATTTCACTTTTCCAATTGAATGTACATTGTGTCTTGTGTTGTCACCTGTTTGAATAGTATGACCCGAACTGCCTTTTTCTAGTTCTAACATAAGTTCTATATTTCTTGACAAATGATTAGAGCATCCACAATCAATGTAAAATACCTTTAGGTCTTCATTTTCTGATGTGCTGATAGAGTTCATCATCAATGATGTATGACTTTCATTTTGCGTGCCATTTGCGTAGTTGTTGTAGGTGGTGTTGTAGGATTGGCCCTGTCCCCAACTTCTTGTTCCACCTCTACCGTAGCTGCCTCTTTGGCTTTGTCTTCCTCTTTGAAAATTATCTGATATCTTTCACTTCTGCCTCTGCTATTACTGTTCTGATTTTGATTTGATCCCTGTTGGTTGTGCCAACAGTCATGCGCCAGATGATTACTTAGCCCACAAATCCAGCAAGCTTTCTTGTTGGTATTTTGGCTACTTCTTCCTCTTCCAGAGCCTCTTGCTCTTCCTTTGCTAGTGTTTTTACCTTTTGCATAATAAGCCTGAGAGCTCGACTCCTCTTCATCTTTTGACTTACCTTTGTCTTTCTTCTTGTTCTTCATGTACATTGCAGAGCTTTGTCCTTTATCTCCATCTCCTTTCAGATCTTGCTCATATGTGAGCATCAAACCAAGCAACTGATTTAAATCTGGCACGAAATGATTTAAAGAAAGTTCAGTTGAAAGTACGAAAGGTTTTCACCTTTCATCTCCTCTCAACCCTGTTAGCAGTTGCGCTATCAATCTGTGGTTTTTGACATCTTCATTTATGGATCCAAGACTATCTGCTAGATCCTTCATTTTAGTGACATAGTCGCTAATGCTTTGACTCGGCTTCTTTTTGAACGTTGTGAATTCGGACCATAAGCTAGCCTTTCTAGCTTTCGTAGTATTTTGGAAGTGGTCTTCCAATGCACTCCATATGTCCTCCGCTTTCTCCAGACCTCTAATGTGCGGTAGTAGATGATCTGAAATAGTGTTGTAGATGTAGGCTCTTGCCGTTGCATCTTTCTTCTGCCACAGCTTCAAAGCTTATAACTCTTCTTTTTCCAGTTGGCTATCATCTTCGAAGGTCGGCTTCTTTTCTTCTCCGGTTACATACATCATTAAGTCCTTACTCATAAGTAAGGCTTCCATACGCATTACCCACGTGGGATAATTATCTCTATCCAACTTATCAATCTGGACATGATCTGCCATGATCTTCTTGCTTACTTTAGGTTGCCTTTGAAAATCTTTTGGCTTTGATGCCGCTCGTGGAACTAACCTGCTCTGATACCACTCTTGGTTCACTGGCACTTATTCCAGTGTCGCTTCTATAGCTCTGATACCACTCCTTGTTGACGCAGCGAAGGCTCAGTCCTTATAGAGCCTGCGGAATTCACCACGCCAAAGGAGAACTAAGCTAGAGTGATTTAGAACACCTCTATAATCGACAGTAGCTTAGCAACGTTTCTGTCGCTTAAGTACGTAAGACCGCACATTTGAATTTACTGGAAAAATTTCCACCAAAAACATCACCGAACAGTTATTGGAATCGTACCGGAATTCCACCGGAACTTCACCGGAATGAACTTTGATTCTGCTCGTGATAATTTCAAATGAATTATGTGAAGTAAGGAAGTGATACGTAAACTTCATTCACCGAATGAACTTCTTTTGAAGTTTAAAGAAAAACTTCACAGATCCGAAGTGCCATTTTCCGGTTAGACTTTGTACTGTGTATACATATCCATTCCACCGGAAACTGTGATCAGCTCAAAGTAGAGACGTCTAGCTACAAGATGAGTTATCTCTCATACAAAGCTTCGAATTCTACTGCGAGATATACTTCGTTGTTCTACCGAAAAAGTCGTTTTCTGAAATAACTTAACTGACCGAAAACCGTTTACTAAGATAACTTTGACCGAGACATTCGCTTACTGAGAGAGTACAGAGAACACGTTTATGAACAAACTGTAACTCTTAATGATTAACGAACTTTCTACCGTAACACGAGAACATTCAGACTTTACTCATACGAAGAATGCGCGCAGAGCTTCCACATGAACATGTGTTTTCTATTAGAGAAGATGTGTACAAATAGGCTTGGCCTCTTCTTGCTCAAGCTATAGAAACTCTCCTATATTGAGTAGTTTCTTATTACCATCCCTCTTAGATGAATACCTGACATTTCAGGTTTCTGTTATTCATCTGCACATACGCGATCTATGGCGTCTTCTGCGAGCTTCTCACTCTCTCTTCACTCACTCATCATCTAACTCTCTTCATCAATAGTAACTCACAGCAACGTCGTCCTTCAATCCTTGGTATATATATATATATATATATATATATATATATATATTTCCTTTTTCCTTTTGTGCTCTCCCGTGCTCTGTTTCTTTTAACTCCTGATAGGCGCACATTATGCGCACACCACTGTTTATTGCTCTGTTACTCGTACACTTCTTGATTCTGATTTAATGGACTAATTTCGCACGCTGTACAACTAAGGCTTTTGATTTTCTGAAGATTTCCGCTTCTTTTCTTTTCTTTTTTTTCTTTTATGTCTGTCTGTATGTCAAATTCGTGAGTGACTTCCTCAACACTCTAATCCAAGCATCTTTTGAAACTTCTTCAGCTTCTCTTCTCCAAGTGCTTTAGTGAAGATATCAGCAACCTTCTCTCTAATACCTTGCCTCAATCACTTGCTAATTCTTCCTTGAGAGAGAAGGTATTAGCAAGTGATAGTGAGAAGCATATCGAAACATTAGAAGAAGAAGAAGAAGAAGAAGAAGAAGAATTATATTGAGAAGCATATCACTTGCTAATACCTTCTCTCTAATGAAGTGATAATGTACCTCGATATGCTTTGTTCTAGCATGAAAAATAGGATTTTGTGCTAGTTGTATGCTACTAAGATTATCGCAATAGATGGTGATAGGCTTTTGCACTTCCACACCTAAATCTACAAGTAGCATCTCCAGCATGATGCCTCACATGCTGCCATTATACTCAACCTCTGTACTCAACAAAGCAACAGTGGGTTCGTTCTTGCTGCTCCATGTAATAATTGCACCTCCAAGTGAGAATAGAAAGCCACTAGTAGATCTTCTATCTAGAATACTACTAGCCCAATTAGCATCTGTGTATCCATGAACCTGCAAATTTACATCACCTTCATAAAAAAATGCATAATCCAAAGTAGCACTTACATAACGTAGAGTGCACCTCAGAGCATCCAAATGTGGCTTTCTAGGAACCTGCATAAACTGACTTTCCACTCCAATAGTATAGCTTAGATGAGGCCTTGTAATTGTGAGATATATAAGACTTCCCACAATTTTCTTGTGCATACTAGCATGTTCCAATGCTTCACCTGATGTAGTATCCAACTTCAAATTCTCATCTAATGGCATAGAAATTGGCTTACAATCAGCCATACCATAGTTTTGCAGCATATTCAAGGCATATTGCCTTTGCGACATCCATATATCTGTTTCTATATGTATGAACTCAATGCCCAAGAAGTAGTGCAACGCACCAAGATCTTTCATGTAATTCCTGTATAAGAAGTTGCTTTACCTCTTTAATGCTTTCTTCATTATCACCACCTACAATCAAGTCATCAACATAAATAGCAAGAATTGTGATGCCATCATCACCCTTCTTTGCATATAGTGAATGATCTGCATCACACATAGAAAACCCAATGGTGGTTAAGTAATCAGCAATCCTTGCATGCCATGCATGAGGAACTTGCTTCAACCCATAGAAAGCCTTTTGAAACCTGCAAACATATTCTAGATGCTTTGAATCTTCATATCCTTGTGGTTGGTCTATGTATACTTCTTGATTTAACTCACCTGTAGAAAAGCATTATTTACATCCGTTTGATGCAAAGTCCACCCTTTTGTTGTAGCTAATGCAACAAGTGTTCTAACAGTAGACATTTTGGCTATAGGGCTGAATGTTTCCTCGTAATCAATGCCATAAGTTTTTGCATATCATTTTGCTACCAAACGTGCTTTATACATGATTATGCTACCATCAACATTGTGCTATACCTTCTAAACCCACTTGTAACCTATGGGTTTCTTTCCTTATGGCAATGGAACCAGCTTCAATGTATCATTTCCATAAAGTGCAGCCATCTCCTCATCCATAGCTTTTTCCCGATGTGCATTTCCAATTGCATCTTCAAAACAAGAAGGTTCAGCATCTTGTATTACATTTTTCATGTAGGCATAATTATGAGCCATGTAACTATCATATGTCAATCGTTGTACCTAATTTTGCATCCTCCCAGATCTTCTTGGTCTTGGGTCACTTCTCCTTGTATCATCTGCATGTGCGTTCCTTACTCCTGGAGTCTTCAAAGAGGGCAGTCCAAGTTCCTCATCAAGACTCTTTTCTGAACCGCATGAGTCTCCATCAATGTCTTCAAAACCTACACATGTTTTATGACCAGCAGAAAGCTTTTCTTTACCTTTCTTGGATGTATTTGATGAATTTCCTAGACTAAAATTTCCACGCAATCTTCCTCTGCATGGATTTTGAGTTGGAACTATTGCTTGGTGATGCATCCGGTCCACTCAAAACTTGAGATTCTGCACTTGACTTTTCAGCATTTTCTTTGTAATTTGGTTCAAGATTCAGTCCTTCTTTGGCATCTGCATAGAAGCTTGACATTTCATCAAATACCACATCTCTGCTCACCTTCACCTATCGTGTGAGTGGGTTATAACATTTATATCCCTTTTGCTCAAGGGAGTATCCAATGAAGACACATTTTTTTTCTTTTGGATCAAGCTTTGTCCTCAACTCATCTAGAACATGTACATATGCAATACAACCAAAAACTTTTAGATGTGATAAGTTTGGCGTTCTACCTGTAAACTTTTCTTGAGGTGTAACTTGATATACAACAAGAGTCAGAGTTCTATTCATGATGTATACAGTAGTATGAACAACTTCTACCCAATACCAATGAGGCATATTCTTCTCAGCCATCAAGGCTCTTGTTGTTACTGTAATATGTCTATTTTTGCGTTCAACAATACAATTCTATTCTGGTGTGTATATGCATGAAAACTGATGCCAAATTCCAAGATTTTTTAGAAATTTGTTGAACTCATTTGACATGTATTCACCTCGTCCATCAAATCTTAATGTCTGAATATACTTCTCTGACTGCTTTTCCACCATAGCTTTAAAATTTTGGAAGTCAGTGAACACATCACTCTTCTCTTGCATGAAACATACCCATACTTTTTGTGTATGGTCATCAATGAAAGTAACATAAAACTTGCAACCTCCCATAGATGTGGTCTTTGTAGGACCCCAAACATTTGTATGTACTATTTCTAGTATGTTCTCACTAATATGCTTGTCATGTGGAAATGATGCTCTTGATTGTTTTCCAAATTGACATGTTGCACATACCTTCTACATCTTTGCAACCTTGAAATTTGGTTGTCCATCGATAATCTCCTTTGACTGCATCAATTTCAGCCTTTGCAAGTTTGCATGTCCAATCCGTTTGTGCTAGATCTCTATATCAACAATGACTCGTGCACCTTTTGCAAACATAGCTACATTCATTTTAGGAATTATCACATTTAAGATGAACATCCTACCCACTTTGTTCCTTTGGCAATCAATCTTCCATCCCATTTGTATTTTTCTACATATAATCCATCAGCATTAAACCTGACTTCTAATCCCTGGTCAACCATTTGTCCAACAGAAACCAGATTCTTTGTTATATTTGGAACATCGAGCACATCAGCAAGATGTTTTACCTTCCCATCCTCCATGCACAATGCTATATTTCCTATATGTTTGATAGGGTGTGATGTCTTATCACCTCTTTCAACATCTCCAGGAACTAGCAATTTTTGCAGAGTACTAAGCCATTCCACATGACTGGTCATGTGATTTGAAGCACCTGAATCAACATACCATACATTATCATTCGATTTTGAAACACGAGCAGACATTGTATTCATCATGTGATGTTGAGCCATGAACAGCTTCTCAAAATCATCTGCACTCGTGGATGCATAGTTGTTTTGTTGCCTTCTATTATTTTGATTTCTCAGCCTACAATCACGTTCACAATGTCCATGTTTACCACAATTCTAGCATCCTTTACGGTCATTACCTGAATTATTTCTTCGAAACTTTCTACGACCTCTTTGGTTCCCCCTACCTTGAAATTGTCCTCCTCCTACATTATTCTATTGTTGACCTTGGTCTTGGTTACTGTTTCCTCTTCCACTTCTGAAACCTCTACCTCTGCCTCTTCCTCTACTAGATATTGGTGCAAAGACCAAGCCCACACATTTGGCTTGAAGTTCATAAACACGTGAAGCTCCATGGAAAGAATTGCTAGAAGAACTTTATCTTTTTACATTTGTAAAAGTCATTTAATTGACTTGAGAGAATATTTGTAACCACCTACCAAAAATTCGTGGACTTGTTAGTTAAAAAGGTAACTACTTCATTGAGGGAATATTTCCTAGATTGAAGGACTACTTTTTAGAGAGAGCCAAAAGTTGAATTCAAATTCAAATTTGAATGAAGTACTTAAAAAAGGTGACTTGAAAAAGTTGTGTGTAGATCTCAAAACTCCCGAGCTCTCCATTGCCATTTTGTAAGTGTGTAAGGCAGACATTGTAGCCTACACTATTATCCATCATCAGGCTATGATTGTCAAGCCTATGATCTTGTACAACATTGTTCATTAATACAATACATCTACATTGTTCATTTATGATCTCTCTGTTATAGTCATTCGTAACTATCAACTTGTGCTACTCATATCTTAGTCAATTATCCACAAAATTCAATGATCTAAAGCTTGTTGGAATCAGCTCCAAGTTATCTACATGCTGGAAAATTTGAAGCAAATCCATTCAACCAATTTGGAGAAAAGCGCATCGAAGCACTCACTAGTCAAACTCTGTAGAGGTCCTAAAAAATCGAGGGTAATGATTTATTTGTTAAATTGATTCCTTTGTGTATAGTGCATCATTTCAAGTTATTTCACTTGGAATCATTAGCTTGCTAAGCTAATTAGATACCTCTAAAAGGAATTTTTCTAATTCCTACTGTACTGGTAGCAGTGAGCATAACAAGCAGTAGGTGTGTGATAAAAAATTGAAGGTTTTCATTGATCCTTCTATTTGGAAGTAGTCTCATTTGATTCAACCTTTTCATACATCACTTCCAAAGTACATAGGCACTTGTATAGTGTCATTGGAAATCTAAGAGGGCCCACAACTCATCTCTGAAGCTACAAGGGGCTGGTACTAAGCAGGATTCGGTAGTACCCACTCATTTCTTGGAGTGTCCATCCATCTTTCCCAACAGTGGTATCAGAGCAAAGCTAAGGTAAAATGGGAGATCGCTTTCCTTCTTTCATTATAAATTGGATAGGAACAACTATCAAGCATGGTCCTTGAGGATGAAGACATACTTACAAGGAAGGAGCCTCTATGAATACATCTCAGGTGATGAGGAGATGCCCATATTCGAAGGCAAAGGACAACCTACAACAGAGGAGCATGAAAGACTCAACACATGGTGTGCCAAGGATGCATTAGCAAGGTCCTACTTACTTAACTCAATCTCTGATATTAGGAATTTTAAGACATCCCTAGAGACTTGGGAAACATTGTCTTCTTATTTCTCTTCCAACACAAGGGCTAGGAAGAACCAATTGTGGATTGAGTTTACCACTCAAAGAAAGAAACCTAAGCAAGGCATCACAAAGTATGTGACCAAAGTCAAAGATGTAGTAGATCAATCGGCAAGCGTAGGTGAAGAAATTGAAGAAGAGTAGATTGTACGACAAGTAATCAAAGGTATTAAAACTAATGACAAATGGGAAAGCTTCACAACTGCCATGGACTTGTATATGGACATGTAGATTCCAGAACTTACCACACTCATGGGGCAACTATTTACCCATGAAACCAAGCTCAACAAGAATGGAGATTCATCAACAGGTAATAGCTCTTCTGCCCTATACATTGATAAAAGTAAGTCCAAAGAGAAAGGGAAGAACAAGAAGGTTTAAGATGAAGGAACTACCTACCAAGCCAACTATGCAGGGAGAGGTAGAACCTCAAGAGGAAGGGGCAAAGGAGGTAATCAAGGTAGGGGGAGACCCTATAACTCCTCAGCATGCAATATTTGTGGATTATCAAATCATACTACAAATGACTATTTCAAGAACTTCAAGAATCAAAGAGGTAGAGGATATCAAAGGGGTGGATATACACGATCAAGAGGGAGATTCAATCACCATCAAGGATACAACAACAAATATTACAATAGCAACTACCAAGGAGGTTACAAATCTATGGAGAATGAGTTCTCCTATGCACAACGGAAGTGTGTAGTGAGCCCTTGTATGTTCAACACTTGGACAAACAGTTGCACCTTAGATAGCTTTCTGCTCTCAATACAAAACTCAAATGGACTTGTGCCTTTAGTAAATCAAAGTAGACAAAGAGAGCTTTCTAAAAAGCTATAAATAAATTAATTTGGACAAGTTTTGATTAAGAAACACAACTGACAAAGATGAACTACCTATCCACACAGTTATGTTGAAGAACTAAGCTTCACTCTTGGTCTGATAACTCTTTGAATATATATCCTTTGAGAAATATATTTGGTACAGAGGACATAGACACAAATAGCTTTTCACCAAGTTAAAAAACAAGTAATTTGGATGAGTTTTTCTTAGGAGACTCAACTGACCAAAATAGACCACCTGCACACAAAAGTACACTATAAAATGCGACTTTACTCTCTGACAAATATCTCATAGAATATAAATGATCTGAATTAGATATTTGGGATACTAAAAGTAGATGCCAAGAGCTTTCTAACAAGATTAAAATCATGCAATTTGGATATGACCAACCAAAATAGACTACCTATCTACACAGGTATACTAAAAAACTGGACTTCACTCTTTCACTGATATCTCACAAACTACATAAGCTTTCAAAGAGATATTTGGTATGCAGAAAGTACACAAGATAGCTTTCCAAAGAATGCTTAAACGCAAGAAATGGTTACACAAGCACTGAGATATGAGCTCCACAACAAAGCTGTGTACAAACTAACGTGCGGCTGGAAGGAGTCTAAGGGAAGACAAAAATGACAAAATGGCTAGATCTAACTACTTGGAGCTCTTGCCTCTTTCTCTCCTTGTTTTGAATGTGCTCCCACTTCACTTTTATAACCAGTGAGCATGTGAAGAAGTTTGTGCCTCCTTCTTAACTCACCACTTTCTCCACTACATGTTACTAACTACAAGGCAAGATATTGTATCTCTTAGTCATCATGAAGTTTTGACTAGACTTTTTCTTTTATTATTTTTTCCTTTTTTTGCTCTACTTTTCTTTTATCTTTACATTTGGTAAATTTATCCAAGCATGGCTCATATGAAAATGAGCTTGTATATTTATCTTCAACACTCCCCCTCAAGCTCATTTGGGAGTTATCTTCAACCATGTCCTTCAAATTTATCACATCCTTGAAACCTTTGAGTTAAGAAACATCCAAGAAGTTTGTAAACATATCTGCAACCTGCTCTTTGGTTTTGATGAACTTTATCTCCACATCTTTGCTCAGCACCTTCTCCCTTACATAATGGTAGTGGACCTTTATGTGCTTGCTCCTTGCATGAAACATAGGATTGCTTGCCAAGTAAATACTTGACATGTTATCACCGTATATAGGGATGGTTCCAACTTGCACTCCAAGATCAGCCAAAAGCTTTTTAATCCATATTGCTTCACATGTGGAAAATGCTAATCCTCTATATTCAGCCTCCATAGATGAAAGTGCAATAGTAGGTTGTTTCTTTGAGCTCCATGTGATAGGTTTGCTTCCTATCATGAACACATAACCTGAGGTTGATCTTCTATCTTCCTTTGAACCTGCCCAATCAGCATCACTAAAGCCTTTGACTTGCAGTTCTTCATCAAACTTGCAAACAAAGCATTATTAACTGTATGCTTTATGTATCTCAACACTCTCTTAGCTAAATTTAAGTGTTCACTTGTTTGGGGCTTGCATAAACTGAGAAAGTACACCAACAACATAAGACAAATCAGTTCTTGTAATGTTTGCATAGATCAATGATCATACAATGCTTCTGTATGTCGTTACATCTTCCAATGGTTCTCCATCATTTGAATAAATCTTTGTATTTGTGTCCATGGGTTGAGTGAGTGGTTTGCATTCACTCATTCCAAATCTGAAAAGAACATCCAACAAGTACTTCCTTTGCATCAAGTAGATGCCACTCTTTCCATAAACAACTTCAATTCCTAAAAAATATTTCAGCTCTCCAAGATCTGAAATTTTAAACTCCTTACCAAGCTTCCTTTTGATATCTTTAATCCCTATAACATCATTTCCCGTTATGATGAGGTCATCGACGTATATGCAAATATATACCTCTCTATTTTCTTCCTTCTTCATGTACAAAGAAGGATCTGCACTACTTGGGTTGTATACACACTTAGTTAGATACTCTACCAATCTCTGATTCCATGCTCTTGGTGCTTGCTTCAAGCCATAAAGTGCCTTCTTCAACTTGCAAACAAATTCTGGATGGTTTTCATCTTCAAATCCAACCAGTTGACGCATGTATACCTCTTCTTGTAGTTCTCCATTAAGAAAAGCATTTTTGATGTCGCGTTGATATAATGGCCATCTCCTTGAAGCACCAATTGTGATTAATGTTCTGATAGCTCCCATCTTTGCAACAGGGCTGAAAACTTCATCATAATCTATGCCTTGTGTTTATTTAAATCCTTTAGCAACTAATCTAGCTTTATATCTAGCTAGTGAACCATCAACATCCTCTTTACTTTAAACACCCATTTGTTTGGAACAATCTTCATACCTTCTTTCTTTGGCACTAGCTCCCATGTGTGATTATCTTTGAGAGCTTTGATCTCCTCTTTCATAGCTTGCTTCCATTCCTTTTGTGTGCAAGCTTCTTCATATGTCTCAAGCTCTTTGTCCTTGATAACCTACATCATGTATGCAAAATGTGTCACCATAAAACTATCATAACTCAACCTTTGAGTTGGATACCTTGTCCTTGAAGATCTTCTTTCATTGCCTTTAGAAAGTTGCTTCTTTAACCTATTCAACTTTACCATCAGAGTGATTACCTCTTCATATTCTTCTTCACTTGCATCGATCTCACTGTTTGGAGTAGCGCTTGCTTCTTTGGCTCTACTATGAGCTGAATTTGGAGACAAAGAATGACTCCGCCTCCATGTTGAACATTCTTCATTTGATGTAGATGCCTTTGGACCTGAAACTTTTGTGCTTGATTGTTGAACTTCTCTTTGATTTGTTCCTGCATAATCATCACAATCTTCTTCAAGTATCTTTTCCTTTCCTTTATCTTCATACCATGGTCTTAGTGTAAGACAATAGTTACGCAATATAACACAGGAGCAATAGCAGAGAAGATAACAGATATAGGAGAATCTCAACAATTTTCTACTAGCAGCAAGTACAAAGATGATGGCGTTGTCCACCCGTGCGCTCTCAAGGTAGAGCTTAAATGGTGATCTAGACAACTCTAGATAGGGAGATACAAGGTAGAGGTATGCTGGCTCAACTCAATGTCTTAGGTAGTGCAGAAGTCATGTATATATAGGATCATGGGTGGCCTGCCATGGACGGCTATACATGGGCGGTAGAGCGTGGGCGGCCACCGCCCGCGTAATTGCCATACACGGCTTAGACTGGTTGAACCGACCTAACAAATATAAATGATTTCTGACTCCGACAGGGAATATTCCATGGAATATTCCCTTTACCGTCGCGCCGGGGGCGCTGCCCCCGGACCCCCACCGGGGGGCCCGCTGGCCCCCTGGGACCCCCCAGCTAGGGGGCCCACTGGCCCCCTTGGACCCCCCAGCCGGGGCTACTCACCGCTGCCCCGGACCCCACAATTGGGGACCCTGGTAACTCCCTTTCCTTATAATATCTTACATGGTCCAATATGACCTTCATCCAACATTCAAGTTGGGATTCCCATCAATTGGGTAATGCACACTTGGCTTCTCCTCATAAAGGGGGCCTTACAAAATGTGCATACAATCATGAGGGGTAGACATTGATCATACTCTAACACTTAGTTCATCAAAGACCACATCTCGTGAGACTCTTAATTCCTTTGTTCTAGGGTTGTAACACTTTTATCCTTTTTGCTCCGTTGAGTAGCCAATGAAAATACATTTTTCTGATCTTGGTTCCATCCTTGTTCTAATTTCTTGTGGAATATGAACAAAGCAAACACATCCAAACACTTTGAGGTGTGTAAGATCAGGTTTCTTACCGGAATATACCTCTTCTGGAGTCAAGTGATGTATTCCCGATGTTGTGCACCTATTCATCAAGTAAATGGCAGTTATGGTAGCTTCAACCCAATAGTACAATGGTACCTTCATCTCATTGAGCATGCATCTTGCAATTTCAGCAATTTGCCTATTTTTCCTCTCCGCTACTCCATTTTGTTGTGGTGTATACCTACAAGTGAATTGCCTTTTGATCCCATTTTCTTGTAGAAAATCTGAAAATTCTTTGGAGAAGTATTCTCCTCCACCATCGGACCTTAAGGTTTTGATAAACCTTCTTGTTTCCTTTTCAACTTCAACTTTGAATCTTTTGAGTATAGAAAACACCTCTGATTTTCGCTTCATACAAAACAGCCATACCTTTCTTAAGTGATCATCAATGAAGGTGACAAAACATATATTACCAGCCATTGATGCCTCTTGGGTTGGTCCCCATAGATCAGTATGTATCAAATCCAAGACATTTGGAGCCACATAATTGCTCCTCTTGAATGGCTGCCTCGTTTGCTTTCCTAGTTGACAAGCTTCACATAACTCATGTAGTCGAATGCTATTAAATTTTGGAAGACCTCTTACCAGTTCATGTTTGGTCATGTCCTTCAACTTTGAAATGTTGATGTGTCCTATTCTTTTGTGCGATAAGTCTAGCTCTGAAATCTTCTTGTTCCCACATTGAATGTACATGATCTTTCCATGCAGATGTTGGATGTCCAAAGTGAACATCCTTCCTTCTCTTCTACCTCAAGCAATGACCTTCAAGCCTTCCTTTGGACTCTTTATGAAGCACCCATTCTCATTGAATATGACATGATAACCCTTCTCTACCATTTTTCCTTCTAAAATCAAGTTCTTTGAAATTGTAGGAACATGAAGAACATTCGATAGTACCTTTGTTCTACTTGTATCTCCAATCCTTATATCTCCAATATGTTCAATCATGTGTTGAGTGTCATCACCTATTTCAACACATCCTTTTCCACTTGGTACTTGTAAGTTAGTGAACAAACTTCCTTGGCATGACATATGGTTTCTACAGCTTGAATCAATGTACCATTTTTTGTCATCTTCACGAGAGCTTCTATACTCATGTCTCATTTCAAGTAGTGTGTCCTTGCTTCCTTCACTTGAGGTTTTGCATGGTTGCTTTGGTTCCTTTGATTGCCTCCATTTGGTCTTCCATTCTTCAGCCAACAATCACTAGCATAGTGTCCTACTTTACCACAATGATAGCATGTTATACCTTTATGAGAGTTGTAGGAACCTCGACCTCTTCCTCTACTTCTACCTCGACCACTTCCTTGTGTGTTGGCATTTGATGCATCCTTGTTGTCTTCCGAATTGTTTTGATTGTAGTTGGAGTGGTTGTGACCTCTTCCTTTCCCTCTTGAGCCTCCTCTTCCTTTACCTCGACCTACACATAACATTTGGTTGTGGTTGTCCTTTCCTTTGGGACCACCGAAGCTAAGCTTTTCTGTGACAAGATGAGGGATTCATTGTTCAAAACCTAGATATGCATCTTTCAAGTTAATGGAAGTTATAAAAGGCTTCCATCTTTCATCTTCTCTCAACCCATTGAGAGTATAACACACAAGATCTTCGTCTTCAACCGTTGTGCCAATAGAAGCTAAAGCATCGCTTCGCTCCTTAATCTTCAAAGTATATTCAGCTATGGATTGACTCCAACTTTTCTTGATTGTGTTCAACTCATTCTTGAGTTGAAGTTTCCTAGATTTGGTATTTTTTGAATACATCCTTTCAAGAGCTTCCCAAGCATCCTTAGCTTTCTCTAGATGTTGAATATGCCCTACCATGGCATTAGTAATGACTTGTGAAATGAGGAACATGACTCTCCTATTCCTCTCTTCCCATTCTTGTGCTTGCCTCCTTTGGACTTCGGTGGCTATAGCTTGATTGTTTTGAGGTTGAGCATCATCGCCGCTCACAATACCCGATAAGCCTTTGCCTATTAAGTAGTTGGTCATTCTAAACTTCCACATGGGATAGTTATCCTTATCCAACTTCTCTACTTGTTGACCCAAGTCAGCCATTGAAGAGTATCAAAGACTTTGAGAGTTACCTCGAATAGTTATATTGTCCTTTGCTCTTTCGTTTGTGAAGCTCCTCCTTGTTTTATAGATCCTCTTTTGCTTTGCTTTATCTCCAGCTCTGTTGATGAGGCTTCAACACCAATTTTTCTCTGATACCAATTGTGGAGAATGAGTTCTCCTATGCGCAACGGAAGTGTGCAGTGAGCCCTTGCATGTCCAACACTTGGACAAATAGTTGCACATTAGATAGCTTGTTGCTCTCAATACAAAACTCAAATCGACTTGTGCCTTTAGTAACTCAAAGTAGACAAAGAGAGCTTTCTAGCAAGCTATAAATAACTTAATTTGGAAAATTTTTTATTAAGAAACACAACTGACAAAAATGAACTGCCTGTCCACACAGGTATGCTAAAGAACTAAGCTTCACTCTCGAACTAATAACTCTCTGAATATATATCATTTGAGAAAAATATTTGGTACAGAGGAAGAAGACACAAATAGCTTTCCCACAAGCTAAAAAACAAGTAATTTGGATGCGTTTTTCTTAGGAAACTCAACTGACCAAAATAGACCACCTGCATACATAAGTACACTGTAAAACTATACTTTACTCTCTGATAGATATCTCAAATAATTTAAATGATCTAAATGAGATATTTGGGATAGTAAATGTAGATGCAAAAAGATTTCCAAAAAGATTAAAATCATGCAATTTGGATATGTTTTGATTGGGAAACTTAATCGACCAAAATAGGCTACCTATATAAACAGGTATACTAAAAAACTAGACTTCACTCTTTTGTTGATATCTCACAAACTACATAAGCTTTCAAAGAGATATTTGGCATGCAGCAAGTGCATGCAATAAAGTTTCCAATGAATGCTTAAACGCAAGAAATGGTTACATATCCATTGAGATATGAACTCCACAATAGAGCTATGTACAAACTGACGTGTGGCTGGAAGGAGTCTAAGGGAAGAAAAAAATGACAAAATAGCTAGATCCAACTACTGGGAGCTCTTGCCTCTTTCTCTCCTTGTTTTGAATGTGCTCCCACTTCACTTTTATAACCAATGAGCATGTGAAGAAGTTTGTGCCTCCTTCTTAACTCACCACTTTCTCCACTACATGTTACTAACTACAAGGCAAGATATTGTGTGAAGCTTTTACTAGACTTTTTCTTTTATTATTTTTTCCTTTTTTTCCTCTACCTTTCCTTTATCTTTATATTTGGTAACTTTATCCAAGCATGGCTCATATGAAAATGAGCTTATACATGTTGGAGTTAGACGTCTGCGGAAGCACCCGAACAACACAAGGAAGAAGAAGAAGCTTGGAGCACAAACACACAAAATTGAATGTATTACTAGAGAATGTACAAAGATAAGTATCCCATTAGGGCAATAGGCGTATATACAAGCCAGGGGAAAAAAACCTCCTAAAGAGGGAAAAAAGTGCCCCGGCGGTCCTAGTGTCTTCACACACATCACTACCTAAATATATCAACAAATGCCCCCTGGGAGTGATGCGGTGAACAAGGAGTTGGCACTCATGTATAAGGAAGTGCCAAGCTATGTGGAAATCACTCCAAAAAAGGAAGTAAGCCCAAAGCTTTGCGGACAGCTTCAAACTTCTCCCTAGGCAGAGCCTTTGTGAAAAGGTCTGCTATGTTCTCTTGACATAGTGATAATGCACCTCAATGTGCTTAGTGCGAGCATGGAACACAAGGTTCCTCGCAACTCCCAATGCGCTCTGACTGTCAGTGAAGATGGTGGTGGCAGAAGACTGGCCAACTCCCAAATCAGCCATAAGGCATCTGAGCCACACACACTCAACAGTCATTGTGAAAGCTGCCCTATACTCAGCCTCACAACTGGAAGTGGCCACAGTAGGCTGCTTCTTGCTCAACCAAGATATACATGAGCTACCAAGCATGAAACAAAAACCACTGGTGGACACATGAGTGTCATAGCAACCAGCCCAATCTGAGTCAAAAAAAGCATGCAAATCTGGCGATAGTGATCCCCCCTTGGGATAAAACAACCCAAGTAATCGAGTACCACTCAAGTAGCGAAAGATGCGCTTAACCGCCTTCCAATGTGTGACTCCTAGGCAATGCATAAACCTGCCCATCTGTGAGACAACAAATTGAATATCTGGCCGAGTAATGCATAAGTAAATCAAGCATCCAACAGCCTGCTGATAGAGAACAGCATCAAATGCATCTCCAGCATCATGAAGACTCAATCGTAATCCTGTCTCCATAGGAGTGGCAATAGGCTTACAGTCTTCAAGCCTGCCAAAACGCTGCAATAACATGTCAATATATTTCGTTTGACACAAGATCATTCCACCATCAACTTGCATAAACTGAATGCCCAAATAGTGATGCAAATGCCCCAAATCAGACATCTCAAATGAGGCATGCAAATCAGCCTTAAAATCAGCAATATGCTTCTCAATAGGACTAGTGAGCAGCATGTCGTCAACATAGACAACAATGATAAGAAGCACATCATTAGCACGCTTAACATATAAGGTGCTTTCAGTTGGACTGTTCTCAAAACCATGTGCAATCAGATAGGCATGTATCTTCTCATACCAAGCACGTGGTGCTTGCTTTAAACCATATAATGCCTTCTTTAATCTGCACACCTGGTTTTCATGCCCTTTCTGCACAAAGCCACGGGGCTGAAAAACATACACTTCTTCATGCAAGTCACCATTCAGAAATGTTGTTTTAATGTCCAACTGATGTACATTCCAGCCACGATGGGCTGCAAGTGCACAAATGCTCCGAACAGTAGTCATACGGCATGTAGGTGCAAAGGTCTCATCAAAATCAATGCCTCTTTCCTGCGCATAACCCTTTGCAACAAGCCTAGCCTTATACCTGTCCACTGTACCATCAGGTTTACGCTTCAGCTTGTATACCCACTTAGTGCCAATGGCCTTCTTGCCAGGAGGCAAGTCACATAAAGACCAAGTACCATTCTTCATTATAGTATCATATTCAGATTGCATAGCAGCCATCCAATTTTCTGAATTTTGTGCTTCATCAAACGAAGCTGGCTCATTCTTATCACAAAGACTAGATGCAGCCATAGCATAGCAATCTGATGCAAAAGAGGTACTATGAGAGCCTGAACGAGTACGATATGACAGAGGTGCATCTAATTTGCTGTCACGCAAATTCTGCACCAGGCATTTTGGCACAGTTCTTGCCTGCTCAATATCAGCTCTCTCATCAATAAGTGCATCATGTACATCTACATCAGAAATAGAATTATCTACATCATCACATGAAACCTGCAAAGGGTGAGAAGTTGCCTCATTAGGACCAGCACTAGACTGTCCACTTGTAAAAAGAGGCATCAAAGTATCATACATGTCTTTGGAGCTAACAGATGTCTCCTTGGTACATGAAAGCAATGGCTGAATATCATCTTCCATAAAAACAACATCACGGCTAACCAGAATGCGTTTAGTCTGTGGATGATACAGACGATAGCCTTTACTTTCAGAATTGTACCCAACAAAAATACATTTTATTGCCTTATCATCCAATTTTCTGCAATGTTGTTTAGGCACTAATGCATATGCCAAACAACCACATGCAGATGAGCAACAGATGGCTTGCGATCATGCCAAGCCTCATATGGAGTGATAGAATACAGTGCTTTAGTGGGACACCTGTTAAGTACATATGTTGCACACATGACAACCTCAAGCCAGAAACTATGTGGTAAAGCCTAACTCTTAACCATACACCTCGCCATCTCCATGAGTGACATGTTCTTCCGTTCAGCAACTCCATTCTGTTGAGGTCTATATGGCACTGTACACTGGTGTTTTATCCCACGTTTAGCCAGAAATGCATTAAAATCAGAAGACATATATTCCCCCCCTTGAACGAAGGGTGCCCATTTTACATGGCGCGACAGATTTTCAGCCAAAACCAAAAACTGTTTGAAGCACAGAAACACTTCAGACTTTGCCTTCAATGGATATACCCATGCATGCCTGGAAAAATCATCAATGAAAGTCACGAAGTAAAGATAGTTTCCAAAAGAAGGTGTCTGCATAGGACCACAGACATCACTATGTACAAGCTACAATTTCTGTGTAGCCCGAACTGAACCATCTTTTGGAAAGGAGGAATGTTGCATTTTGCCCAAAATACAGCCTTCACATACATGTTTTCCAGGTGCCTCAAGCTTGGGCAAAGAAGACACCATATCAGATTTCTGCAGGTGTAGCAAACTAGCAAAATTCAGATGACCAAAGCATGCATGCCAAAGCTTTGCATCTGACATAGCCTGAGAATCATGAACTGCACATGCCGAATCATTCATAGATCTTTCATAGTTTATGAGCTTATACAGCCCATGACATAAAATGCCAGAAGCAATAATAACATCGCCATTTGACAGATCATGAACTGTACATCTGTCATCAACAAATTTCACAACCAAGCCAATCTTGCCTAATGCAGAAATTGATAACAGATTCTTCTTGATCCCTGGCACAAATAAAGCATCTAACAAGGTGAAAGAACTACCATCAGCAGTAGTCAGAATGATCTTACCAACTCCCATAACAGGATAAGAGGAGTTGTTGGCACATGTGACAGTATTCCCTGTAGGGGCAGGCTCGAGTGAAAAGAAGAAACTGCACTGCGAGGTAATATGTTTGGTCCCCCCACTGTCAAAATAAACATCTGAGTCTACTGCAGACATGCACTGCTCATGAGAAGATGGGTCAAAACTGCAAACAATAGTAAACGCCCATTCTTCTTCCTGCACAAGATTAGTAGACTCTGTTTTTTGTGTAGAGGATTCTACAACAACCATTCCAGCCTCCTTTTTCTTTGCCTCTTTTGCAACCAGTTTTGGACAGTTCTTTATGATATGATCATTCCCTTTACAGTACTTGCAAAACAATTTCTACTTTTCTGATTTCTTCTCATCTTTATCCTGGTTCTTTGAATGTGCAGCATTTGCAGATTTCTGCTTACTAGTAGAAGAGCTCCATTTTCCTTTGCCCTTCTGACTAGCCAAGAAAGCTTGATCTGCAACACGCATAATGGACCTGTTCTGCCTGGATTGATCTTCCTGTAACATAACAGAGACTAACTCCTCAAATGATAAGGCATTCGGATTGCCTTTCATCATCAACCGAAGAGTAGAAGCAAAACTCTGATATGAATCAGGAAGACCATTCAGAACGGTCTACACAAGTGAGCTATTTGGTATAACCTCATCAGCAGAAATCAATTGTTCCTTCAAGTCTTTGATCTTCGTTAGGAAACTGTCCATAGAATCACCTTCATTCATGTGCTCACTCTCCAACTATTTTCAGAGGTAAGCAACATGAGCCTCATTCCTAGCTTGGTACAATGTGGTAAGTGTATCCCAAGCATCCCTAGCTGTTCTGCAAGAGCGAATATGAGGAATAATGGCACGTTTGATAGACAAAGCTATCAATGCATGTGCCTGGGCATCTCTACCATCCCAACGAATCTGCTCTACAGTAGGTGCAGCAGAAACAGCAACACGAACAGGAATCTGCACAATATCATCTTCGACACCATCTTCATCAGCTCCAGCACCTATATTTGTAGTACCTGTTGTTACAGGTGTAACATGACGTCTTTCAACACCCTGCACAATGTTCCACAATCCTTTTGCAACCAATACATGTGGCATGATATAAGCCCATAATGGGTAGTTGGTACCATCCAACTTATCCTCAATAGCCAACATATAGAATACATCACTGCTTTCAGCCATGGCCGGTGACTAAAATACCTTGACGCAGAAAATTGATTGTATCTCAAAAAGTTGAACAGAACTACCCATACGAGTTTTGCTAAACCTGTAGCAGACTTCGAGACGCTTATACTGGCAAATAGAAACAGGTATATACTTTTGGCACAAAAAGATGAAATAGCCTGCACAAGCACTGCAATAGTGCGTTCGGAGACCGAAAGGAGCTTAGATCCGGATTTCAGCACCACAGAACAAAGCTGTTTTGATCTCTGAAACACTTTGAGTATGCTCACCAAATTTCATGCGAATCTGAGGCTACAAACGGAGGAGTGTCGACGGCGCCCTAGATGAAGCGACGACCTGCTCTGATACCAATTGTTGGAGTTAGACGTCTGCGGAAGCACGCGAACAGCACAAGGAAGAAGAAGAAGCTTGGAGCATAAACACACAAAATTGAATGTATTACTAGAGAATGTACAAAGATAAGTATCCCATTAGGGCAATAGGCGTATATACAAGCCAGGGGTAAAAGACCTCCTAAAGAGGGGAAAAAGTGCCCCGGCGGTCCTAGTGTGTTCACACACATCACTACCTAAATATATCAACAATACATTTGTCTTCAACAAAATCAAGGAAGGATTACAACAACTACACAGAGGAGCAAGAAGACTCTTTTCTGATTATGAACATGACTACAAAACGAGGTATAAATGATGACCATTTCTTCTACATTGATTCAAGATGTTCAAATCATGTAGCAGGCAATGTAGCACTTCTCTCTCATCTTGAGGAACCAAAGGGTAAGCATCATGTACAAATAGGTGATGACACCAAGCACTCAGTGATTAAAGTAGCGAATGTTAAGACCTTTGATGGAAACAAGAATCTGTTGAGTAGAGTTCTATATGTACCTACAATTACCAAGAATTTGATGAGTGTTGGAGAGATTGTGGAAAAGGTTTTGCAGGTTGGATTCAACCAATATGGAGCATTTCTGGAGGATCCCCAGCATGGGTTCAAGAGAATTGCCAAAGGAGAAAAGACAGGTAGATTATTCACCTTTGAACTTGATGATACAAGGAACATTGTACTCTATAGTTATAAAGATCAAACATTATCAGAGCTTGAAATTTGGCATAAGAGATTAGGGCATGTTGGTCAAAGAACTTTGAAAAAAATTTGTAGAGACCAATGTGTGCTTGCAATACCTAATGTATCCAACCAACACATGATTTATAAATGTGGTGCTTGTTAGTTTGGAAAATCTCACAGGTTACCCTTCTCAAGAAAAGGCTACATCCATGAGGACTACCTAGAGCTTTTCCATACAGATGTATGGGGGGGGGACCAAGTAAGGATCCCTCAATCTCTGGATCAAGGTATTATGTATCTTTCATTGATGATTACAGTAGGTGGACTGTACTATACTTTATGAAACACAAAGATGAAGTATTCAGTTGCTTTAAAAAATATCTTGCACTTGTTGAAGACCAAACAGGGAGAAACCTAAAGAGACTAAGGTCATATAGAGGAGGTGAGAAATCAATACCTACACCTTATGCCTCTTCTCTAGATACTTTTGGATCTTCTACTTAAGATCATAAACCTAGCATCTTGGAATCTTACACAGGAATTCTATAATTAATACAGTTGCTAATGTACCAACCAACCTTCTACCATACTTCCTCAAGTTGAGCTTTTTGCTACACAAATCCTTTTAATGTCTTCTTAGAATTCTCTAAGAATAATGTCCTTGTTTTGTGCACAACCCCTATAAATGCAACCTCATCTACTATATGCAAAATCAAGTGTACCTCAATGGTAAAAAAATTGGCGAGTAAATATTTCTAATGCATACAAATTCAATCAATGTGATGGATTGTTGACCTATCTCTTTAGAATAAATCAATCCAACCAAATCACCCAATTTTTATATAGTACTTGGAATCTTAACTGTCAAATATCCCTTGATAGATATTGGCAATAAGAATTAATGAAACTTTTTCAAATCATGAGATTTTATGGAAAGATAACTCTTCTACACGATTTGAGGCAATCTTATTGATCACATACATCTAGTTAGAGTTATAAAAGAGGAAATTATTAATTTTCAAAATAGGCGAACCTTCACTAGTCTCGCATACTACCATTATCCCATTGATGTAGAAGAACACTTTCCATGTGACCTAAATTCCATCATCTTGATCATATCCATTTGGAAGAGACAAAGTAGCACCTTGATATATAACATTACTCAAAGATTTTGATAATTAAATGTCTAATGAAGTATCACACATCGGATATACATTATATGCAAAAAAAATGTAATCCTAAACATGCACCATAGCTAAGTCAATCATGCATGATCCACATCAAAATACCTTTTATTTTAATATCTATTTCTGAAGGCACTTGTGATGCATCTACTACATACATTTCTTGTCATAAATGTTGAAGCTCTTCAATCAAAGGTGCTACGTAAATACCCATATTCTTCACTTTATATTTCCATTGTACAATCAATCACAATATCAAATTTGTTCTCTTGATTGTGAGGCATGGTGGAATGTTGTAATTCACTAAGAACACATGCCATGTACACCATGAATAATTTTTTGATTCGTAATGACTCACTCTATCCATAATTAAGCCCAATCGTAAAATTTCAAGCTCAATTTTAAATTGAGGTTATTGTTGCTCAATATGTTTCCATTCCCTAGACTCTATAGGGACATGACATATATCATATGTAGATCTGTTTGATGCATGACATTGCATCAAACATGCTAGTTAGGAACATTGGAACATATTTTTTATCCTCAACACTAGAATAAAATAATTTAGCACTTTTATCGGCCCGAGCTATCCAAGTGAATCTTGTTTCTATAATTTTTCTCTACATTTGAAAAATTCTTGATGATCTGTGAATTTCCTTTGATACAAAATACAATCATTCAAAGAGGCACGGATCTTGTTATAGTCAATATACTAAGGTAAATAACTGGTTTGCACCCACACTAGATGGTGGCATATGGGTAATACTTTCTCTCTTAATAATTTGAAGGGATTAGTGATGCATCTTTATATAATGGATGATGAGTCAATGCTCGTAATATGTCTTCTAATGTTTTAGTATGAGTAATACATCTAGGATGATCATGCTCAGAGATATGTTCATCTACATTCTTATTATGATAAAAAAACGTCAATCATGCCTTCCATTCCTTCATTCCCTATTTCATTGTTTATTTCAACATAATGGTGGGTGAATAGTCTTACTTTGCATCATGAATTGGAGATATGTCATTTGAATGCAATAGGACTCTTCAATGTGATTCATATCTTTCAGCCAATAAAATATTACTATCAAACTCTCCATATTTCCACACATGCTCTCTAGTTATTCTTATTTTTGCAATTTAATATTTACAAATATTGTGAGGACATGACATTTTTCCTCCAAATGAACCCAAGGATCACTACTTCTATATAATAACAAGGTTTTCTAATTACAAAACATGCTTAACCCTTAAGCATAATACATAATTGAAATGTTCGAGCTCCTAGACCTTAAACTCTAACTCTTTATGTATTTATGTATATATGATTCTTTAAATCCTAAAACCCTAATCTTTTATATGTTTAGGGTTATAGGTATATATATAAGCTAGGGGAGAAAAACCTCCTAAAGAGGGAAAAAAATGCCTTAGAGGTCCTATGTGTGTTCATACACCTTGTTTTAGGTGTAAAAGAATGAAATATTTGGACTCAAAGTAAACTGAAGCTTCAACCAAAAGCTACCGATTCTATATAGAATATAACATCTTAATATTTATAAGATAAGTTTCTTTCTTGTATTTTACTCTTTGACTCCCTCACAATTACTCCACTTGTTGTTATGAATAATGTTTCTCTATTTCGATGTTTCTTTTTTTGAGATTGGAAGCTTGTTACAAGTTGTATGAGCGTAGAATCAATCCAAGAGAATGATGGAGATTCGAATAAAAGGATTCAAGAGCAAATATGTGAAAGAAAAACTCATTCAGATATCAATCAAATAACAATGACTGAAGCAAATACTCAAGATAATTTCCTTGACATTATTCTTTCATGAATGAAAACTATTCCTATTAAAAGAGTAGTTCCTAAATTTTTTGTTCGTATGAATTCTTCCCAATCCTGAGGAGAGAGTTCTTCAAAAGGGGCAAAGAATGTAAAACACCTTGGTCTAGGTATACACAATGAAATATTTGGACTCGAATTGAATTGAAGCTTCATCCAAAAACTTTTTATTTTCTGTAGAATATGACATATTCATTTCGATAAGATAAATTTCTTTTTTGTATTTTACTCTTTCTCTCTCACAATTACTCCACTTGTTGTTATGAATAATGTTTATGTATTTGGATGTTTTCATTTGAGATTGGAGGCTTGTTACACATCACTACAGAAATATATCAAGAAATCCCCCTAGGAGTGATGCAGTGAACAAGTAGCTAGCACTCATGTATAAGAAAATGCCAAGCTATGTGGAAAGAAATCAATCTACAAGAGAGAGTAAGGCCAAAGATTTGAAAAAATATTCGCACTTCACCCTAGGTAGAACCTTTGTGAAAATGTATGCAACATTATCTTGTCTAGATACATAAGCCAAATTGATCGATCCTGCAAATTAGAGTCTCCTTGACATAATGATAGTGCACCTTAATGTGATTTGTGGGATCATGGAACATAGTTCTCCTTGCATCTACCAATGGGTTCTAATCCTAAGTAATTTTGTGGTGGTAGAAGAGTCCAACACCCAAATCAAACAAGAGGCTTCTAAGCAACATGCCCTCAAGATTCACTCTGAAAGGTGCCCTATACTCACCATCACAACTAGAAGTGGTCAGAATAGAATACTTCTTTCCCAGTCAATATATGCACGAGCTACCAAATATGAGGTAGAAACCATTAGACGACACATGTGTGTCCCTTGGATAAAACAATCCAAGTAATCAAGTACCACTCAAGTAGTGAAGCCTATGCTAGGGAAGTATTCAAAAATTTTCAACCTTAACTAGGATGTCGAATGCTTGAATGTTTATTGTAAGCCTGGTCATTATCATTTCACTGTCATTAACGACATTATGAATGGCTCATTCGGGTTCTCCTCTCTCTCGTACTTGTCTGATCACATGAAAATACATGGGCCAATGCATTCTCATTAGAGGCACTAAAGGGCAACATTTATCTGATGTTTTTTCAATGAAATATGTCCCACTTCCACTCGTTCGATAAACACAACAACATTGATTGTGGCATAGTTAAGGATGGTGAGATTTGGAAAATTATAAGGCCACTGTTCGTGATGGGCTCCTTGGAGCGATCTCTTTTCTCTTGCTATGCAGGGATATGAAGATCTTAAAGCCAAACCACGAGTTAATTTTGCAATTGAACCAACAAACTTATTAACTCCATGAGAGAAGATCTTCATGAAGATCTCTCTAGAATAGAAAGTCCTATAGGACTTGATGCTCCCTGAAGTGGAAACTAAAGTTGGACTAAATGTGATAGTCTACCACTTTTTCAAAAGCAGCCTACTTGTTTTTATGTATTTCCTTTCAGGTTTGGGAGCTCCCTACGAAGGCATTTCCAGCTTTGCAAAGGATTGCACTAGTGGAATACATGATGGGTTGACTGCCCCCCAAGGGGATTCTGTCGCTCAGATCTGAAGATTGAAGGGCTGAAGACCTGAAGATTAGAAGACTGAAGTGCTGCAAATATGAAGATAATGGATAACTTGATGATTTGCAGCCGACTGAAGACGTGCCGATTTGAAGACTTGAAGTTTTCCAGATTCCAACTGGAACAATTCAACTGTGTATGCTTCTCTTTCCTAGCTTTGTCGAGGACGACAAAGTCTAGGTGGGGGAGGGTGTTGGAACCATGAAATTATGAAAGGCCTATGAAGCTATGAAGGCTATGGAGTACTTGGAGGCCTACCTTGGAGTTAAGGATACTTGAATACTCAAGGCCTTGTGACAGTCTCTTAAATTTCCCACTTTTCCCTCTTGTAAATAAGTTTCTTCATAGGAACTCCTGCTTACTTATTTATGTGAGAAAACCCATAAAAACTCAACCTTTCCCTTCTTTTTTGTAAAAGACTCCTTTTTTGAATTCTTGCCTTAGTTTCAAAAAGAGAGCTCACTTTTGGATACGTGCAAATGCTCTCTCTCTAGGAAGATTCTCTTTTTTTATTTTACCAACTACCTACCTTTTTTTAGAACATCTTTAGTTAATGAGGCCTTTGGCCACTTGTATTGAACGGATTCCTCCTCCCATCTTATATAAGGAGGAGCTCATTTTGTAAAGGGGGGTCCCTTGGCCATGGCCTTGGCCTCCATTTTGGTAATGGAAGAAGGTGTCATTTGCTACTCTCCTGTTTCCTTGTGTGCAAGGCGATGATCTTGGTGTATGGATTTGCATGTGTGTGTGCATGGTTGGGAGGATGTTCCCCTTTGCTCCTTGTGACGTTGGCCATTGTTGCCATTGCTCCATGAGCGTGGGTGAACCTCTCCTCTCATTCTTTGCCCCAACTTGGAGAAACCTCTCACTTCCATGTGAGGCGATTAGGGTCTGTTGTTCCCCTTTCTCAACACTTTGCCATCCGCATCCATCACCGGAGCTTCATCTCAAATACTATATACTTTGGAGTCATCATGGTCATGAGCACCTCAAGGTGTAGGTGGTGTTGACATGGTGTACCGCATGGCATACCTACATCTGAGGTACTCGTCCTAAGAGTAGAAGCAGGCGACACAACGTCCGTCACACTTACTCCACAATAGCCACCTCCTCCAGTCCTACCTATTGATCCACTCCTAGAACCTCCTGCTCTAGAGTGTGACCTCGACCTAGGAGACGAGCCGGAACCTGTATCGTGTTGAGGTGTTGAACGCATATGTCTACTACTAGAGCTAGTAGGGGATGGCTAAAAAGATGGTCATGGTGGAGTCATAAAGCTAGGAGACATACCTCCGGCGGGAGTAGCACCACGCGCAGGAGTGACACTGGCAGGAGTGACACTGGCAGGAGTGACACTGGCAAGAGTGACACCGGTAGGAGTGACACCAGCAGGAGTGAGGCCGGTAGGAGTAAGGCCCCCAGCAGTGAGGCCACCAAGAGTGAGGCCGGGAGGAGTGCTACCATGGGCGATCCAATACTATGACGCAGCGACCATATACGCGGGAGGTACCTGAGAGATGAACTCTAAGAACTACTCCTCCATCATGGAATGTGGAGTGACTGGAGGATTGTCTCCCATCATGCTCTATAACAAAAGAACTCAAATAATTTGCATGTGATAATAAAGATAATAAAGCACTCTAAGAAGAACACCCATCGATTATGGACATTTCTTTCTATTGCAAGTTCATCTACCACATGAACCAGTAAATGAAGTTGAATAGTGAGAATACTTGTGGGAAAGTATTTCTCTACCATACATACAACCTCAATAGCATTGAGATTCGCACTCTCTATGCTATCTCTATTTATCACTTTAGAAGAGGTCCACTATACGAAAGTACTAATTTTATAAATGGTTCTTCATACATCCTCCGAAAGACAATCTTTTAAGGCTACAGGGAGCACAAACTCTAAAAACTTATGCCAATCATGAGACTTGAGCCCTCCAAGATCGTCGTTTCGTATGAAAGCAGTCTTTAGACACCTCATGCATCCAGTAGGTGTCCGAAACTCTAAAATTGTTTCCTTCACTTGTTGCTCTTCCATCCTGTGAAGCACCCAAGGATCTCTTAGTAACAATACTATTCCGTTGGGCTTAGTAATTTCCCACAACTCTCGCATATGACCTCGCTCTTCTAAGTCTTCCCTTGTGCTTTGCTTTCTTTCTTTCCGATCAAAGTCTTCCAAACAATCTCTCCCATATTCTTAAAAATATGCATCGAGTCTACCAAATGATTGATCAATAATTCACTCCAATAAGGGAGTTCATGAAAAATGGACAACCGTTTCATGCCAACGACTCGATTTTCTGAATCCCACAGTTGTTTCCAATCGCTAGCTTTCATTTGGAGTTGCGCTTGTCACCAATTTGTCCTTCATGTAAAACATGTCCATCAGGCAAATATCTATGGTGTACTTCATAGACAGTTTTACGTAGTGCTTTGGAATAGCGTGCTTCGAGTCGTGGTTTGCATAAGGGACAAGCATGGTAACCCAAAATCGATAAGCCTGAACATTCACCATAAACAGGCCAATCATGCATCTTCCACATAAGTATGCTTTGCACTCACACATCTCGTCTTCTTATAGGTTGAGACATGTCACGCACAATAATCCCATACCATAAAATGCGCAGTTCTTCGACAAGTGGTGCACAATAAGAGCTAATAATAAATGACCTTTCTTTGTGGCGAACCATGGCCGGGTGTTATAATTGACCAAACATACAGGCCATGTGCTCCATGAAGAGCTGCGTAAACCAAATGGATTCACTCCATCCATAGCTAGGCCTAGACGTATGGACTG
>CM035429.1:77094239-77226739 GCA_020310875.1 Ceratopteris richardii
GCGTCAATATATATTGTTTCAAACAAAGCTATTTTCATGTCAACTTGGATAAAGTGAATTCCCAAATAATGATGCAAACGGCCCTAATCTGACATCTCTTAAGAGACATGCGAATGAGTCTTAAATTCAGCAATATGCTTATAAGGAGCAATGAGGAGAATATCATGAGTATATACAACAATGATTGGACACACATCATGTGCACGCTTAGCATATAAGGTGATCTTATTTGCACAATTCTTAAAACCATATACTAGCAAGTAGGCATGTATCTCCTAATACTGAGAATGTGGTACTTCCTTCAAACCATATAATGCCTTTTTGAACCTGCACATTTTATTTTCATGCCATTTTTGCACAAAACTATGGGGTTGAAATACATATACATCTTCATGCAAATCACCATTCAGCCACAACTTTAACGTTGAACTAATGTAGATTTCAACCATGATGCATTGCAAGTGCACAAGTGCTATGAATGGTCCTTGTGCATGTGGGAGCAAAAGGTCTCATCAAAATCAATGCCTCTCTCTCGAGAATAACCTTTGGCAGAAAGCTTAATTTTTTACTTGTCAGTTGTTCCATCAGGCTTATATTACAACTTGTTTAAAGATTTGGTGCCAATGGCCTTTTTTCCTAAAGGAAAATCACATAAAGGCAAAGTACAATTTTTTATAATAGCATCATATTTTTATTCCATAGCACCCATCCAATTTTCTGAATTATGTGCTTCATTTAAGGAAACCGGCTCATTCTTATCACAAATACTAGAGATAGCCATTGCATAACAACCTGATGAAGAAAAAGCACTTTCAGAGCTTGAATGATTAGGGTATGACTAAGTGCATCTAATAAACTATCTCTCAAAGCTTGTTTAAACCATTTGGCCATAGTTTTTGCCTCTTCTATGTGAGTTCTCTCATCAAAAAGTGCATCATGTAAATTCACATGAGAAATGGAATGATATGCATCATTATTTGAAACCTATAAAGTTTGAGAAATTGCATCATTTGCACGAGCATTTGTCTATCCACTTCTAAGAAGAGGTAGCAAAGTGTCATACATATCCTTTGAGCTCAGCTAGGTCTCCTTTTTACAAGGGTTGATTTTTGTCTTCCCCAAACATTAGGAAAAAAAATGAACCGTGCATGGGCCTTTTCGATTAAGGAGTGATTAGTGATGGACCAATGAGAGGAGGGTGGTGGACACAGTCTATAGCCTATAAATCACTAGGCTGAAGGGTGATGAGGGGACAGGATTCCTCTATGTTCAGCTTTTGCCTCTAGAGAGAGAAAGGAATCTCGTAACTTACCTGGGCCCAAAAATTCAAAATTTTAAAAAAGTTATAAAACTCATCATAACACCATTTAATGTTCCCCCAACCACTTTTTAGGATCAAAAGTGCTATTTTTGGGTTCTAAATCAAAATCCGTGCATGAACTGAACTGAAAAAAGTGAATTTTTCAAAAATAACTCAAAATGCAACTTCTCCCTCTAAGACCTCACATTTTCATACCTAGGTCCCAAAAAGCCATCTCTTTCCACTACTTTCTCTCCCTAGCACACCATTGCAGCTTTTGCGTCTCCATTTCTTTCTCTGTGCATCATCTTCTTTGAATTCCTACTCTCACTTCCATAGCTTGAACTCCAATGGAGAAACCTAAATCTTATAGACGTCCAAAAGATGAGGTTATCGCCATAAAATGTCACAATATCAAGGCTATAGAAGGAATTTGGTTAGGACATGAGTTTTGCAAAGGTGCATGGGTGTACATGCAACCCTCTCGTGTTGGTCCTCACCGTATAAGAGATCGTGGAAACTTCGATCCTCATTGGAAGGGGAAGTTATTAAGCTTCAAAAAGCTCAAAAATGGTGAAACTGTTGCCATTGTACAACATGTTTTCACAATGTCAAGCATGAAATTGGAAAACTCAAACAAAATGAGATATCCTATCAATTGTAAGTATTATTCATTGAGTTTTGTCCAAATTTCATAATATACCAGGCTAAGTTGTGTAGTTTTCTGTTGTAGACATATTTCCTTCTACCTTGGTTGAAGAACAACCACTTCATAGTCTTACAAGTACTTTCCAAGCATTGCATGCAGCTGTTGGGTCGATAGTCTTTCCACAAGCCCGTCCTGCTCAGCTATTACGTGAGAGAGTTTTCTTTTACACACATACATATGTTGTACCCTCTTCATCAAATGATTTTGGCAGGTTAGAGATGATTAAGGTAGATTCTCTTTTAAAGCTCGAGTGGCCGCAACCTGATGTATGGACATTAACATCTTTGAAGCATAAGATGGTGATGGACATACACAACTCTTTGAAATTTACAAGAGTTTCAAGATCTATAGGATTACATTGGTGTGTTCATGTTCATTGTTTTGTACATTTATTTCAGATATTCACAATTCTATAGACTTCAACAATGTTCATGTTAAAAGATATCATGTATGAGCAGGTAGAGGGTTTACTAGGTGAAAATTGGGGCCTTGTAGAAGGATGCACCAAAGGGGATAGATACCTTTGTAAAATTGGTGCAACAGGCATAGGATTTTGATACTTGAAACAGCGTACTTCATTGTACATTAGATTCTATTATGATCGTTGGATGTGTAAACTTGGTGAATGGATACCATTACAAAGTTCTGAGGGTTTTTTAATTTCATTTGAAATTAAGATAAATCTACCCAACAACGAAATGGAAGTTATTTCAGTAAATCATCATTGGACTCTTGTCAACGTGAGAGCACATCTAGTAATCATGGGATTTGAGGATCTGGATCAATCAAAGTTCATAATACAAGGGCATAAGGTAAGTAGCATATGGTATTTTTTCTTTTGTTTATACAAATTCTTATACTCAAATATGTTCATTTAAAGTTTTCTATTTGTCTGCAGATTGGTAAGAGGTTGGAGGATAAAATTAAAGTCCTTCCTGAATGGAGTGTGGATGGAACTCAACTTTCATTGTCATAGCTCAAGAACTATTTGAATGCTAGAGTGTACACACAACCTATGTTCCATTTATAATCCTTCGTCTGCAACAATGTATTTAACATGCAAGACATGTAGCATGTAAAATTTTTTGATCTCAATACGATGTACAATTTGCCAAATCTTTGATTTTTCCAATGGCAATTTATTATAATTTTAAACTTCTGAGAATTATTTCTTCTATTCTGTAGATGTAGTGTATCTTATTCTAGTTAATGATTCTGTTCAATCTTTTTTATGAGCCAAAGTTTTTTTTTGAGAGTTCTGTGCATGATTGTTTTATTTGAAGGTATCAATTTTAGTTTTAAAATGGGTCTCGCTCACTTTAAAATTTTGAAACTACTATAAAAGCAACACTTATTCTCTCATTTCTCACTTTTGCAACCAAGAAGAGCTAGAATCACTCGTAGAGCACGCACACAAGCCAGCATCATGTGCAATGGCTGCCACATCCTCCAGTACCCTGAAAGCCAAATGTCCACGTGAACTCTTCAATGAGTTCTTGGAATCAACTGAGTTCAAAGGTCAAAACCACTTGTATGACCTATTGTCTGATCTAGACAAAACAATTCAACTGAACTCTGATGTGCTCGAGGAAATCATAGAGTTCCTTGAGTACTACATGTTGCGTTACTCTAATAGAAATACCGCCTTATGAGGGTAAATGGGTCCCATGTGAACTTCTACTCTACATACATAGAGGCGATGAAGCCTTCATGAAGCGCCTTAAGCGCTTCATGGCAATTGCTGAAACTGCAGGGCACTTATTAGATGACTCTGTGCTATTAGTTAAAAAACTTAACAAAAAGAAGAGGATGGGTACAAAGTACCTTTCCTACATTGCAACAACATATTTTATCATTAATGAGGAGCCCGAACCTACACCTGTTGAGCTTCCCAACCTTGTCACTGGGGTTTTTGTTAAGGAGAAGAATGAACCTAAACCAGAGGCCATAAATTTTGCCAAAGAAAGCATTGCAGTCCACCAAGAATTTCCTGGTGGTGTTTAGGACAAACTATGTGAGCAATCAAGCATGGAGGAGGCCCCCCTTCAAATCTCAACCCCTCTGAGCCCACATTACCAGAGGTGAAACTTGAATATCTCTCCAACATTGTTGTGGATGGAGAGGAATTTATTTTACTTCATGACATTGAGAAGGCATTCGGTCTACGTCTAGATGAATGCTTGAGTATTTTCTCCACAATGTCAGATGTTCTGCTTGACAACACATCTGACATACTTGAAAAGAAGGCAATCCCACTTGGGGATTCTGTGGCAGACACCATAGCAATGGTGTGTGTTGATATTTTAAAAGATGACAACAATTATACTACGGAGGAGGAGTTCAGTGCAACACGGGAGAGGATAATGAAGCAAAAAATTCCTACATCCCCCGTAGTAGAGTAGAGTGGCATGGCCCACTCTAGCATTGATCTTGATGCCCCTGGAAGAGGGGAGGAAGAAGACAAGCTTCATGATGTAAGTGGTAATTAAATTAAATAAATGGAGAATTTAAGTTAACATTGTAAGAGCTTGAATTCTCTTTTTTTTTTTAACAGGAAGCAATTGAGCTCGACAAGTTCGCAGCAAGATCTGGTGGGGATCGAGCTTCTCGTGTGAGTGGTTCATCCGGAAACTACATCGGAAAGTTGCCAAAGGATGATTTTGTTATCATACACAAAGACTACAGTCCGGATGGGCACTTCATGACTTGATGCTTGAAGGCCCTTAGCAAAATTTTGTGTTTATGTACAATAAACCAAGGCACTAATTGTATCATTTTGGTTAGGAAATCCTTAGTTGTTACTACATCAGGACTTAATTTTAGAGGAAAAGTATTAGGGAAAATAGGTATCGCCATGGGTCTGGGAATGCAAGACCCCCATGTAATATCAAGATCTGTATTGACTTACCAGCTGCCTCAATCTCTCCAAAGGAGAAAGAAAGTTGTAGACAAATTGAAGGCAGTTGAGAAATGATGTAAATGTTTTGATAATACAAACTCTTTTTTTCCTTATTTGTCTAGTCCTGTGTATGAATGTGCTAATAAATTGAACTTATCTTCTTCCACAAATTGTATCTAATTTGAGGTCTTTTTATTTTCTATGGTCTATTTGTATAGTTAAATGCATAAAAAAGGCCAAAAAAGCCCCAGTCACAGAAATGCGGGAAACAGCCCTGCAAAATTTTTGCAGGGCTGTTTCCCCCGTTTCTCTGGCTAGGGCTTTTTTGGCCTTTTCTGGAGGAAAGCTTGATCTGCAACACGCATAATGGACCTGTTCTGCTTGGACTGATCTTCATGCAATAGAATAGAGATTAACTCCTCAAATGACAAGGCATTTGGATTGCCTTTCATCATCAACCAAAGTGTAGAAGAAAAACTCTAATATGAATCAGGAAGACCATTCAAAACGGTATGTACAAGTGAGCTATCTAGTATAACCTCATGAGTAGAAATCAATTGTTCCTTCAAGTCTTTGATCTTTGTTAGAAAACTGTCCATAGAATCACCTTCATTCATGTGCTCACTCTCCAACTATTTTTGGAGGTAAGCAACACGAGCCTCTTTCCTAGTTTGGTATAATGTGGTTAGTGTATCCCAAGCATCCTTAGCTACTCTGCAAGAGCATATGTGAGGAATAATGGCATCTTTGACAAACAAAGCTATCAATGCATGTGCCTAGGCATCTCTGCCATCCCAACAAATTTAATCTACAGTAGGTGCAACAGAAACCACAACACAAACAGGAATATGCAGAATATCATCATCTTCGACACCTTCTGCATCAGCTTCAATACCTGTAGTTCTAACAGTTGCAGGTGTGATAGGATGTTTTTCAACACCCTGCACAATGTCGCAGTCCTTTTGCAACCAATACATGTCGCATTATATAACCCCATAACGGGTAGTTAGTAGCATCTAACTTATCCTCAACAAACAACATACGGAATACATCACTGCTTTCAGCCATGGCCGATGAGTAAAATACCTTGATGTAGAAAATTGATTGTATCTCAAAAAGTTGAACATAACTACCTAGATGAATTCTGTTATACCTATACCAGACTTTGAGACGCTTATACTGGTGAACCAAAACTGGTATATACTTTTGGCACAAATAGATGAAATAGCCTACACAGGCACTGCGATAGTGTATTTGGAGGTTGAAACGAGCTCAGATCGTGATTTCGGCACCTCAAAGTATGCTCACCAAAATTCTTGTGATTTTGAGACTGCAAGTAGAGATGTGTAGACAATGCCCTAGATGAAGCGGTGACCTAGTCTGATACCAATTGTTTGAGTTAAACCTCCAAAAAATTAGTAGCCCATTAGGGCAATAGGCATATATACAAGCTGCAGGAAAAAAAAACTCCTAAAGAGGGAAAAAAGTGCCTCAACGATCCTAGTGTGTTCACACACATCACTACCTAAATATATCAATAGTACATGTGAAAGAGTGTGTTGGAAACAATGATCAAATAGTCCAAAGTGTTGAGAACTACAAAGCATAGTTTGTAGCTTTAATATACTCTCTTCAAGCAAAAGAAGAGGGCGACTATGTTAAGCCAAGCACCTCTCACAACACCCACGTGAGTTCAGAACCTGACGGTAGCACAACGATTTGGCAACAGATTTTTTTGTAATAGTGTTTTGAAGCGACGGATTGCGATTTATTTTGTTTTTTGTCGAATCCGATTTCGTTTAAAGCTTTATGCTTTATTATGTGCTATTGAGGTGAGAACAACTACTATATAAGAAGAGCTTTAGCTCATTGTTCAATCATCCTACACCTAGTTCAACGCCAGATTTGGTACCTCAATAGAGGTGGTGCTCTTAGCACATGGGGCAGCCATGGTGCTATCTTGGAGCATGTTGAGGAGCAGCTATGGAGTTCTTCTTGGAGAAGAAGAGTGTGCCTACACTCTTGCTTATGGAGAAGACTTACCTATCAGCAGCTTGGTGGTGTGGATCAGCCATCTACATAATGTATTTGAAGATTTTATTCTACATGAAGATTTTAGTGTACTTCAAAGACATTGGATGGTCGTTAACATAAGGTTTGCATCTTATGTTAAGAATTTAGGTACATATTCTCTTTATGCACATAGGTACTACTTGAAGTTTATGGAGGCAGTGGCATCCATATCAGGAGGAGTCCTATTCGGCATAGGTACAAGAGAATCAGTACATGTATGCTTTATGCATATTTGGATGAGGTGTTCGAGAAGGTATGTTCATATGAGTTTGAGGATTTCTGGCAGCAAACTTGTTAGCATTCTTTGTTCCTATTCTAAGTATGTGATCTTTCACACACGTATCTAACTTAGGGTCTTCCATTGCCTAAGTTCAGATGAGGGTTTGCTAATTATCAGTTTTAAACTGATCCTTCCTCTTTCTGTCACTCATATTCACTCTTCTACAACCTATCACGTCACGCATCTCATATATATTCAGATTTTTGTCCATACATCTGAATATGTTTGTTACATTTGTACATTCACTCATCCATCTATTTCTCTTCACATAGAGTGGTTGAAACTTTTGACTCCCACATTGTAAATTGAGATTTGTATATATGATGGTGTGAGTAAGTAGTGGCTTACGTAACACTTTACACATGTTGTCTAATCTCTCTCTATTTGTCTCATCATTTGTATGATTAAATGTGGTATGTTCATGTTTTGTCAATATTGGAAGATTGTTGGAATATGTGTTGTAGATCATGGACCTATGGTATTAATTATGGGCCTACTAAATTTCCAACATTTGGTATTAGAGCTCATTTAGGCTCTCAGATTCTCAAGTTCCCAGATTTCGAGGTTTACAATATATGATTTAAGAGCATCTTCTAATATTTGACATTTGACATACAACTTAATCTAGATGAGTAGAGATTTGAGAATTAGACAATTCAGTCACATGTTTATTCATCAATGTGGAGTATGAAGTTGATGATCTGTTAGCAGTCAAGTAACTTTTGGAAGATTAAAGATACTTTACAGAAAGTATTGTTTGAAGAGAAGGCTACGTCAAATTCAAGGAAGAACAATGGTTTGGAGAAGATGATCAGATCAACATCAAATCATAGGTATCAACTTCTACTATCAGATTATCGTTTGCAGGTCATATCTTAGAAGAGCAGTTATGAAGAGATTTGAAGGATTCAAGAAGTGCTTTTATACACTTTCATTATTTGAAGGTTAAAGGCTACATCAAAACAGGTATCTAGAGGTTTTTCTAGAGAGTTTTTGAGAGATCACTTTCATGACAAGAAAGCTCATCTAAGAAGACAAATGTGGAGAGCATCAGTTTTGTTTTCAACCAATCTTGTGTTGTAAGTTGGTTGGAAGTTTTTGCTCACATTTTGTATCTAGAGAGGTAACTCTAGAAAGGTAATTCATAATTCAGCCAAAAGGTTGGTGAATTTAGTCATATCAGTCACATTCAAAGAAGAATTTTGATTCAGAGATAAACATGATTCTATATTCACTTCCATTTATATACCCTGTTTGTTTTCTCTCTTACTCTTAGCACTAGAGGAAGAGAAAAAGTTCATTTGAAGAAGTCAATAGTGCTTGCTACTTCAAGATGAAGAGACCAAAAGGTATGGAAGAGAAGTTTGAAGATGTTGACATCATCATCAGGTGGAAGAAAGCTGTAGAAGAAGAAAGTCGAATATTTCCAAAAGAAAAGTAAGACTTCCTTTTCTCAAATATTTTCCATATACTTTTCCTATTTTATCCTCTACATCCAAAGACAATTCTACGAGAACATCTTGTGAAGAAGATAGTTTAAAGAAGAAGCAGTTTCTTGTTGTGCATTATACTTGGTCATGTTTTAGTAGATTTGACAAAGAATTGCATTGAGAGATAGAAAAACAATAGACAACTTATATGTTTTGACTCATATGTGTATGAGTTATGTACAAGTTGAAGATTTTGAACAGGTAGCTATATTTTCCCTCAAAGAATTCTTGGAGTGTCAATTCAGTGCTACTTGGTATATGACAAGTTGCAGAGAAGTATATTTCTTCTTTATCTAACTCTTGAGGTAAAAGAGTTTTTTGTAGTAGATGTTGAAGACTTGGGTTGAGGTTCTGTGTATGGAAAAGTTACCTCATATTCAGTATTTTCAGAAAACTTCAAAAAATTTAGTTTGTTTTATACAAGAATCTACTTTCTATGATTGTCTTGTTTTTGGATACATGCTTGTATTAAAAAATGTGTTCCATAAGATCCTAACACTTGATTGAGAAGTGAAGTTAGCTAAAATAAAGTCAAGCAGGTACTTTCACAATTCACCTAGGTAGAATACGAAGATATGAAGTATCAACTTGCAGCTTTTGGAGTTCTCAAGGTGAGAAGTTTGTCCACTTATGTTTCAAGTAGAAGTTGCAGATTCTTGAGAAGGATTTGGTTAAAGAAGAGTTTTACAAATTTATGTGAGAAGCATGAACACTTAGAGACATTTAGGTAACAAATCAAACATTCAATCATGAAGGTTTGATGAGAGCAGATTATATACAGTTGGAGAGATCCTTGATCTTGGATGATCTCATATGATCTTGTAAGATCTTGATAGATCTTGTAAGATCTTGATAGATCTTGTATGATCTTGGATGATCTTGAATGATCATGAAGATCTTGAGTATTTATGAGTTAGATATCTATCATTTGTTTGTAAGGTTCCTAGCATTGGAAGAAGTAAGTCAAAGATTCAGGTTCTATCAGATTTGTGTTGCAGAGAGATAGAAGAAGATACTTGTTATGTTGCACAAGGTTATGAATCCTAAAATGATTTCAGTAAGGTTTTTATGATAGGTCAGCTAACCTTATTCTAGATTTTGGGAAGCTAAAGAATGACACGGAAAGCTATTGGCATGTGCACAATGCTAATAAAAGGGTTCAGATTATTTGTTTCAGACACAGGTATTAATGTTATGAAAGATAAGATTTATGAAGGAAGACGTTCCGGATTTCATAAAGTCTGATACATTTGAAGAATTCTAGATACTAGTGTTAAATCATCCAAGGGGGGTGATGAAACATGAAGACTTATTTTCAGCCATATGTGAAAGAATGCAGATTCATACCTATAAGTATTCCAGGTATTCCTATATCAGGTATTCCTATATTTCCTTTGTCAATTTCTATTTATGTTCCAACTTTGAAACAAGAAGGAAGAAGAAGAATGTCTATTTATGTTTCCTTTGAAACAAGAAGGAAGAAGAAGAATGTCTGGAGAAAGTTCCTATTAGGGTTTTCTTGTTTAGGAGAAAGTTCCAGAGTTCTATTGCAAAGGAGCTTGATATTTCAGAGAGGTATGTTACTTATGAGGTGCACACATTTATGTTTATACCAGATTCTGAAGGCAAGAGGAATGAAGGATTTACAGATTGAACAAGGATGAAGACAATATGACTTCATAGATATGAAATTTTGGTGAGACTCATGAGTTGAGTTGATGAGTACAGTCAGAGATGAACCAGAAGTGTTCATAATACACTAAGTTGTGAGTTGTCAGTCACAGGTTCCAGGATTCAGTTTTTTATTATGTTTAGTGTATTTACATGACACAAAAGAAGTACATTGAGAAACTTTTGTAAGGTAAATGCAAATATGTGGATCCTAGTGTATGTTTACATGTTTGAGAAGACAGGAGATAGCAGGTTCAGAGTCAGTACTTGCTATATTTGTTGTCAAGCAAGTGATTGCTTGATGAGTACACTATTGGATATCTAGTTTGCATATTTCCTCAGGTATTATGGTTCATATTCAGCAGTTCAGGTTTTTGAAGTTTGAAGAAAGTCAAATTCAATTTTGAAGAAGACTTCTTGAAGAAAAGATTTGAAGGTCAATTTGGGGAGTACAAGTTTGAAGCTTATGAAAATTTGCAGATGAATGAAGTTACATATCTAGTTCATTTTGTACCATTGTGACATTGAAGGGGGGATTGTTGGAAACAATGATCAAATAGTCCAAAGTGTCCAAAACTACAAAGCATAGTTTGCAGCTTTTATATACTCTCTTCAAGCAAAAGAAGAGGGTGACTATGTTAAGCCAAGCACCTCTCACAACACCCATGTGAGTTCAAAACCCAGCGGGAGCACGCAGATGGTGTAAACACTTTTGAAAAGCAATATTGATTTTTTAATTAACGATTTGGCAACATATTTTTTTGCAATAGCATTTTGAAGTGACGGATCGTGATTGATTTTGTTTTTTGTCAAATACGATTTCATTTACAGTTTTATGCTTTATTATGTGCTTTTGAGGTGAGAACAACTACTATATAAGAAGAGCTTTAGCTCATTGTTCAATCATCCTACACCTAGTTCAACGCCAGATTTGGTACCTCAATAGAGGTGGTGCTCTTAGCACATGGGGCAACCATGGTGCTATATTGGAGCATGTTGAGGAGTGGCTATGGAGTTCTTCTAGGAGAAGAAGAGTGTGCTCACACTCTTGCTTATGGAGAAGACTTATCTATCAACATCTTGGTGGTGTGGATCAGCCATCTACATAATGTATTTGAAGATTTTCTTCTACATGAAGATTTCGGTGTACTTCAAAGACATTGGATGGTGGTTAACATAAGATTTGCATCTTATGTTAAGAATTCAGGTACATATTCTCTTTATGCACACATGTACTACTTGAAGTTTATGGAGGCAGTGGCATCTATATCAGGAGGAGTCCTATTCGGCATAGGTACAAGAGAATCAGTACATGTATGCTTTATGCATATTTGATGAGGCATTCAAGAAGGTATGTTCATATGAGTTTGAGGATTTCTGGCAGCAAACTTGTTAGCATTCTTTGCTACTTTTGTAAGTATGTGATCTTTCACACACGTATCTAACTTAGGGTCTTCCATTGCCTAAGTTCAGATGAGGGTTTGTTGATTATTAGTTTTAGATTGATCCTTCCTCTTTCTGTCACTCATATTCACTCTTCTACAACCTATCATGTCACACATCTCATATATATTCAGATTTCTATCCATATATCTGAATATGTTTGTTACATTTGTACATTCACTCATCCATCTATTTCTGTTCAAATAGAGTGGTTGAGAGTTTTGACTCCCACATTGTAAATTGACATTTGTATATATGATGGTGTGAGTAAGCCATGGCTTATATAACACTTTACACATGTTGTCTAATCTCTCTCTATCTTTGTGTCATCATTTGTATGATTAAATGTGGTATGTTCATGTTTTGTCAATATTGGAAGATTGTTGGAATATGTGTTGTAGATCATGGAGCTATGGAACTTGGACCTGTGGTATTAGTTATGGGCCTACTAAATTTCCAACAGAGTGTTTTTGAGTCTTTCAAATGATTTTTGTTATGATTATCCCCATGAAAAATCCTCTTCTTAAATCATAAACTCATTGGAAGAGATAAATATGAATATTTGTTAACAAACTTATGGTAAAAACTAGTTAATCCAAGGAAAGATTGTCCTTCATTAATATATTTGCGAGCAAACAATATTCAATAACCTTTATTTTATCTGGATCAACATGAACTCCTTGATTGGAGACCATGTGTCCTGAACTTTCTTTCTGTTCTGCTTGTGTATAACTTATGGAAATATTTGAATATCGTGTATAGCACTCAAAGAGATGTATTTCCCTTTATAATAAAAAAAATATAATATGTGTGTTAAGGACTATAGCTATGACAAAAGACATTCCTAATATGAAATTAGAAAATTCCTATCATCTTTTTAGGAACCTATACAAATTTGAATATTCATAATGTCATGTGTGACATTGTATCTATTTCCTTAAAGTGCATTTTTTACTTTAAAAAGAGATGGAAAAGATTGTAATTGCAATTCATTTACCAATGATTGAGAGATAGAATAATGTGAGTTAAAATCATCATGCAAAACAGGAACAATCCTATCCTCGAGTTCCTTTCGTAAAAAGCAAGGAGTGAATTGATATTTTATTACACATAGTGTTGAAATCTTTTTGAAGCTCCTCTTTGGTCCATGAAGGATCAAAACCATCTTGAATTTCATCCATATTAAGCACTTGTGCTACTTATGGTCTATTGGAATTGATGCATGTATGAAAGTTAGCTTTAATACGACCAAGTTTTCAACAATTCCAACATGTTATGCATGGTTTCTTGTATTTTCATCCATGGTAGAGGTTTGAGGGTTTGGTTTGTTGATATTTTGAAAATAATAGGTAATCGGATTTTATTTGATAGGTAATCTAGGTGTATGATGTGAGCAACTCGAAGGGGTAGTTTGCAAGGCCTATTTTTGAGGAGAATCCCATTTCACATGTGTACTAAAAAATATTATTATTTTAAACCTTTTATTGCTTGTTGATCGATTATTATTAGAACTTTAGAACCCATAAGATAATGCTTCCGAATTCTTATCACATGTAGTATATTCTTTTCTAAAAGATTAGTTTTCTAATTTCAAAAGCAATTAGATGATCATTTTGCATTTAAATTAAACCTATACTTGAGCCACTAGTTTCAATTATCACTACAAGAATGGTTATAAGTCGATTTTGTGTTATTGTAAGATATGTACATGTGAAAGAGTGTGTTTGAGTCTTTCAAATGATTTTTGTTATGATTATCTCCATGAAAAATCCTCTTCTTAAATCATAAACTCATTTGAAGAGGATTGTAATCTCATTTGTCACAAGAAACATAACTATGTTCTTTGAGCTATGTGGAATCAATCCACAAAAGGAAGTAAGCCCAAAGCTTTGCCAAAAGCTTCAAACTTCTCCCTAGGTAGAGCCTTCATGAAAAGGTATGCAATGTTCTCCTGCATGGGCACATATGCCAAGCTGATCTCTCTAGCAGAGAACATCTCCTTGACATAATGATAATGCATCTCAAGTGCAACCATGGAACACAGGGTTCCTTGCAACTGCCAATGCACTCTGACTGTCAATGAAGATGGTGGTGGCAGAAGACTAACCAACACCCAAATCTGCCATAAGGTATCTGGGCCACACACACTCAACAATCCCTATGAAAGCTGCCCTCTACTCAGCCTCACAACTCGAAGTGGCCATAGTAGGCTACTTCTTGCTCAGCCAAGATATGTATGAGCTACCAAGCATGAAGCAAAAACCACTAGTGGACACACGAGTGTCATAGCAACCAGCCTAGTCAGAGTAAGAAAAAGCATGAAAATCTGGTGTTAGTGATCCCCCCTTGGGATAAAATAACCCAAGTAGTCGGGTACCACTCAAATAACAAAAGATGCGCTTAACCACCTGCCAATGCTTGACACCTAGGCAATGCATAAACCAGCTCATCTATTAGACATCAAATTGAATATCTGACCAAGTAATGCATAGGTAAATCAAGCATCCAACAGCGTGTTGATAGAGAACAACATCAAATGCATCTCCAACATCATGAAGACTCAATCGTAAACCTGCCTCCATAGGATTGGCAATACTTTTACAGTCTTCAAGGCCAAATCACTACAATAATGCATCAATATATTTCATTTGACACAAAGCCATTCCACCATCAACATGCATAAACTAAATGCCCAAATAATGATGCAAATGCCCCAAATCAGAAATCTCAAATGATGCATGTAAATCAGCCTTGAAATCATCAATATGCTTCTCATGCGGACTAGTGAGCAGCAATGTCATCAACATACACCACAATGATCAGAAGTACATCATTACCACGCTTAACATATAAGGTGCTTTCAATTGGATTGTTCTCAAAACCATGTGAAATTAGATAGACATGTATCTTTTCATACCAAGCACATGGTGCTTGCTTTAAATCATATAATGCCGTCTTCAACCTGCACACCTAGTTTTCATGCCCTTTTTGCACAAAGCATGAGGTTGAAAAACATACATTTCTTCATGCAAGTCACCATTCAGAAATGTTGTTTTAATGTCCAACTGATGTACATTCCAAGCATGATGAGGTGCAAGTGCACAGATGCTACAAACAGTAGTCATTCGACAAGTAGGTGCAAAAGTTTCATCAAAATCAATGCCTCTTTCTTGTGCATAAACCTTTGCAACAAGCCTATCCTTATACCTGTCAACTGTTCCATCATGTTTATACTTCAGCTTGTATACACACTTAGTGCCAATGTTCTTCTTGCCAGGAGGCAAGTCACATAAAGACAAGGTACCTTTTTTCATAATAGAATCATATTCAGATTGCATTGCAACCATCCAATGTTTAGAATTTTGTGATTCATCAAACAAAATAGGTTCACTCTCAACACAGAGACTAGACGCAACCATAGCATAAGTATCTGATGCAAAAGAGTCACAAATAATGAGTACGGTATGATAGAGGTGCATCTAATTTGTTGTCAAGCAAAGTCTGCACCAACCATTTTGGTATACTTTTTGTCCCTCAATATCAACTCTCTCATCGTTAAGTGCATCACGTAAATTTGCATCAGAAATAGAATGATTTGCATCATCACAAACAAAACATATCTCATAGTTACGTGTTCATTAAGTGGACAATCACCAATATATACTACTTCATGCTCAGTACTATCTCCTGTGGCAACTGTGACTCTTGAATCTAGCTTGTGTAAGCTCAAAAAAATATTCATATTATGACTCATGTGGTTTGACAAACCACTATCTACATACCAAGTTTTTTTTTTACCGTCGTCTTATGTGTCTATGTATGCATAGCCATAAGAATGCTTTGCTTTTGTGTCTGAACCTCCTCTTGCACTATGTTTTGTTTTGATGCATGTGGGCTTGGCCTCTTCCTCTTTGTCATCCTCTAAAACCACCTCTTCTCATTGGGTTGGAGAAGCAATATTCCTTGGCATAATGACCAACTTTACCACAATAATTACAAGTAAAGTTAGCTTGCTAATTTGGTTCAGTTTGTTGACCTTGTTGTATTGTTCTTCCTCCTCTAATTGCATAAAAGCTTCCTCTTCCTCTTGCATTGTTGTTGAATCTTCCTCTTGTTCTCCAATTTCCTCTACCTCAAGAGCTTGTCCTTGACTACCTCTTTGCGAATGATAAGAGTTTCCACCTTCTATGTTGATTTCCTCACTCATCTTGAGTGTTTGTAAATCTTCAAAAGATGGTAGATTCTCTCAAGTCATGATAGATGTAATGAAAGATTTCCATCTTTCATCTTCTCTCAAGCCATTTAACATGCTATTAAACTTTATATCCTCACTAGGAAATGCATCAATTGAGGCTAATGCTTCAATAAGAGATTTTACCTCAAGAATATAATCATTAACTCAGTCTCATGGCTTCTTTTTTAGTCTTGTGAGCTCACCAATAAGTTGTGTTTGCCTCGCTATGTGGGTAGTTGCAAATAACCTTTCTAGAGACTTCCAAGCTTCTCTACTATTATTCAAACCTCCTATATGTCCAAGCATAGTATTCAAAATTTTTTGTGATATAATAAACAAAATGTTTATGTCTCTTTCGATCCATTCTTGCTCTCTTGTTGGATCTGTTTGTGTAGGAGCTTCTGGTAATACTGGTTTCACTTTTGTACCTGTTATTAATCCCCAAAGACCTTTAGACATGAGATAAGACTCCATTCGAAATCACCACATGGGATAATTTCTCCCATCTCATAACTTCTCAATCGATGCACTCAAATCTGCCATGAATTATTGTGAACAAAGAAGATAATCCAATAAGCTTTGTAAAAGATTTGATTAAAAAATAGCTCTATTACCAGAGTGTTATGTTTAAAAAATTTTAAACATCAAAGTACACAACTAGAAGTTATGAGACCTCCCAAGGTCTTCAACAAATCAAACAGATATTTCCAAACTTCAGAAATCAAACTTTCCTGCAAACTTTCAAGAAAATAGAAGTGGGTTAGTATAGAAAAAAATCACCAACAAATCTTTGATTATATGTGGTTAAAAACAATTATATATCCTAAACATAGACTTTGAGTAGCATGTTTTTGAAACAAAAGAAATAAAAAAAGGTGGAGTATAGCTTCCAAACGAATAGTTTGAAGTCAAGGTATGCAAAGTCAAACTCAAATTCACACTTTACCAGATAGCTTCTACCTTTAGGCCATTATGTGTGCAACATATGTACTTAATAGGTGTCACATCAAAGCATTCTAGTCTATCAATCCATATGAGTCTTGGCATGTTTGCAAGACATATGTTTGTCATCTCTATGTTTTTGGTTTTTTGGCATATGCATTAGTGGTGAGACTGCAACACAAAAAATTCGATGATAAAGCAATGAAATGTATTTTTTTGGATGCTTTTGAAAGAAAATGATATCATTTGTATCCTCCATAGACTAAACACATTTTTATTAGATATGATGTTTTTTCATTAGGAAAAAAAGTGAACACTGCATGGGCCTTGTAGGGATTCCTAATTTTTAGGGATTAAGCTTAGTCTTGTACTTTTTTAAGGGGACAAAGTGCATTTAATAGAGCACTTTTTGGTAGGCTGAAGTAGGATTTTTTTTAGGTTGAGCAGATCTTCTCTCTCTTTTGCACATAGAGAGAGAGAAAAACCACTTTCCACCTCATCAAATCCGTCCATCTTTGTGAATAAAAAAATGACTTTTCTGAAAAAGTCTCTTATTCAGCTATTCTTTATTCAAAATGGGCCCATACTTTTATGTATATGTCATAACTTAATTTTTTTAGTCTTCTTTTTATAAAAAATACTTTAAAAAAACATAAGATATGAAAGTATCTATCTCTTATAGAGAGTTAGAAATAAGAAGAGGATCAACTTTTTTGAGTTTAAAGGTAAACTCCAAAGGATGAAGCTCTAAAAGCTTCATGCCAAAGTATGACTTGAAATTCAAGGAACATAAAAATGATCTTAGAACAAGCTTGAAAGAAAGCTCAGAAAGATCATCTTTTGGACACTTGATATTTCAATTGAAGAAATAAGAAAGATGTCAACATAGGACATCTTTAACAGATTGAGAATATAAGGGAGAGAAATCAAGAAGGATCAAGAAGACCCTTAAGGTTTGAGATCTAATTAAAGATCCGTAAACGTTAAACATTGAAGAAATGATTGGAATAATCTATTTCTACTTATGACCTTAAAGATAACATGATCTTTTACACTATGAGTTCCCATCTTGGGACGTAGTTATAAAGATCTTATCTTTTTGGAAGAACAAGTAAAATAGGTTTCAATCAAAGGCTACAATAGTTAGATTAACCCTTATGGATTCTAGTCCCTTAAAAGTGGATTCTCAAAACTACGTAAAGTTTTGAAAGAACATTGCATCCACTTTTTGGTAAATTCTCTCTATAGATAAAGAGGATGTTATATCCTTGTAAAAACTAGGTAATCCACCTTTACCATTCTATTGGTTAGGTAGGGATTATAAAATGAAATTCCCCTCTATTTAGATTTATTGGAGGTGAATTGCAAACAAGAAAATCCATCCATTTCACTAAAAGAGATTGATTTGGGCAGGGATTATGTAAGATTCATCTTCCTTTTAGAACAAGTTGGATTCTAACTTCAGAGATGAATCTGACCTTAAGTAGCATTCATCTATTTTGCTAGGTCCATGCACAAGTGATGCAAAGGAATGGACCAAGGTAGTAATTTAGTAGAAGTCACCTTGTATCCACCTAATTCACATGTTTGAGCTATGGAGACCTAGATGACACCTAGCTTAAACAAAGGAATTAGGCAGGGATGTTCTCTTCCACCCTTTTTATTCTTTCCATACTTTGCATTTGACTCTGTTCTTTTTCGTATGAAAACTAGATGGAACTTTGAATGATTGGGGTAGGGAATCAGACCACACATGGATTCTCCTCTTTAAAGATTCATTCAGGATAGAAATCACCCTTTTGAATTAAGAGGCAAATTAGAGAGATGAACACCATGATCTTTGAGATTGATCATGGAGCACGGGGGGATACCCCAAGGTATATATCTCCACTCATTTTCGAGGACGGAAATGCTTTTAAGGGGGGGAGAATGTTGTATAATTACATGGGTCTAAGGGGTAGAACCCTTGGGGTTTCTAGGTGTGAAACCCTTTGGATTTATGGTTTATTTACCCCTTTTAGATGGGTCTTGAACCTTAGGGATAATTCTCTAAGGTTGAGTGCCTTAGGCTTGATTGGAAGCTTCTCCTAGCCACTTGGTTTGTACGTGAGAGCTTGGAGAGTCTTCTTTTAGAAGCCGTGTGATTTCATGTGATTTCCTAAGCTTGGAAACCATGTGAACACCTTAGGACCCATGTGATGGAAGGTACACATGTCCCCTTGAGAGGGACTTACCCCCTTGGACTTGGAGCTATATATTGGAGGGGTTGGTTGGGTGGAAACACATCTCTCTTCCTAGTGTGTGGCCTTGCTAGTTAGTCTTCAGTTCAGTTGATTGTTGTGAAGGCTATGGAGTCCTTTCACAACAGCACCTCTGCATCAAAACTACTAAATTCTTTATTAAATGTAGTTTTCAACATCATGGTTTTCTTAAACTTATTTTGTAAAATTGTAATATTGGTTTTTTATCACTTTTGGGTTATAGTGTTTGAAAATCTAGGATCACAAATGGATTTTTAGTTCTACATTTCATCTTGATAGTATTTTCCAAAGTGAAGCAACTTAATATCAAAATTTTAGATCTTCTATGTTTTTATTCCATTTATAATCCTAGAAATTGGGATGAGCAAGTATCACTTCTTCCATTTTTGTGCATTAATGCACCCCATAATGATATTGAGAATGCTTATGAAGTTGTATATGGAAAATATCTTCCAAGTCCAATGTTTTTAACTCAAATAAATATTTCTATGGTTATTTCCTTAGCTAATGATCATATTGACTTACTTAAAGAATTAAACAAATCCAAAATCAATATACACATAATGTTAATAAGGAAAGAGTTTCAAGACAATTCAATGAGATTGATTTGGTATACTTACACATAATTAAGTTTATGCTAAAGGTAATAGAACATAATCCTAAATTAAAATTAGCATCATGATATATATGGTCCGTTTTGAATTATACAACAGATTAATAAAAATTCTTTTTTCTTAGAGATACCATCCAATTGGAATATTAATTATTCATTTCATAAAGTCTGTTAAAAACATTCAAAGGACCTCCTCCTATTAGTACCTGAGATAATTTCAAATTTTTATGTAACTATAACACATTACATTCCATTATGATCACATGATGGCTACATATCATTCACAAACACATTAAGTTATATGATTAACAAATAAAATCTTTTTAAATTCCATGCATGTATGTTTTATTTATCACATGGAACATGCTTATTGTTATCAGGATCTTAACTCAGGCGCACACAGAGGTCATGAATATTGAAAACACATAGAGAAAATAAATACACAAGGAGATGAGATAGAATGCAATATTGGGTGCAATCTCCCCCCATGCACTTTGTTTCGATAGTCCACAGAGTGCATGTATTTATAGGATTTTTTTATTATCTTGAATAGTGGTTACATGAGAGTGGCTTCAAAAAGCATGCATGAAAGTAAAAGTTGGTCTCTTTTGTAGAGAACCTTTGCTTTTAATTATAGAAATCACTATCTCCAACGACCCTTATTCTAACCACTTCTTTACTAATTGTTTCTGAAAATAGAACCCTCTACGTGGATTTATTTACAAACTATATAAATTATAAATCGGATTATTGATGTCCGTCCTTTCACGCACTCACAAACCTTGAGGTGCTATATCGAAAACACCAAAACACATTAATACGTTAATAAATTAACACTCCAATGATTCCCTATTCAACACATTCCATAATTCTTAACATGCCCCTCCGTTGAAAAAAGCAATTGATCTCAGTTGAAAAAAGAAAAATAAACATGGATGGCCAATCACATGTTCCATCAATGAACAAAAATAAGCATGTTCCATGTAAAAAAAATGCATGGAAATGTTCATGGAGGCATTTAATTATGAAGATTATTTATGAGGTGCTGACATAGTCTCTAAATCCCTAAAAGAACATATATTACTAACTATTCAAAATGTTTTTTTTTTTGTTTTTTGCAATCACTCACGGTCCAAAATATGCTCGAAATATTCTAATTTATTTTGAGAAGTGTAATTAAATTATGCTTCTACCTACTAAGTTCTATGTGTAAATGCATCCTATATAATCAAAGAAAATTAGACTAGTGAAAAGTTTTGGACTTAGACATAAGTGGAAGCACACAAACAACACAAGAAAGGAGAACAAGCTTGGAGAACAACACACAATACTGAATGTATTACCACTAGAATGTACAAAGATAAGTAGCATGTTAGAGCAATAGGCGTACATACAAGCCAGAGAAAAAATCTTCTAAAGAGGGAAAAAAGTGCCCCGACGGTCCTAGTGAGTTCACACACATCACCACCTAAATATAACAATAAATCCCCCTGTGAGTGATGCAGTGAACAAGGAACTGGCACTCATGTATAAGGAAGTGCCAAGATATGTGGAATCAACCACAAAAGGAAGTAAGCCCAAATCTTTGCGGAAAGCTTCAAACTTCTCCCTAGGTAGAGCCTTCGTGAAAAGGTCTGCAATGTTCTCCTATGTGGGCACATATGCCAAGCTGACCTCCCCAGCATAGAACCTCTCCCTGACATAATGATAGTGCACCTCAATGTGCTTAGTGCGAGCATGGAACAAAGGGTTCCTAGAAACTACTAATGCACTCTGACTCTCAGGTGAAGATGATGGTGGAAGAAGACTGACCAACACCCAAATCAGCCATAAGGCATCTGAGCCACACACACTCAATAGTGGCTTTGAAGGCTGCCCTATACTCAGCCTCACAACTAGAAGTGGCATAGTAGGCTGCTTCTCGTTCAACCAAGATATACATGAGCTACCAATTATGAACCTAAAGCCTTTAGTGGACACAAGAGTGTCATAGAAACCAGCCCAATCACTGTCAAAAAAAGCATGCAAATCTGGCAGTAGTGATCCCCCCTTGAGATAAAACAATCCAAGTAGCTGGGTACCACTCAAGTAGTGAAAGATGCGCTTAAATCGCCTGCCAATGCTTGACACCTAGGCAATGCATAAACCTGATCATCTATGAGATAGCAAACTGAATATCTAGCCGAGTAATGCATAAAAAAATCAAGCATCAAACAACCTACTGATAGAGAACAACATCAAATGCATCTCCAACATCATGAAGACTCAATCGTAGACCTATCTCCATAGGAGTGGCAATAGGTTTACACTCTTCAAGGCCCAAATGCTGCAATACTGTGTCAAATATTTCGTTTGAAACAAAGTCATTCCACCATCAACGTGCATAAATTGAATGCCCAAATAATGATGCAAATTCCCCAAATTAGGCATCTCGAATAAGGCATGTAAATCAGCCTTGAAATCAGCTATATGCTTCTCATGAGAACCAGTGAGCAACATGTCATCAACATACACCACAATGATCAGAAGTACATCATTAGCATGCTTAACATATAAGGTGCTTTCAGTTGGACTGTTCTCAAAACCATGTGCAATCAGATAGGCATGTATCTTTTCATACCAAGCACGGTTTGCTTGCTTTAAACCATATAATGCCTTCTTTAACCTACACACCTAGTTTCCATGTCCTTTTTGCACAAAGCCACGGGGCTGAGAAACATACACTTCTTCATGCAAGTCATCATTCAAAAATGTTGTTTTAATGTCCAACTAATGTACATTCCAACCATGATGAGCTACAAGTGCACAGATGCTATGAACAATAGTCATTCGGCAAGTAGGTGCAAAGGACTCATCAAAATCAATGCCTCTTTCTACGCATAACCCTTTGCAAAAAGCCTAGCATTATACCTCTCAATTGTTCCATCAATTTTACGCTTCAGCTTGTATACCCACTTAGTGCCAATGGCCTTCTTTCCATGAGGCAAGTCACAAAAAGACCGGGTACCATTTTTCATGATAGCATCATATTCAGATTGCATTGTAGCCATCCAATATTCAGAATTTTGTGCTTCATCAAACAAAACAGATTCTATCTCATCACAGAGACTAGAGGTATCCATAGCATAGCAATCTGATGCAAAAGAGGCACTATGAAAGCCTAACGGAGTACAATATGATAGAGGTGCATCCAATTTGCTGTCAAGCAAGGTCTGCACCAGCCATTTTGGCATAGTTTTTGCATGTTCAATATCAGCTCTCTCATCAACAAGTGCATCATGTAAATCTGCATCACAATACGAACGATCTACATCATCACATGAAACCTCCAAAGCTTGAGAAGTTGTCTCATTAGGACCAGCACTAGACTATCCACCTATAAAAAGAGGCAGCAAAGTACCATACATGTCTTTGGAGCTAATAGATGTCTCCTTAGTATATGAAATTAAGGGTTGAATAGCATCTTCCATAAAAATAACATCACTACTAACCAAAATGTGTTTCATCTGTGGATGATATAGACGATAGCCTTTGCTTTCATAATTATACCCAACAAAAATACATTTTACTCTTTTATCATCCGATTTTCTACGATGTTGTTTAGGCACTAATGCATATTCCAAACAACCAAAAACGTGCAGATGAGTAATAAATGGCTTGCGACCATGTCAAGCCTCATAAGGAGTGATAGATTGCAGCGCTTTAGTGGGACGCCTATTAAGTACATATGTTGCACACATGACAGCCTCAAGCCAGAAACTATGTGGTAAAGCTTGACTCTTGACCATACACCTCACCATCTCCATGAGTGACATGTTCTTATGTTCAGCAACCCCATTTTGTTGAGGTGTATACAGAACTGTACACTAATGTTTTATCCCACGTTTAGCCAGAAATGCATTAAAGTCAGAAGACATATATTCCCCCCCTCGATCAGAACGGAGGGTGCCCATTTTACATGCTAACAAATTTTAGGCCAAAACCAGAAACTGTTTGAAGCACATAAACACTTCGGACTTTGCCTTCAATGGATATACGAATGTATGCGTGGAAAAATCATCAATGAAAGTCACGATGTAAAGATAGTTCCCAAAAGAAGGTATCTGCATAGGACCACATACATCACTATGAACAAGCTGCAATTTCTGAGTAGCCTGAACTGAACTATCTTTTGGAAAGGAAGAACGCTGCATTTTTCCCAAAATACAGCCTTCACAGACATGTTTTCTGGGTGCCTCAAGCTTGGGCAAAGAAGACACCATATCAGATTTTTGCAGGCATAGCAAACTAGCAAAATTCAGATGACCAAAGCATGCACGCCAAAGCTTTGCATCTAACATAGCCTAAGAATCATGTACTGCACATGCCGAATTATGCACAGATCTTTCATAGTCTATGAGCTTATATAGCCCACGACATAAAATTCTAGAAGCAATAATGATATCACCATTTGATAGATCATGAATTGTATATCTGTCATCAACAAATTTCACAACCAAGCCAATCTTGGCTCATGCAAAATCTGTAGCACAAACAAAGCATCTGACAATGTGAACTACCATCAGTAGTAGTCAAAATGATCTTACCAACTCCCATAATAGGATAGGAGGAGTTGTTGGTGCATGTAACAGTATTCCTTGTAGGGGCAGGCTCGATTGAAGAGAAGAAACTGCACTGTGCCGAGGTAATATGTTTGGTCATCCCACTATCAAAGTACCAAACATCTAAGTCTACTGTAGACATGCACTGCTCATGAGAAGATGGGTCAAAATTGCAAACATTAGTAAACGCCCATTCTTCTTCATGTACAAGATTAGCAGACTCTTTTTTCGGTGTAGAGGCCTTTGCAACAACCATTCCGGCCTCTTTTTTCTTTGCCTCTTTAGCAGCCATTTTTGGACAGCTCTTGATGACATGATCATTTTCTTTACAATGTTTGCAAAACAGTTTCTCCTTTTCTAATTTCTTCTCATCTTTGTCTTCCTTCTTCGAATGTGCAGCATTTGCGAATTTCTGCTTACTAATAGAAGAGCTCCATTTACCTTTGCCTTCTAACTAGCCAGGAAAGCTTGATCTACAACACGCATAATAGACCTGTTCTGCATAGACTTGGTTTTCTTGCAATAGAACAGAGACTAACTCCTCAAATGACAAGGGATTTGGATTGCCTTTCATCATCAAATGAATAGTAGAAGCAAAACTCTAATATGAGTCAGGAAGACCATTTAAAATGGTCTGCACAAGTGAGCTATCTCGTATTACTTCATCAACAGAAATCAATTGTTCATTCAAATCCTTGATCTTTGTGAGAAAATTGTCCATAGAATCACCTTCATTCATGTGCTCACTCTCCAATTGTTTTCGAAGGTAAGCAACACAAGCCTCATTCCTAGCTTGGTACAATGTGGTAAGTGTGTCCCAAGCATCCTTAGCTATTCTACAAGAGCCAATGTGAGGAATAATGGCATGTTTGACAGACAAAGCTATCAATGCATGTGACTAAGCATCTCTGCCATCCCAATGAATTTGCTCTCTAGTAGGTGCAACAGAAAGAGCAACACAAACACGAATTTGTAGAATATCATCATCTTTGACACCATCTCCATCAGCTGCAACTCCTGTATTTGCAGTACCTATATTCGCAGGTGTAACATGATGTCTTTCAACACCCTACACAATATTCCATAGTCCTTTTGCGACCAATACATGATGCATCATATAAGCCCATAATGGGTAGTTGGTACCATCCAACTTATCCTCAACAGCCAACATATGGAATACATCACTGCTTTCAACCATGGTTAGAGACTAAAATACCTTGATGCAGAAAATGGCTATATCTCAAAAAGTTGAACAGAAATACCTAGACGAATTATGCTAAACTTATAGCAGACTTTGAGATTCTTATACTGGCAACCGAAACTGGTATATACCTTTGGCACAAAAAGACGAAATAGCATGCACAAGTGCCATGATAGTACGTTCGTAGGTCGAAATGTGTGATTTTGCCACCACAAAATGAAGCTGTTTTGATATCTAAAAACACCTTGAGTATGCTTATCAAATTTTGTGCGATTCTGAGACTGCAACCATAGAGGTGTAGACAACACCCTAGATGAAGCGGCGACCTACTCTGCCACCAATTGTTGGAGTTAGACGTCTGTGGAAGCACACAAAGAGCACAAGAAAGGAGAAGAAGCTTGGAGCACAACACACAATACTAAATGTATTACCATTAGAATGTACAAAGATAAGTAGCCCGTTAGGACAATAGGCATATATACAAGACGGACAAAAAAAACCTCCTAAAGAGAGAAAAAAGTGCCCCGGTGGTCCTAGTGTGTTCATACACATCACTACCTAAATATATCAATAAAAAGATTGTTGTTGCTGACATGGCTACTTCAAACTCATCATTTTGATAAGCGATTGGTACTCTTTCTCCACATCATGAGCAAAAGAAATAGCTTCATGAAGTGATATAGGTTGTCATGAGCAAAGGTTTGCTTGAATATCCTTCTCTGAACCATCATCATATTTTTAGTATCGTTGGAAATGTCTTCAAGCAAGTGGAGATATACTAAGTATTGGTAGAACTGGTCTATATAGGTTGTAAAAGTATCACCTTCCATCCATGTAAAGGTAGCCCATAATTATCGAGCATGTAGGCTGAACTGTAGGGGTAGAAAAGACTCCTTAAGCTTTGACAATTTGCACTATGACGAAGGTCATTCCACCAAACTGAGCTTTTCCTACTAAATAGTTAATGGAAAGTTTGACTTTTTCACTTTCAACATGTGTTTCATCAGTATAAAAATTGTCAAACTATGATAACCATGAAAGAACTAAAGGGCCATCTTTACGACCATCAAACCATAGAAATTGGTAATTTTTAACACCAATCTTGGAATGTGTGCCATCCGATTGGGTAGAGGTAATGCCTTTTACCATCTTCGTAAGGTTATAATCATTAGATTGCATCTTTGGAGTACTTCATTGCATTGTCAGATCTCATACTAAGTGCCTTGAAGTTTGTGCTATAGTAGCTCGAACTATTGCTTGATTGTTACCTCAAGTAGAGGTGACTCACCAAAATCCTCCATGGTGTTCGTAGGATCCATGGTTATGTAGAGAACAAAATTCTCTTGTTAGATATGTAAAACACATTTTGAGATTGCTTGAATTAAAATGTAAAAGGAAGGGTTGTTCTTGGGAATTGAAAAAGTAAGAAAGAGATGCACGTTGTGTTAAATATAAGAAAAGAGAACTAAAGTGAAAACACAAAGAGATAGTGTAGTGAAAGCCCGGGGGAGTAGGCCTCGGCCGAACCTCCATTTAAAAAAAAAAGAAAACACAAAGAGATAGTGTAGTGATAATTAACACTTTCCTCATGAGAATGAGGTTTTGGGTTCAAATCCTCCCTCTTTGGTGAATATAAAACTTCTTATTGCCACTCATAAATTAAAATTCATTCGTGCATAGCCAATAGTCATCAAGGGAGCCAAGGGAGCCAAGGGAGCCATGGGTTCCAAAGATGTCAAAGTAATGCCTTAGTTATGCCTTAGTTATATGCCTTAGTTGATGCCTTGGAAATAGAAATAGAAACCAAAATGGAAATAGAAACAAAAACGGAAATGGAGATAGAGCCATGGGTGCCATACAGAACTGGAATCGAAACCGAAATAGAAACAAAAATCAAAACACAAACAAAAAGGGAGATGGACACAGAGACGTAGATAGAGATGGAATCGGAATTAGAATGGTCACTAGCGAACAAAGAACAAAGAATAGCGAATAGTGAACACCAAAACAAATAGAAATAGGCCCCTCTATGGTGACGTGCAAAGCTCTGATACCACTATTATCAGGATCTTAACTCATGCACACACAGAGGTTATGACTGCTAAAAACACATAGAAAAAATAAATATTCAAGGAGATGAGACAGAATGCAGTATTGGGTGCAATCTCTCCCCATGCACTCTATTTCGAGAGTCCACTGAGTGCATGTATTTATATGATTTTTTTATTATGTCAAAATAGTGGTTACATGAGAGCAACTTCAAAAAGCATGCATGAAAGTAAAAGTTGGTCTCTTTTGTAGAGAGCTTTTGCTTTTAATAACAGAAATTTCTATCTATAGTGAACCTTATTCTAAGCACCACTTTACTAATTGTTACTAAAAATAGAACCTTCTACATGGGTTTATCTACAAACTATATAAACTATAAATCGGATTATTGATGTTCGTCTTTTCACGCCTTTCATGCCCTCACGAACCTTTAGCTGCTATATCAAAACATTAATAAATTAATACTCCAACAAATCTTGATTCACTACATCCCATAATTCATAACACTCATTATTTTCAATGATGTGACATGTCATTGGCCATCCATATCAATTGAGGCTGGTTTCTTTTCAACTCTAACCTCTTTATCATTTGTGAAGTTATAGGATGTTTAATATGTTATTTATTCTATTTTCTACATAATAGTGAGTTTTTCAAAGTTCAAACAAATGGCACTAGTTGATTATGCTTTGTACATATAGAAATTTAATATGTGTTGGGTTTTGATGAGCAGTTCAAGGATCATGAAAGTGTGGACATCTTATCTTTGTTAAAACAAAACCTTGTATTTGAAGGGTTAATCAGTCACAAATTTATTAATTACTTTGAAGTAAGAGCACATGCACACCTTTCTATAAGTAGAGATATGAATCACCTCTTACAAATCTTTTCATTTTCCTACTTAATTTGTAAATAGAAGCTATATTTGGATTAATGAATTTTCTTCCAAATACATATTATTCTAGATAGATTTGACAAAGCATCTGAAAAAAGATTTTACCATACTATAATGTAAGTTTGTTGTCTCTTTGTCTTTACTATAAATTTTATTTTTTATAATTTTGACTTTTGCTTTTACATGCATTCATCTTTTTCTTTCTATGCACTATCTCTCTCTCCGTCTACATTTTTATGTGAGTACGATCACGTAACAGTTCATGCATGTAAAGAAGCTATGTATGTGTACATGCATGTAGTTATCTATATGCGCATGTATGTATGCATGCATGTAAAAAAGTATTTGTGTATGTGTCTATGTATGTATGAGTGCATTCTATTATGTAATTTTCCTTAATTTTTAAATGTGCGTTTCTATGTTTTACTACAAATTCTTTTGGCTTAAATCTTTGTTGTTCAAACACTATAGGATGTTTGCTTTAAAAATGACAAGATTGAAAATAAGTGGGTTGTTCACGAAGCCTAGAAAAAAATTATTAAACTTTTCAACGATTTTCTTTAAAATCTTTATTTTCCTTCAAATCCTATATATCTTATGGGTTTTGGCTTTTCATTGCATTCAGGCCATTATATCTTGCTTTGTGGGATACAGGGGATCGCAAGGTACTAAGACCATTCATTGTACAATTGTTCTTTTATTAATTCAAGGAAAAAAGGAAAGGGTATGAAAGAAAAACTTTCGGCCAAACAAAACTTCTCAAGCAGTTGAAATTGCTATAGGTTATGAAAATTTTCTTTATTACAGCACAAAGATACCCCTCCTTTTTTCAGTTTAAGTATCTCTTCATCATTGAGCGTTTCTTTAATTTTGCTTCGAATTGGCCGTCTTTTAATTAAAAAAATGCAACTTGTTTTCATGTACATGAATACTTATATATACATGTATATGTTCTCAATAAGCTTTATTCAAACGTATTTTGGCCTCATACATGGTGTTTTTCCACATGCTTGTACGATCAAGTTTCTCAAAATACTGCTTGTGGGTATTTTGCTACTTTGGATGAACCACTACGAATGCAAGTGGCAATCAAAGTCTTGTGTGTGTGATATCAGAGGTGGAACGCATTCACATAATGTACAACTACTCCAAAGTGACTTTTTGATGGCACACACCTCTATAATCCTGACAAAGGGAAGGAGGTACTATCTGTGTAAAAGTAGTTTACCATCTTCATTTTATAGCTCGTGCTTTTGGAGTGATGCAAACGTGTTTTCTTGCTGATTACCTCACCTCTGTTAGTACTTTCTGCTTGTATTAGACAAGGTAAATTACAAGAAGAAAAATATATGAGGGTGTCATATAATCTCTTCATCTCCATAGTAAGGATTTGATTCTCTCTATTTAAAGGGGCTAACATGGTGACGTGCTTCTCTGCCAAACCTAGCCTGATTCTTTTGTTTTGTTTTGTTTTTTTTTTTTTTTGAGAGTACAATGAGTTGGAAAAACACACACACCCCTAAGGTAGAGGTAACCATTTTGGGGAACTCATGGACACCCATCTTTGGAAACGCATGGGTATGTCTAGCCAACATTTGAACTCAAGAATTCCTCTTAGATACTCAATTCTTATGAGTTCATACCTTCTTAAATATCACTTCCTATATCCATTGCCAAACCTAGGCGAATTCTTTCATAATGCACAACTACTCCAAAGTGACTTTTTGATGGTACATACCTCTGTAGTCCTGACAAAAGTAAGATACTATCTGTGTAAAAGTAAATTTCTACCTCTGTGTACATATCCGAATGTGGCTTTTTAGAAGGCACATAGATTTGACATAAAGAGAGAAGCACAAGTGCTTAATAAGTATATAAGCACATAGCTTAATTTTATATATAAGTATTAGAAGCTCGTGCTTTTGGAGTGATGGGAACATGTTTTCTTGCTGATTACCTCACCTCTGTTAGTACTTTCTGCCTCAAGCATTGTAAAATGTTTCCAAGTTTTCCATGGCAAGATCTCGCTGGATTTGCTCTCTTAGTATTTGAAACTGTATCATGAAATACTAGGTTCCTATTTCTATTGAGCTATTAAAGATCTTTATTTTGACTTAGAACTTAAATTGTACTAGAAAGGTAAATTACAAGAAGAAATTTTTATGAGAGAGTTACATAATCTCTTCATCTCTATAGTAAGGATGTACAGAAACTATGAATTGACTTACTAATAGTAACTACCCCATTTTTCTTCTAAAGAAGCATAAGTTTTCAGATAATTTATTCTTCTTTTGTCCTTATACTCCATACTGGATAACCACCCACAGGTTTTCCTATTGTGTCCCTCCAAAAACCACATAATGACCTATATGAAGAGAATGGAATCCTAGGATGATCTTTTAAAAGTCTCATAATGAAGCATAAATTTGTGATGACAGGCAACACAATATTGCATCCAACACAACACAATCTTCCCCATCAGCAACTCCACCGACCGAGCTTCAACATTTGGAGTGTACTGTTACTTGAAATTTTCATTTCTCTTTTAAATATTCTGTCTTTTATCACCACCTTTAATTTAGACATTGTATGTTTGCAGAAATGTTTGTAGAAGGAATAGATATTGTATGTTTGCAGAAATGGTCATATGCCACAAGACAATTGTGACTATGCCCCTACAGTGAACTCAAGTCACCAGAAGAGTCTCCATGATCAACAACTCCATGAATCAAGGTTCTCTGAATAGTGTTCATTGCAACTAGAATTTATTTGTATGTTCTTATTAGTTTAAGTGCAATAGAAGTTTGTGCTTTTCATACATTTTTATGATACATGTTTTATCATGTGTACTTCGAACCGTTTGTATTGACTTTATGGTCCATGTCTTTATAAGGAGAGACCTCCATGCATCCGCCAAAATAATTTGAAGTTGGAAAAACAATGTAGAAGCTTTCTTAATTATGAATCAGGACTTAAAGTCCGTATATTTTTGAAACTAGTGAGCGATATGTTTTTTTCTTTTTTTTATTTCCATTTTTTGAGAATTTTTTTCGAAAGATGTCATCACAAGTGATGCCATGAACTCCAGCTTTCGAAAATCTCATGTACAAGTGCTGTAAAAAAATATGTCAAATTCCTCAAAGTTATCCCAACAATTTGAGACAAAAAAGATCATTTCAAGAGAATTTTAGTGTAAACAAGAGCCAGAAGCTGTTGTGAATGAAGAAGGCTGGGGATATTCATTACCTTTTTTTTGTCCTCAACATAATTAAATAGATTTTATTATTTTTTTTTTTTTTTTAAATAAAGGAAGTTCGGCCTTAGCCTCATTTGTAATGCCCAGTAGCTTGCCATACTCCTCCCCTGCATTGTGGGATTTGGGGGGTCCCATGGGCACTAGTCCCATTCACTTGTAACTTTTTCTCTTTATTATAAATAAATAGATATTTATTAGTTATGAGGAAATACAAAGCATTTAATAAACGTGTCATCCCCTTAGTGGGAGACCCATTTCTTTTTTTCCTAAAGCACACAAAGACAAAGAAGAAGTGTAAATTAGTGAAAGTATTGTAGAAATTTTCCAAGCGTAAATTAGTGAAAGTATTGTAAGTTTGGAAAGGGCAAGAGCCTAAAGAACAAGCCTGAATTCTTAACAATGTTCCACAAAATTCTCGGGAAACCTATGTAGGATAGATAGTGGAGCTTAGATACATAGAAATACCATTTCAAATCTACACAGGGAGTAGAGAGACAATATAGTATCCCTCCATTGGTTGGGAGGGGGGACTTTTTACAAACATTAATCAAATGACAATCATCTGAGATGGTAGTTTTGATGCTCCAAATACTAATGAGATCAATCTTTTTTATCCCTTGATAAAAGGAGAATATGAAATTCTTCTTTCCATTGTTGAATTCTAGAAGGTTTCTACTTATCTACATGAACCATAATGTATGTACTCTCCATATATTTAATAACATCAGGTCCATTCTTTTGCAGGATCCAAGAAGAACATTTTTAATTACAAGCACAATGTCCATCTTTTGACAATATGGTTAAATAAACTTCCAAAATGATTGGGCCTGGTTGCAGCTCCAAAACATGTAAGAAAGAGCCTCCACCTTGCCACAAAATGCACACAAACCTTCACTAATTTTTCACTTCTTGGCTTTGTTGCCACACCATAGCCCATTGTGTATGATCAGCCACTCTAGGAAGGGGTGCTTGATATTCTAAGGAAAGGAATAGATGCATTAGAATCTATACCTCCATGAGTGGGCATTACACATGATGTTCCACCCATTATTGAGCTTGTGCAAGATCTTGCTTATGGATCCTCTTCTACTTTCAAATTTCACCAACAAGCCTTTGGCAATATCATAAGTACAAATATGGATTTATTGACATGAGAGTTCCTCAACTCCTCCTTCAGGATAGTCTTGTAATTTAATAATACCTATTTACATGCCAAAAAGAGGTTGTTTAGGGCCAGAATAAAGTCATCAGACAATAACTCACCATTTGATGTGAATCCCAGCACACACTTCCAGTACTCATTGATTTTGATGAACAGTTTCATCTTGTTCCAACTATTTCACAATGAGCTGAAACATATAAAAAGTTGCTTATGCCCCATATTTGGAAGCATGATGAACAATATATTCTTATTATAGTAACAGTGATGATGATCATAAAAAGCATTTGGATATATTTTTTAATTTGTTACATAAAACACATTGTATGCTAATTGTGAAAAGAGTTTCTTCTTTCAAAAAAGAAAGAATGTTTAGGACACATGGTCTCTAATCAAGGAATTGATGTTGATCCAAAGGAAATAAAAGTTAATCAATATGATTTTGTTCTCAAATCTATTAGCGTAGTACAATCTTTTCTTGGATTATCTAGTTCTTATAATAATTTTTGTTAAGAAATATTCATATTTAGTTGTTCGAGTGACTTTGTTATTTAAGAAAAAGGATAATTTTTCATGGGGACAATCATAACAAAAGTAATTTGAAAGACTCAAACATGCTCTTTCACATGGGCCTATCTTAGAATTACCCAATATTGAGTTATAACCATACATGTTATGATAATGGATACTAGTGGCTCAAGTATGAAATTTTAATGCAAAATGATCATATAATTGTTGTTGAAATTAGAAAACGTAATCTTTTAGTAAAGAATTATACTACATGTGATAAAGAAATTTTGGATGTAGTACATGCACTAAAAATTTGGATGTAGTACATGCACAAAAAATTTGAATGCATATTTTATGGGTTATGAGGTTATAGTAATACTAGATCAGCAAGAAATAAAATATTTATGAAACAATCATTTATTTTCTATTAGATATATAAATGGGCTAATTTTAGTCAAAAAATTCACCCCATGTTTCAATACCAATTTAGAAAAATTAATATGATTCTTGATTGTGTTACTCATTTACCATTCCAAAGATCTATTTTCTTTTAAAGTAAGTAATATTCTACCATTCAAATTCATTCATTTAATGAAATGATTTCCACTTATTCATCTTATTTGTTATTCTCACATGCATGGAATAATTTCCAAAATTCATTATCACATAATGTTCAAGGTTGTAATGGATTCTTACATTTTCAAATGAAGTTATGCATTACATAATCTTTTTAGAGTTTGTTATGAAATAAATGCATGAACCTCCATACATGAGACACTATGGCATACAAAGAACTATTTATGCATACAAATAATTTTTCTTTTTTCTTACATAGATAAAATTTCACAAAATTTGTTTCACAATGTATTATATGTAAAAGAAATGAATTTTATCATGGTAAAATATTTCTCTTTTTAACGCTATTATCCATTCCCAAACAACCATGGCAAAGAACGTCTATAGAACATTACTACTATTTCTATGACATTGTCACATCATGATATGATTTGGATAATAATATATGGAATTAGAAAATATGCATGTTTTATTCCATATAAAAAGACACCTCTGCCTCGAAACTACTAAATTCTTTATTAAATGTAGTTTCAACATCATGGGTTTTTTTAAGTTATTTTGTCAAATCGTAATATTGGTTTTTTTATCATTTTTGGGTTATAGTGTTTCAAAATCTAGGATCACAAATGGATTTTTTTTTTCCACAAGAAAGTTCGATCATGGCCTACTCTCTCTGATTTTAATTAAATAAATAGAAAGAAAAAGTTACAAGTGAATGAGACTAGTGCTCTTGAGACCCCCTGAATCCCACAAAGTAGGGGCAAAACTTGCCGATCTAGAGAGAGTTACAAAGGAGGTTAACAACCCTCCCATCCCCCTCATGCGGGGCCCACTTGGGTTTAAGCTTACAGTTCTCGATAAGAAACACTTTATGATGCCTTAAAGGTAGGGACCTCTTATAGTTGGAGATTCTTTTGCCAAGGAGGAATAGAGACTTCTTGATCGACCACTCTTTAGGAGGGTGTCCAAAGTTGCTAGTGCACCGTTCCCTCCAGCTCTTCCACACGGTTTCCCCTCTTATAGCATTCTACAGTGTCACTAAGAAGCCGATTGCTTCGCCAAACAGTGCTTGCTTCTAGGTGATTTGTGCATGTAGTTGCAAAATATTCCCAAGGGTCTGCTAGAGCTGGAGAGACTTGGGGCAAGCGAAGAAGATGTGACCCAAATCCTCGATGTTGTGGTAGCATCACTTGCACCGATGTGGTGCCCCACAAATTGTGTTAGCCTTTAGGTTGGTCTAGATAGCACAGTGGAGAACTTTCCAGATGAGAATCGATTTTTTGATCTCGATGAGGGGATGCCAGATAGGTATGAACTTCAAATCCCAATGCAGTCTTGTCCAAGTCAGACATCACTTCTTGTTAAGCATGATATGGTATTCCGTTTTCACCTTGATTCTAGGAATTTGGGACAAACGATTGCCATTGTGCCAAATAAGACCTTCATGGCACGACGAGTCTCACCCAATGAGGAGTTTGGTTTTTGAATGATCCCAAGCGAAGCATCTACTCTGAAGGAGACTCCATTCTTCATAGTTCACTCTTGTTTCTAGGTCTATGTCCTCAAATCTGATCCATTGGCCAGTTTCTTGTTTCCAAAGGTGTCTCTATTGTCTCAAACCCTTGTTCTAGAGCCTCTTAGCATTTTGGAGGTTCCAAGATACCACACCCCTGATGCCCAAGATCAAGAACCATATTGAGTCATTTTGTCTGATACCAACCACCCATTTCCAATCTTCTTTGACTCTGACAAATTGTTTGAACTTATTCCAACTCTTCCATAGGGAGCACACAAGATTCAAGCCTTTAGAGGAAACCAAAATTGGGGAGAATAAAAGGGTAAGGAGGTCCAAGTCCTTCCAACCAGGGAGGCCCACTAACCTAAACATGTTCTTGTTCTTGAAAATGAGCTTTGCCCAAGATGTCTCACAATTGCGCCAAGCCCTGATGATCCATTATGCCAGAAACTTGTTAGCCATGCCTTCAATATCCATAATGCCTAGACCTCCACAATCTTTTTGGCTGATATAGGTAGACCATTTAATTTTGGGAACCCCTCTTCTGTTGTGGTCCCCTATCCAAAGAAAGTTTATGTAGATTCTTTACAGTTTGCTAAGCTCTTGATCTTTCGGCCTCTAGCAAGAGAGAAAGTAAGTGGTTGAGGAGATGAGGAAGGTATTAATTACCATGGCATGGCTTGCAAGGTTGATTTGCATGCCTTTCAAATATGCCAACTTGTTGTCTACTTTGGAAAGGACCCAATTTCATCGTTGCTCCATTGAGACACCAAAGCCTACCAAGTAGGCAGAAGACCTGATCCCTGGGGATAATTTGTCAACCATGTTCAACGAGCACTTGGGGAGGCGATCTGATGATGGCACGGAAAACGGTTTTACAGTGATCGATTTTGATGCGAGAGGCCTCACAAAAAGTGTCAGGGCACCCCCAAAAGGCTTCGATGCTAGTCAAATCATTATGCACAAATGTGTTCATGTCATTTTCAAAAAGTCTCATGATCATCTGACCATGGTTGAGAGGTAGAGAGAGACCTTTAATATGACCCATTTCCATCTGATTTTGCACGAGGCGACCGAGTCCTTTCATGGAAGTAGCAAAGAGCAGAGGGGCCAATGGGCATCCTTGCCTAATAGATCATTTTAACCCGATAGCCTTCGATAACTAGTCATTGATATTTATTTGCATCGATGCATTCCCAACAAAGTAGCAATCATCTTAGTGAATTTTTTATTGCAGATGAGGTCTTTAAGAGATTGGAGAACAAAGTCCCATTCTAGCGTGTCATAAACTTTGTCAAAGTCGATTTTAAGGAATACAACATCTTGCTTGGACTCTTCAACGAAGTCAAGACCTTCCCAAATATCAATAATGGCTTCTACTATTGATCCACCCTTGATGAACCTTTTTTGGTCCTCTGTAAGCCACCTCTTCAAGGGATAAGAAATTTTCTTCGCAATAACTTTCGCAAGAATCTTGTACCCTGTTTGAAGCATCATGATTGGGTGCCAGTTTTCAATCCTATTCTTGTTATCTTTTTTATGGATAAGCTTGATGACACTGTTGTTTAGGCATTCAGGAAGGGCATCAAAAGATAGTGTCTCTTGCCAAAACAAGCACAATGGGGTGGCTACCACCTGTCTGAAAAACTTAAAGGCTCCTTAGTGAGGCCATCAAGAACCGGGATTTTCCCATTGGGGAGCATGTTGATGACTTCAAGAAATCTCATTATTTGAAATGGGTACATCAAGGAGAGACTTCAATTTATGCAGTATTCTCAAGGGAGAGACTCTCGAGATGGTTGCCATGCAATCCCTCCTGTGGGGGGAAAGAGGCATCGAAACCCCCAAGAGTGGGGTAAAATGATCAACAATAGTAGCATTGTTTTCTTCTTCCATTTTACATTCGACCCCATTACTACCTATTAAAAAGGGAATTGAATCTCTAGTTTGCTTCCTCTTGAAGATGCTACACATCTCTTTAGTTAGTTTGTCAGCCTTGCCTGCCCACCAGTCTTTAAAGTACATTTGCAAGTTTTTCCTTTGAATTTCTTCCTCATATCTCAACCTACCTCTGATTTTTCGTGTCTGGTATTGGGAGCTCCCTTTTTTCACTTCCTCCTCAAAGTGCCAGAGTCTTCAATAGAGCTTCTCTCTCCATCTTCACTGAACATTGTGAAGCATCTTATGTGTTCTAACCACAATTGGATGAGTCTTCTCAGCTGTAGCCCTCCAACATTTGGCTGGTGAGGCACCATTGGCGAAGACCGAGTTCCATACCAAGGTAATTTCCTAATGAACAAAGGGAAGGGAGAAAGCCATCGGGCAAGCATGAAACCAAGGTGATTTCTTGAATTTGGCAATCAACTTGAAAGTGAGAGTAGTAGGGTAGTGGTATGATATGGCGAGGTCAATGTGTTGCAAGATGTCAGGCTGGACCCAGTAGTGAATAATGTTCTAGAAAATATAGTGTTATAACTTATGGAATATGTTGAACAATGCATTCTTGGAGTGTTAAATTATTATTGAACAATGCATTGTTAGAGTTTTAAATTATTAATGTATTAATGTGTTTTTGATGTTTTTGATATAGCAACTGAAGGTTCGTGAGGAGCGTGCAAAGCGTGAAAGGGCGGACATCAATAATCCGAATTATAATTTATTTAGTTTGTAAATAAACCCGCGTAGAAGGTTCTATTGTTAGAAACAGTTAGAAAAGTAATGGTTAGAATAAGGGTCGTTGTAGACCGCAGTTTCTGTTATTGAAAGCAATGGCTTTCTGTAAAAGTTAGCAACTTTTAGTTTCACGCTTGCTTTTCAAAGCCGCTCTCATGTAACCACTCTTTTCGACGTAATCAAAAATTCCTATAAATACATGCACTCTGTGGACTGTTGAAACAGAGTGAATGGAGGGAGATTGCACCCAATACTGCATTCAGTCTCGTCTCTTGCTGTCTCTATTATTTTGTGTGTTTTCTACATTCGTAACCTCTGTTTGCACGTGAGCAAGATCCTGACAACATATAGCTTCTATCAATTCTCGCTTTCCTCAAGTCATCCCTTGCTTGGAGGTTGGACCACGAGAAGCCATTTGTATCTTTAATCTCCACTAGGTCTAGGAAGAGCTTGATTTTGTCACAGATATCTTTCTCCTAGCCATCAATGGTAGGCCCCATGTTGTCCCACCGATCCGAAGGGTCTTCCACCATGTCGAAGTCTCTCCAAAGCATCACATTGTGGGAAAGCGAGTCCAAACAGACCCAAGTGTCAATCTGCTCAAACTCCCTATTTGGGGCATACATGGAGACCACAATGAATTGGAAGGGGCCTCCGAAGGAGGCAGCAATCCAACGATGTTTCTGATTCTCGCAGGAGTTGACTAGTCTACCAAACCAAAAGTTATTTATTCCAATAGTTGTGCCACCCGCCCCCCTTGGGTGAGAAGTGGAGACCCAGACATGGGTCGAAGAGATGCGTTTGAGTTGTTTCTGAAGGTCCTCTCCATCGATTTTAATCTCTTGAATACATATAAAATATGGGTTTAGGCTATTATCACGAAACCATTGTCCAATAATAGTCGCTCTTCAAGGGTCAATCAACCCCCTGGCATTAAATGATATGATAATCATTATCAATGGTTTCACTCTTTGCAAAGAGGGGCCTTGTCTTTTTTTTCTTGGGTTCATCTTTTTTCCTCAAACACTAGAGATCCTATCCACAAATCTTACCCTTAAGGGGGCTCTTCCATGGCATTTCCAATGGTTGTTTCCCCTTATGAGTCACCTTCTATGGGAAAGATGTACAAACTCTAACGGAGGCCTTGGGTCAAAGATTTGGCCAATAAGGCACGTTTTCAATTGTTCTTCTTGCTTCACCAAGCCCTTGCTTAAGGAAACCACCAAGGAAATGCAACCAGGGGGATTCCCAGCAGCCTCAGAAGAACCCAACACCGGTGAGGGTGCCACATTGCTAACTACAAGGGAACCGAGCATGCTGACCATGGGAGTCGGGTGTAGGCTGAAGTTAAAATTCTTCTTGAAATCCACTTTAAATCAAACTTCTGAGGTCTCTTTCTCTTTTTAGATACTCGCGATGGCACACTTGAAGTCAAATCCAAGAGGGACGATAAACTTTCGCTCTTCGCCACCTCACATAACGCGAGATAACTCAGCCAAAGGACACATCCTCCTTGCAAAGAGCACGAGGGGCACCTTCACTCGAAAAGCTTGATTAATTTATTGCTGCAAGGATAAGCCCAAGTTCAAAGTTCTGCTTTAAATCTCCAAAAAAAAACGAGACACAAAGCACCTCCAGACGCGGTATTACCTCTCCATTACTGATGGACAATGAAGGAGGTCCCTTGAAGTGCCCGTGGCCTCTTTATGGCATGCTTCGCCTTATCCACAAAAAGGAATCATGCAGAGTTGAGGCTGTAAAAACTCTGAGTTGAGGCTGTAAAAACTCAATTGAGACTTCCACGACTGATGGCTTCAACGATCGACGGGTTCCACGTTCGACCGATTCCACGATTGATACTTCTGAGCGTGTCCATCGCAGGCTAGCGCCTTCCTCGATTGACGGTTTCCACGATTGACGCTTTCCACGGTTCCATTTCATCAATCGCAAGTTGCGCGTCCCCGACTGACAGGTTCGCGGGAGCTCGGATCAAACCCCTTGTCCACCATCGAGTATTCAAAGCAGCCAATCAGTCGCGATTGATACAGCCATTGATCGCGACTGATACATTCAGTCAATCGCGATTGATACATATTGATCGTCGTTTACACGCACCTGAACCACTGTTTGCAAGCTAGCGGCGTCATAATCGGTCAGTCGTGAAGCCCTCAGTCCATCGCGACCGATTGAGGGGTTGCACTCGATCGACAGAGGAATGCTAAGTGACCGTTGCACGCGGTCGACTGATAACCTGATGTGGCTGCGATGGATAAGGGTGGCCTCGTCAATCGTTTTGAACTCTGTGTCGATCGTCTTCTAAGACGACGTGGCTGCGATCGACAGAGAATTTTTTTAATTTTAAAGTGATAATTTTAATTTTAATTTTTAATTTTAGAAATCGACCAAGAGATCTACTCGGCGGGCAGCGCGCGTGAAAAGCTTGTGAAACTTCTTATTTGAATTAGGCACCGTTGCTTGATTCTCGTTGTTTGTGAAGAATTAAAGCTCTATTTATGTTCCGCTTTTGATCGCATTTGCATTTGAGGAACAAAATTTGCGGATTTAACTCCTAAGCAATATATAACTTTCCCCATTGAGATGGAGTCCGTCCCAGTGGACGTCACGCCCCCAGAGGTCTCTTTATGCAAGGAGTCTGTGGCGGCAAAGCAAGAAGAACTGAAGAAAACTTGCCTGATCGGTCAAATGTTTGGCCCCAGGCCCCCTCTTGAAAATGTGAGAACTTGGCTTCGCAAGGAGTGGTTCCCGCGTGGGCTGATTGTGTCCAAATGTCAATTCCTGCCGGCGAATCACCTGCTTCTAGTATTTGAGAACGAAGAGATGGCTTTCCAAGCCCTGCAAGCCGGCTCCTGGCAAGTGGGCCGGTCCACCCTCTGCCTTTTTAAATGGACCCCAGACTTTGTCCCGAACAGATCAAAGCCTCTTCGTTACCCGCTTTGGGTAGAGCTTCCCAATCTGCCTTTCTTCATGTATGGATTTCTTCGTGAAATCGTCTCACCGATCGGTCGCCCGATGGCCGCAAGACAGGATGTTGGGGGGTTAATCTACGATGGTGCTCAACATTCTTTCAATGCAAGATGGCATCCACAGATCTGCGTTGAAACAGACCTGAATCAGGTCCTTCCCTCGAAGATCTCCATAAACTGTGGAGATGGTAAGACCTGGACACAAGAGGTTACTTACAAGAATTTGCCAAACGCGTGCTTCCGGTGCGGGCATCAAGGTCATAGGATCAAAGACTGCCCCTTGAAGAAAAGTTCCAATAAAAACAAGCTTAAACTAGATGGGACCCTAGACCCCCTCCCCCAAGATGACACTCGGGGTCATCCCCCTCCTATGGAGGAAGAAGAGGGAACTCGCGTTGCTGAGACGGATTCAGAAGGATTCACTGAAGTGAGACGCAGGAGGAAAGTTAGCCCTCGAAGATCAACAGCAAGGAATACTACGACAGTTGCCCCCTTGAATAACATATACAATAACCTAGAAAAAGAGATTAATGAGATCGACTTCCCAGGGGACAACCACTTTGAAGAAGACCCCACTGATAATACCCTTGGGTGCTCTACCAGCAAAGAAGACAACCAAGAAGGTTATACCACGAGTAAAGAGGAAGGCTTCACTACCAGCAATGAAGACAACCCAGACAGCGAAAGCTCCTCTCTAGGTCCTACCCTCCCGGTATGCTTTCCAAGATTACCGCAACAAAAGTCAAAGCTTAAAGGAAAACAACCTTCCGGCATGCCTTGGAAGAGCCCCCTCAAGAGTAGGATCCTTAATCAAGAAGTAGGGAGGAAAAAAGAAGACCACAAGAAGAAAAAAGATCGGGTCCCTCCCCTCAAAGAGGGAAACCATCATCAATGAAATTCACATCTCTAAACGTCAGGGGTCTGTCTGACCCGTCAAGAGCTTCGATTCTTGGCCAGTGGTTCAAAGACAAGTGCTTCGCCCCGGACTTTATTTGCTTACAAGAGGTTAAAATCGACGGAGAGGATCTACAAAAACGGCTTAAATGCATTTCTCCGAACCACCTTTGGTTCTCCACTTCTCACCCTAGAGGGACGGGGGGTGCTTCTATCGGCATTAGTCACTCCTTGTCTGGCAATGTGACCTCGACTTTTGAAGGTCGGAATCATCGTTGGATTGCTGCCTCTCTCGGGTTCCCTTTCCAGTTCACTGTGGTCTCAATTTATGCCCCTAATGGTGAAGCAGATAGAATGGATACTTGGGCTTCCCTCGACTCCCTTTCACACAATGTTCTGATTTGTGGGGACTTCAACATGGTTGAGTTTCCTGAGGACCGATGGAATAACAAAGGAAAAATTATTGATGGTCAGGAGAAAGAGATATGGGATAAAATCAAGCTCCATCTCGACCTGGTCGAGGTGAAAGACATGAAGGGGTTCTCCTGGTCAAATCTCCAGTCGGGGGACTCTTTGAGGAAAGCAAGACTTGATAGATGCTACATCGATCAGAACACCATCCTTCAGTGGGGTATTCCTTCGATTTCCCAACACATGGACCTGACTATCTCAGACCACTATCCGATTACTCTGTCTTTCAAACCGATTCCCATGCTCCAGAAAGCTCCTTGGTTTCATGCCTGTCAGACATCGTTTTCCCTCCTCTCTGTCCACCAAGAAATTTATGAGGTGTGGACGGAAGCCTTTGCCTACTGTAATGAACCGGCTAAGTGTTGGAGAAGCACAGTAGAAAGGACTCGAAAAATTCTAATCAGGACTCAAAAGGCTATAAGAGAAATCCGAAAAAAAAGAGAGAAACGGTGTACCGGAGGCTCTCACGACTTGAAGAAGAGGTGAACAAAGGTAAGCTACATTGCCAACAAGGTCTTTTGAAAATCAGGGGAAGACTAAGGTTAGAGGAGGAGGTTCAAAGGAAAAATCTTCAAATTTTCTTCAAAGATTGGTGGGCAGGGAAGGCTGACAAACCAACGAAAGAGATGTGTAACATCCTCAAAAGGAAACAAGCTAGGGAATCCATCCCCCTAATGGTCGATAACAATGGAACTGAATGTTGCACGGAAGTGGAGAATAGATCTACCATCATCGAACACTTTAACAATCTTCTCGGGGTCTCGACTCCTCTTTCCCCCCACAGGTGTGAATCCATGGCAACCATCTCAAGGGTTGCTCAAACCAGAATCCCACAGAACTTGATTGCTCTACTGGATGCTAACATCTCCGAGAATGAAATTATCGCGGTTATTGATGCCCTTCCTAATGGGAAAAGTCCGGGTCCGGATGGCCTTACCAATGAGTTTTTCAAGTCCTTCAAACATCAGGTGGCCACCCCGCTGCGCCTCGTGTGGCAAGAGGCTCTCTCTTTCGGTGCCCTCCCTGAGTGCCTGAATAATGGCGTCATCAAGTTAATCCACAAACGGGGAGATAAGAACAAAATTGAAAACTGGCGTCCGATTACCATGCTCTAAACTGGATACAAGATAATTGCAAAAGTTATCGCCAACAGAATCTCTTGTCATTTAAAGTCATGGCTGTGCGAGGACCAGAAAGGTTTTATCAAAGGTAGATCTATACTTGAAGCAATTATCGATATTTGGGAAGGCCTTGCTTTTGCTGAGGAGTCTGCTCAAGATCTGGTATTCATTAAGATCGACTTCGACAAAGCGTATGATAGATTGGAATGGGACTTTATTCTTCAATCATTGAAAGACCTTGGATGCAGTCAAAAGTTCACGAAGATGGTTTCCACTCTTCTTGGAAATGCTTCAACTAGAATAAACATCAACGGTAAGCTCTCTGAGCCCATTCGTTTAAAAAGATCAATTAGGCAAGCGTGCCCTCTGGCTCCATTACCATTCGCTATCGCCTCAAATGCACTCAGCTGCCTATCAAAGCATCACATGGACGCTGGCAATCTCAAGGGTCTTTCCTTACCTCTAAGTCATGGCCAAATGATTGTGAGACTTTTTGCTGATGACATGAATGCCTTTGTGCATAACGATATAAACAGCATTGAGGTGTTTTGGTGGTGCCTCCACCCCTTTTGTGTGGCATCAAGCTCAAAAATCAACCACACTAAAACTGCTTTTAGAGCAATCAGCGGACATACTCCCCAATTGTTGGTGGATCGGGGGTGTCAAGTTATCCCTAGCGGTCAAGTCTTCCGTCTCCTTGGCATTCCGATGGGTTTCGATATCTCAATGGACCAACGCTGGAACAGGGTGCTATCCAAGCTGGATAGGAAGCTGAATCAGTGGAAAGGTATGCAAGTCAACCTGGCAGGGCGTGCTATGGTGGTTAACACATTTATGTTGTCTACAATTATTTACTTTATCTCGTGTTGGAGACCTAAGGAGAAAAACTTGGCCAAAGTGGAAAGAATCTACAGAAACTTCCTTTGGACTGGGGACCCCAATAGAAGGGGGATTCCCAAAATCAAATGGGAAACTTGCATTAGCCGTAAAGACTCAGGGGGCTTGGGAATTTTGGATATTGTTGGGTTGGCTGACAAGTTGGCTGCAAAGTGGCTTATCAAGGCTTGGAGCAATAGGGAGTCCTCTTGGGCCAAATTCATCTTCAGAAACACGGAAGACCTTACCTTTGTTGGCCACCCTGGTTGGAAGGACTTAGGAATTCTCACGCTTTTGTTCTCCCCCCACCCGGTCTTCCCTAAAGGCTCTAGCCTCGTGTGTTCCTTATGGAAGAATTGGAACAAGGCCAAACAGTTCATCAGAATCAGTGATGAGTGGAAGTGGGCGGCTGGCATAAGAGAAAATGATTCTATTTGGTTCCCGATCAGTGGCATTCGGGGGGTGGAGTCTTGGAACCTCCAAACTGCAAGGCGGTTATGGAACAAGGGGTTCAAACAGTGGAAACAACTCTGGAAACAAGAGACCAGCCAGTGGATTAGGTTCGAAGAATTGGATCCGAGACTTAGAGTTACCTTCGAGGAATGGACTCTTCTTCAAAGCAGGTGTTTAGCCTGGGACCGCTCTACTACCCACCTTCTTTGCGGTTAGGATCTTCCTTGCTTGGAGGGCCTCAAATGGAGCAATGGTAAGAAGCTTTCCAGAATCCCCAACTTCAAAGAGGATTTGGATGTTCACCACACCCTTAACAAGAGATGGTGCCTCTCTTGGACCAAACTTCGGTGGGAGCTTAAATTCATGTCTATTTGGCACCCCCTAATTGAGGTCAAAAAGTCCGTTCTCATGTGGCAGATCTTGCATAAAGGTATCTGGACCAATGCAAGGGCTAACAAAATCTGTGGTGTGCCGCCATGGTGCAAGCGTTGCCATCGGTGCATCAAAGATTTAGCTCACCTATTCTTCGACTGCCCCAAGTCCCGCGTTATCTGGCATCACGTGACCCGAGTTTTGAGACTCACGCGTCAAATCAACTGGCAACAAGTGATGTTGGGTGAGGCGATCGGCTGCTCATCGAGGCTGTGGAATGCCATCAGAGGTGAGGCTCTCTGGAAGATTTGGAGGGAGCGCTGTGCTGTCAATTTTGGCCAAACCACTAAGGAATGGTCGATCGAGAAATCTTTGTTTCTCCTTGGTAAAAGAATCTCCCGAGTGAAGAGTTCACCACCATTTAGACATCACTGTATTTATCTACTCGAAAACAACAAGTTGAAACCCAAATGGGTCCCACATGAGGGTGATGATAATTTTATCCGCCTCATTTGTAATGCCCTGTAGCTTGCCTTACTCCTCCCCTGCATTGTGGGATTTGGGGGGTCCCATGGGCACTAGTCCCATTCACTTGTAACTTTTTCTCTTTATTATAATTAAAGTCCGGGAGATTAGGCTAAGGCCGAACTTCCTTTATTTTAAAAAAAAAAAAAAAAAGCACCTCGAGACGCGCAAGCAAGGCGGTTACACTTCACGAAACAAATGGATTTTTAGTTCTGCTTTTCATCTTGGAAGTTGGCAGTAATGCTCAAAGTGAAGTAACTAAAAGAGAGCTCGTTTTGATCGTACATGATTTGGACATGGTGGAACGCATTCACATAATGTACAACTACTCCAAAGTGACTTTTTGATGGCATACCTCTATAATCCTTACAAAGGGAGATACTATCTGTGTAAAAGTAAGATACTATGTGTGTAAAAGTACTTTATCATCTTCATTTTATATAAAAGTAGTAGAAGCTCGTGCTTTTGGAGTGATGGAAACATGTTTTCTTGCTGATTACCTCACCTCTGTTAGTACTTTCTGCCTGTATTAGACAGATATATTACAAGAAGAAAAATCTATGAGAGAGTCATATAATCTCTTCATCCCTATATAATCTCTCCATCCCTATATAATCTCTCCATCCCTATAGTAAGGATTTCATTCTCTTTTTAAAGGGTCTAACATGGTCACGTGCTTCTTTGCCAAGCCTAGCCTAATTCTTTTTTTTTTAGAGTACAATGATTTGGAAAGACAGACACACCCGACATTGTAAGGTAGAGGCACCCATCTTGGGGAACTCATGGACACCCATCTTTGGGAACTCATGGATATGTCCATCCAAGATCTGAACTCCGAACTTCCTCCTTGAGATTCAATCCTTATGAGTTCATACCTTCTTAAATATCACTTCCTATATCAATTTCCAAACCTAGGCGAATTCTTATGAATTCTCTTACTGATATTAACTACTCCATTTTCTTATTTTCTAAAGGAGAATAAGTCTTCAAATAAATTATTCTCTTTTTTTCCTTTTATTCCATACTTGATAACCGCTCAAAGGCTATTCTATTGTGTCCCTCCAAAAAGCACATCATGACCTATATGAAGAGAAGGGAATATATGAGGATATTTCAAAAGCCTCCTATTGAAAATCATAAATTTGTGAACACAAGCAACACAATATTACACCCAAATAACAAACTCATCCAAACATTTATCCCTTTAACAATAATCAACATATACTTCTCCTATTTTTATTGTATTTATAATCACTATTTGAAAAGTTTGACATCAGTTATAGAAGGAATGGGCATCTCCCACAACACAATTGTCCCCATGTGACCTCAACCACGTGAAAACTCTTCCCCCATCAGCAACTCCATCGACCGAGCTTCACCATTTGGAGTTTACTCTTCCTTGAAACTTTTTCTTTTTTAAATATTATTTATTTTATCAAGACCTTTAATTTTGACATTGTATGTTTGCAAAAGGAATAGACATTGTATGTTTGCAGAAATGTCAAAATTACAAATTCAAGGGGGATAGGCATTGTATGTTTGCAGAAATGTTCATATGCCACAAGAAAATTTTGACATAAACAACCCACAAGAAAATTATCCATGAATAGTGCTCATTGCCACTAGACTTTATCGGTATGGTCTGATCAGTTTTTTTTTTTTTGATACATGTTTTGTTATGTTTTTTATCCATGTACCTCAAACCGTTTTTATTCACCGTTTGTTTTGATGCATGTTTTGTTATCTCTTTATCAGGAGAGAGGCCGCCATGCATCCACCAAAATAATTTGAAGTTCTTTTTTTCACAAAGAAGTTCGGCAATAGCCTACTTTTTTTAACTTTAATTAATAAAAAAAACAATTGTACCCTCCAAATCCCACAAAGCAAAGCTTGCTTAAAACTTTCTAGAAAACATTACAAAGAAGGTTGATAACCCTTTGGTCCCCCTTATGAGGGGCTCACTTGCTTTTAATTGGTAGCCCTCCTAAAGAATGGTCGATCAAGAAATTTGATTTCCTTTTAGGCAAAAGAATTTCCAATTATAAGAAGCCCCCGCCTTTTAGACATCATAGAGCATTTTTCCTTGAGAGCAAGAACATCATTTGAGAGCAACAAAATAATTCACTTACTGATGGTAATTAGCCCATTTTTCCTCTAAAGAAGAATAAGTTTTCAAATAATTTATTCTTCATTTGTCCTTATATTCCATAATGTATGCTTGCAGAAATGTTTGTAGAAGGAATCGACGTTGTATGAAATCTTCATATGCCACCAAACAGTTGTGACTATGCCCCTACAATGAACTCAACCCACCAAAAAAGTCTCCATGATCAACAACTCCATGAATCAAGCTTCACTGAATATGTTCATTGTCACTAGACTTTATTTGTATGTTCATTTTAGTTTAAGTGCAATAGAAGTTTGTGCTTTTCTTACAATTTTTTTTATACATGTTTTATTATTGTTGGGTGTGTGTAGAAGTGCTAGAGACACATAAGAAGCACACACAAGGACCACAAATGCGGCAAGACACACAGAGAAGACGATGGCTGGAATAGCTCTCTCTATTGACGATGAACTGAACTGAAGTAAGAGCTGAATAATATCCCTAAGTAATAAGTACCACCACATATGAGAGTATCAAGTATGTAGTAACATGGGGAAAAAACCTCTAGCCAGCACTAGAGTAAAAAGTGCACATGTATAGGGAAAAGGTTCACATCAAAGCTACTCGAGGAACTCATAAGTGTAACAAACCCCCCTAGAGCGAATGATGTGAACACATACAGGGAGTGAAAGATCAGCTCCCACAAGGTAATAAGCCTAAAGCTTTGCGAAAAGCTTCAAACATTTCCCGTGGAAGAGCTTTGGTGAATATGTCTGCCACATTATCTTGTGGAGGCACATATACCAAATCAATATCTCTTGCATGAAGGCGCTCTCTCACATAGTGATAATGTACCTCAATATGTTTGGTCCGTGCATGAAACACTGGGTTTCGTGCAATACCCAAAGCGCTCTGACTATCAGTGAGAATATGCATAGCAGCATCAATCTCCATGCAAAGATCCATCAATAGGCATCTCACCCATATACACTCCACTGTCGCTGTGAAAACTGCCCTGTACTGAGCTTCACAAATCAATGTCGCCACTGTAGGTTTCTTCTTACTCAACCAAGATATGCATGAGCCTCCAAGGAAAAAGCAATTACCACTAGTGGACACGCAAGTATCATAACAACCAACCCAATCACTATTTGTAAAAGCATGCAAGCATGGTTAAATATCTTTGCCATAAAAGAGACCTAAGCTTGCCTCAGAGATATCTAAACACACGTTTCACCGCTTGCCAATGCTTAGTGCCAGGGCTATGCATGAATCGACTCAACTGGGAAACTGCATACTGTATATCCGGCCTTGTGTTGCATGCATATATAAGACATCCCATGGCTTGCTGATAAAGAGAAGTGTCAAATGCATCACTAGAATCCTCAACAGAGACCTGAATCCTGTCTCAACTGGTGTGGAAACTGGCTTGCAATCCTCAAAGTCAAAACATTCAAGTAGTTTTTCAACATACTTTGCTTGATGCATAACAATTCCCCCTCAACAGATACAAACTGGATGCCAAGATAGTAACTCAAAAGACCAAGATAAGTGACATCAAAAGCATGCTGCAAATCAGCCATAAGAATGTTAAGTGTTGCATCACATGACCCTGTCAAGAGTATGTCATCGACATAAAGAACAAGCACTATAAAATCAGCCCCATTTTTGCATACATAGAGTGTGCTTTCAATCGGACTACATGTGAAGCCAAGAGCAATCAAGTGCTTATAGATTTTGTCATACCATGCACGTGGAGCTTGCTTGAGACCATACAAGGCTTTATGCAAGGGACAAACCATATGATCTTTCCCTTTCATAGCAAATCTAGGAGGTTGCTTCACATAAACTCTTCTTGCAAATCACCGTTCAAGAAGGTTGTTTTTATGTCCAACTGATGCACTTTCCAACCTCGATGGGCAGCCAATGCAACCACAGTACGAATGGTAGTCATGTGTGAAGTAGGTGCAAAAGTTTCCTCATAGTCAATGCCATATTGTTGCACATATCCTTTGGCAACCAATCTAGCTTTGTAGCAATCAATGCTACCATCAGATTTTCTCTTAATCTTGTAAACCCACTTTGTACCAATGGCATTCTTTCCTTTTGGCAATTCACATAACTCCCAAGTACCATTCCTATGTATGGAATCCATTTCTGATTGCATAGCACTCATCCATTGTGGATCATCACATGCATCTTCAATAAGAGAGCTTGATCTTGTTCTACCAAGTAAAGGTGCACTCAATTTGCTATCCTGCAAAGTTTGTTTCAGCCACTTTGGCATAGTTTGTGCACTCTTGATAGACATGCATTCATTATGTAATACATCTTCAACATTCATATCATAGGTGGGCTGGATTTCATGCTCATTTTCAGCCATATTTTGACGCAAATGTTCAGCCATATGTGGTTGGAAATTTCCAATAGTTTTGGCAATTTTGGGCTGAAATTTTTCAGCCATGTTTGGCTAGAAATTCTCTACATTTTCAGCCCTATTTGGCTGGAAATTTTTAGCCCTTTGAACCTGAGTTGGCTGGTCTACATGGCCATAGTCAAGCGCACCATTTTGGAACAAAGGCATGAGTGTATCGAACACATCTTGTGAGCTAATTGTTGGCTGTTTTTTGCATTCAAGTACAGAGAAAACTGAATTTTCAGTAAATACCACATCTCGACTCACAATAATTGTCTTCGTCAATGGATGGTACAAACGATATCCCTTACTTTCAGTACTATAACCAACAAATATACATTTCTTTACCTTGTCATCAAGTTTGTGACATTGTTGTGATGGCACAAGAGCATATGCCAAACAATGAAACACACGCATATGACTAACCATAGGCTTATGAACATTCCAAGCCTCATAAGGAGTGATGACTAGCGATTCAACACATAATTTGCACACATGATAGCTTCCATCCAAAACTTATCAGGAAGATGCTTTCCTTTAACCATACATCGTGCCATTTCAAGAAGATTTCTATTTTTACGCTCCACAACACCATTTTGCTGAGGTGTATATGGCACTGTACGTTGGTGTGAAATACCTCTTTCACGAAGAAAAGCATTAAACTCATGTGACATGTATTCACCACCACGATCCGTGCATAGAGTCAAAATCTTTTGTGAAGAAAAATTTTCAGCCATAGCTAAAAATGCTTTGAAGCAAGAAAATACCTCATTGTTTGCTTTCATAGGATACACCTATGTATGGCGAGTACCATCGTCAATGAAGGTAACAAAATATACATGCCTCCCAAAAGATGGACTCTTGACGGGACCACATACATCACTATGACCAAGCTGCAATTTTCTTGTAATGTGTGTATGACTATCTTTTGGAAAAGAAGCATGATGCATTTTTCCAAGAATGCAACCTTCACATGCATGCTTTTCAATGGACTCAAGAGTAGGCAAACCAATAACCATGTCCTTCTTTTGCAAATAAAGCAAACGATTGAAGTTCAAATGACCAAAACGAGCATGACAAAGCTCCATTTTAGCCATGGAAGAAGTATGAGCAACCAAGGCATTCGAGGCAGTCCTCTTGTATGTATCCATGCGATACAAACCATTACATAATGTACCGGACATCATGATAACATCACCATTGCTGAAATCATGAACCATACACTTATCATCAACAAAGTGTACATGAAGTCCAGCTTTGGCAATCAAGGGAACTGAAATTAAGTTCTTCTTGATACCGAGCACATACAATGCATTTTTCAAGAGACTCACACCTCCATTTGCAGCTATAAGCTCAATTTCGCATACTCCGATGATAGGATAAGAGGCATTGTTTGCACACACCACATGTCCTCCTTTGGGTGCATCTTTCAAAGAGGCAAAAAATCTTTTGCATGATGTTATGTGCTTGGAAGCACCATTATCAATGAACCAATCTGAATCAGCCTCACTCACAACCATACATTTGGAATGCAAAGAAGCATCATAATGACACGTAACAACACATGCCCAAAAATCTTGAGCCATGTTAGCTTCATCATTCTTTACACTTGCTGATTTTTCAGCAATAGACATGCCGGATTCCTTCTTCTTTTCGTTGCGTTTAGCAAGCTTCCTACACCCATCAATAGTATGACCAGCCTTTCAACAATATATGCATCTCTTCTTCTTTTGCAAATCACCATCATTAGAGGAATGAGTGGAAGAGGAAGCTTGAGGTGTTGGTTTTGATGAACCCAAAGCTAAACCATACTTGCTTTTCAACTTTTGTGAGATAGCAAGTGCTTGTGTGCCCTCAATCAAACCACTCCTATTCACTCTAGAGTTCTTCTTTTGCAAATCACCATCATTAGAGGAATGAGTGGAAGAGGAAGCTTGAGGTGTTGGTTTTGATGAACCCAAAGCTAAACCATACTTGCTTTTCCCCTTTTGTGAGATAGCAAGTGTTTGTGTTCCCTCAATCAAACCACTCCTATTCACTCTAGATTGCTCTTCTTGCAAAAGAAGAGACACAACCTCATCAAATGCATACATATTAGGATTTCCTTTTGCAACCAAACGGAGTGTAGTAGCAAAGCTTTGAAAAGATTCAAGTAATCCTTTCAAAAATGTAAAAAGGAGTGATGCATCCGGGATGATCTCATCTATGTTTTCCAATTGCTCTTTCAAGTCCTTGATGCATGTCACATACACATCCACTGACTCATTTTTAGCCATACATACATCCTCAAGTTGCTTCCTCAAGTATGCAACAATGTGCTTCATTACGCACGGCATACAAAGAAGCAAGAGTGTCCCATGCCTGTCTCGATGTAGAACATGATCGAATGTGTGGAACCATATGACACTTCACTGAAAACGCAATCAAAGCATTGATCTTGAGCATGTTTTCCATCCCATCTAAGCTGCTCCTGTGTAGGTGGAGAAGGAGAAACCACTGTACTGGAAAAAGAAGCTCCATCTGTGATAGTAGAGTGTGAAGTAGAAGAACATGTGGACCTTCAATCTACATCTGCCACTATGTTCCAAAGTTGTTTAGCAACAATAACATGCTTCATCATGTAAGACCACATTGGATAGTTGGTCCCATCAAGCTTAAACAAAAACTTTACTTTGACGAAAGCTGAAATGAGTGCTGAAATTTCAGCTCACAAACCGTCACTCTAATGGCGATTTTGACTGCACGAATGGCTTCGAAATGGGGGTAAAACCCTTGTGCACCTGGTGGAAATTTTTATTGAATGTTGAAATTCACAGTCTATGCTCCGAAGTTGATTTGCATTGTTAAAAGTGCACGCACGCCGCGACGTGAAAAACCAAAACTTGAGAAGGAGCTGAACCTGCTCTGATACCACTGTTGGGTGTGTGTAGAAGTGGGAGAGACACATGAGAAGCACACACACGGAGCACAAACGCAGCAAGACACACGGAGAAGACGATGGTTGGAATAGCTCTCTTTATTGACAATGAACTGGACTGAAGTAAGAGTTGAATAATATCCCTAAGTACTAAGTACCACCGCATATGAGAGAATCAAGTATGTGGTAACATGGGGAAAAAACCTCTAGCTAGCACTAGAGTAAAAAGTGCCCATGTATAGGGAAAAGGTTCACATCAAAGCTACTCGAGGAACAAATAAGTGTAATAATTATGTGTACTCCAAACCGGTTGTATTGACTCTATGGTCCATGTCTTTATCAGGAGAGAGACCTCCACGCATCCACCCAAATAAGTTGAAGTTGGAAAAACAATTTGAAGCTGGAAAAACAATGTAGAAGCTTTCTTAATATGAATCAGGGCTTAAAGTCCGTATATTGGGAATATTGGGCGATATGGTTTTTCCCTTTTTTTGTTAATTTCCAATTTTCTAGCATTTTTGGCCATTTCTAACTTTTCCATGGAAAGATGTCATCACCCGTGATGCCATGAACTCCAAGTTTCGAAGACCTCGTATATAAGTGTTGTTAAAAAATATGTCAAATTCCTCAAAGTTACCCCAAAAATTTGAGATACAAGATCATTTCAAGAGAAAGTTTCTTGGCTTTCTAGAGGTTCCAAGACTCCATGCCTCTGATGCCCTTGATCGAGACTAGACCGAATCATTTTGTCTAATCTTGGCTGCCAATTTCCAATCTTCATTGATCTTGAGGAAGTGTTTAGTCTTGCTTGAACTCTTCGATAGAGAGCGGATGAGGCTTGAGCCTCTAGGAGACATTAGAAAGGGTGAGAAGTTCAAGACCCTTCCATCTCAGGAGGTCCACAAGCTTTAGAGCACTCTTGTTTCTAAAGATAAGCTTGGCCCAAGAGGCGTCGGTGTTGTTCCAAGCTTTAACTAACCATTTTGCCACCAACTTATTGGTCATTCCTTCATTGTCAAGAATGCCCAAACCATCTTGATCTTTTTTGCTAATGCAAGTAGCCCATTTAATTTTGGGGATACCCCTTCTCTTAGGGTCACACGTCATGAGAAAGTTCCTACAAATTCTTTTCAATTTTATAATCTCTTGGTCCTTTGATCTCCAATAGGAGAGAAAGTAAATCATCCAAGAAATGAGGAATGTGTTAACCACCAAAGCATGACCTGCCATGTTGATTTGCATACCCTTCCAATATGTCAACTTGTTCTCGAGCTTGGATAGAGCCTAGTACCATTTTGTCCCATTGAAACATTGAATCCAATAGGAATACCTAAGAGGCAGAAGATTTGTCTGCTAGGCATCACCTGGCATCTATGGTCCAGTAATAGTTGAGGGGGATGCCCAATAATAGCCCTAAAAGCCGTTTTAGCATGATTTATTTTAGATCCCCAAGCCTCACAAAATGTATTAAGACAAGCCCAAAAGGTGTCAATGCTTATTGGATCGTTAACAAAGGCATTAGTGTCATCAGCAAAGAGTCTCATGATCATTTGGTCTTGATTGAGAGAAAGACGAAGGCCTTGATTAAGACCTTGGTGTGCTTGATGTTTAACACGGCAGCTGAGACCATCAATCATGATAGCACCCTTGTCTGATAGAACATTTTAATGTAATCATCTGAGAAAGTTGGTCATTATGATAATTTGAGCAAATGCATTTCCTAGCAATGTAGAGTCCATCTTAATGAAATTTTGGCCAAATACCAGGTCTTTCAATGCTTGGAGAATGAAGTCCCACTCAAGTATGTCATATGCTTTGTCAAAGTCAATCTTAGGCTAAGAGCATCAGCTACAACATTAGCTTTACCAGGTTGATTTGGATCATGGGTTGGAAATTTTGAATGAATGAAGCCCATTTAAGATGCCGATCAGAGATTAAGGGTTGATTTAATAAATGCTTAATAGAATGTTGATCGGTTATGAGTAAGACCTCAGAACCCATAAGCTAGTGTTTCCCAATTCCCAAAGCATGCACAACTGCTAACAATTCTTTATCATATGTACTATAATTCATTTATGATGGCTTAAGCTTCCTACTCTCAAATGCAATGGGATGTTCATTTTGCATTAAAGCAGCACCTATTCTTGAACCACTAGCATCAGTAACGACATGAAAGGGTTGTGAAAAATTAGGTAACTATAAAACAAGTGCATGTATGAGTTTTTCAAAGGATTGTTGTTGGGTAAGTCCCCATGCAAATTTTATTTTCTTTTTCAATGACAAGGTAAGAGGTAGTGCTAAATAAGAAAATATTTGAACAAATTTCCCATAAAAACTAGCCAACCCAAGAAAAGAACAAACATCATTGACTAATTGTGGTGTAGGCCATTCTAATATAACTTGAATCTTTTTTTAATCCACATGCATGCCTTCACTTGAAATAATATGTCTTCAATATTCTAGCTTATGTTGAAACAAGTAACTCTTTTCAGGATTAGCGTAAAGTGCGTTCTCTCATAACAAATGAAAAATTGTTTCAAGATGCTTCTCGTGCTCACTATCATTCTTATTGTAAGCAAGTATATCATCGAAGAATACAAGAACAAAAGCTTGGTAATCAAGAAAAATTTTGTTCATCATTCGTACAAATGTAGTAGGAGCATTAGTAAGTCCAAAGGGCATTACCATAAATTCATAATGACCGGTTTGAGTTCTAAATGTAATTTTAAAAACATCGCTTTGCGTCATACATATCTGATGGTAACTCGATTTAAAGTCAATTTTACTAAAGATACGAGATTCTCGTAACTTATCTAAGAGATCATCTATTCGAGGAATAGGGTATCTTTTCTTTATTGTGATATTATTAAGGGCTCTATAATCAATGCACATTTGATAAGTTTTATTCTTCTTCTCTACTAAGAGAATTGGTGCTCCAAATGGGAAAGAACTAGGCCTTATAAGTCCTTTTTGTAGTAGGTCTTTTACTTGGTTTTCTATTTCCTTTTGGTGTAGTGGGCCATGTCTATAAGGTGCTTTATGAGGAGGAGAACTACTAGGAATTAAGTCTATGCTATGGTAAAAGGATCCTCAAGATGGTGGTAGTTCAGAGGGATACTCACACATAAAACAATCCTTATAAGTAGTCATGAAAGGTTTATGTGCATTAGGAAGTGTATGAGTATAATCATTTATGACATTGAAAAAAACAATGCATGAATTTTATCCTTTCCTAAATGCACATTTTACTTGAGTAACTAATCAATGAAAATGGTTGGAAATCATGTCGTGCAAACAAAGTAATGATTCGATGTTTAAATTCAAAGTTGAAGGTATGTGTATGGTATTTAATGCATGGGTTATAATGATGACGAAAAGGCATACCGAGTATAACATTGTAAGATTGCAAAAGTGCAATTAAAAATGTTAGTGAATCTACATATGGGCCTATGTTAATCATAACATCTTGCACTTCTTGTGTGACATTATAACGACTACCTTAGAATGCAACTTTAACTTTATACAAGGAAGTAAACATTTTTAATTTAAGTTCTTGTACTAATAAATGTGAAATGAAATCATGTGAACTACCATCATCATGTAAAATATTATCGAGTTTGTTAGTTATAGTACCCTGCATGTAAAGTAGAGAATGAATAGAGACATCGTTACTCAAGGTATTTATGTCCTTGTCTAATGATTCTTTTGTCCAAACAAAAGGAATTTCTTCATTAAGGGCCTCCATGTTATGCAATTGAGCTATAGCTAGTTTCATATGAAGAGGTCACAATTGGCACTTTATTTTTGTATGTCTAGGTTTTCCACAAATCCAGCAGGTGATTCATGGTCGCTTCTGTTGGGCATCCACCACTAAAACTTATAGGGTAGGTGGTTTGATAGGTTGGAGAGATGAAGCAGTAGGTGCGGTTGAGTAGTTAGATTGCGGAGGACAAGGAAAACTAGAATAAGATGGGGCATTAAAATTACATTTCATAGGCAAATTTGGTTTAACAAAAAGTGGTTGTTGACGCGGTTGTTGTAGAAAGATTGACTTGGTTATGGATTGGGATTCCTTCTCTACATCATATGCAAAATTGATAGCCTCCTTGAGGGTTGTATGCCATAGGGTGTGAATCTTGGTTTGGATTCCCACCTCCAAACCATCTTCATATTTCCGTTGCAAGCTATCCTCTGGTACATCTTTGAGCATTCGAACCAATAATAAATTTTGCTAGAACCACCCCGTGTAGGTAGTGACTGTGTCACCCTCCTTCCATGTAAAGGTTGTCCATGCACGTCGAACATGTAAATGATATTGACAAGGAAGAAAATAATCCTTCACTTTATCTTGGAAATCCTTCCACGTTGTTGGATGATCTGTATTGTGGCGTAGGACATTCCCCCAAAGCTGAGCTTTTCCTACTAAATAGTTAGTGGGAAATTTGACTTTTCACTTTCAACAGATGTTCGATCAGTATAAATTTCATCAAACTATCATAACCATGAAAGAACTAAAGGGCCATCCTTATGGCCATCAAACCATAGAAACTGGTAGTTTTTAACACCAATCTTGGAATGCATGCCATCCGATTGGGCAGAGATAATAACTTTTACCACCCCCGTAAGGTTGGCTTCATCAGATTGCATCTTTTGAAGTACTTCATCACATTGTCAGATCTCATTCTGAACACCTCAAAGTTCGTGCCATAGGAGCTCTAGTTGTTGCTTGAGTGTTGCCTCAGGTGGAGGTGAATTACCAAAATTCTCCATGGTGTTCGTAGGGTCCATGAGTATGTAGAGAACAAAACCCTCTTACTAGATATGTAAAAACAATTTTGAGATTGCTTGAATTAAAATGTAAAAGGAAGGGTTATTCTTGGGAATTGAAAAAGAAAAAAAGAAATGCAAGTTGTATTAAATATAAGAAAAGAGAAGTGACAACACAAAGAGATAGTGTAGTGGTAAAACACTTCCCTTGTGAGAGTGAGGTTATGGGTTCAAATCCTCCCTCCTTGGTGAATATGAAACTCCTTATTGCCACTCATAAATCAAAATTGGTTCACATGTAGCCAACGGTTGCCAACGGCCACAAAGGGAGTCATGGGTGCCAAAGATGCCAAAGTAATGCCTTAGTTATGCTTAGTTCTATGCCTTTGTCGATGCCTTGAAGTAAGATGAAGGAATAAACATAGGTATAAACGTAGGTTGTGTTTCAAGACTAGATACAGAGACAAAAACCTAAAACAAAAATAGAAACATAAACAAAAACCAAAACCAGAAAATGGAAACAGAAACATAGTCGAAATTAGAATCAAAATCAAAATCAGAATCGTGAACAAAGAACAGTGAAACAGAGATCAAACACTGACATACCCCTCTGTAGTGATGCACACAAAGCTCAGATACCATTGTTACAAGGATCTTAACTCACGCGCATACAAAGGTTATGAATGCTAAAAATACATAGAGAAAATAGATATTCAAGGAGATGAGAAAGAACGCACTATTAGGTACAATCTCCTCCCATGCACCATGTTTCGATAGTCCACAGAGTGCATGTATTTATAGGATTTTTTATTATGTCAAAAATAGTGGTTCCATGAAAGCGGCTTTGAAAAGCATGCATGAAAGTAAAAGTTTCTCTCTTTTGTAGAGAGCCTTTGCTTTTATTTATAGAAGTCGCGATCTACAACGATTCGTATCTTAACCACTAATCTTACTAACTATTTCTAAAAATCAAACCCTCTACATGGGTTTATTTACAAACTATATAAAATATAAATCCGATTATTCATGTCCATCCTTTCACACCTTTCATGCCCCTTACAAAGCTTTAGCTCCTATATCAAAAACACCAAAACACATTAATACATTAATAAATTAACATTCCAACAATTCCTTATTCAACACATTCCATAATTCATAACAATATCTTGTGTAGATTCTTGAGGAAAAACGAGACCTTCCCAAATATGAATAATGGCCTCAAGGATGGATCTCTCCTTGATGAACCCTTTTTTATCCTCATTGATCCAATCTTGTAGGTGACCAGTAATACAGTGCGCAACCACCTTTGCCAAGATCTTGTAACCGCTTTGTAACATCATAGTTGGACACCAATTTCAATCGTATTTTTGCTTCCTTGCTTGTGAATGATCTTGATAACTCCCTCATTGAGACATTTGGGAAGCGTGCCAAAAGATATAGCTTCTTGCCACACCATTGTAATGGAGTAGCCACCATGTGCTTGAAGGTCTTGAAAAACTCATTGGTAAGGCCATCCAACCCCAAGCTTTTGCCATTAGGAGGAGAATTTATAACTTCAAGAATCTCAGTATTTGAGATGGGAGTTTCAAAAAGAGTTTTTAGATTCTGAGGGATTCTCTTAGTTCTAACTCTAGAGATCATAGCCATGCAATGGTGCCTCTGCGAAGAAAGTGGTGTAGGAACCCCCAAAATTTGGGTAAAGTGATCCACAATCAGTGCACTATTTTCTTCATGCATCTTGCATTCTACCCCATCGATGTCCATCATGAAGGGGACAGCTTCCTTGAATTGCTTCTTTTTGAGGAGGTTGCACATCTCTTTAGTAGATTTATTGGATTGCTTCTTTTTTAGGAGGTCTGCCCTATTAGCCCACCAATCTTTAAAGTATATTTGTAGATTCTTTCTTTGAATTTCTTCTTCGTATCTCAACGTGCTTCTGATTTTTTGGAGCGCTGCTTGGTATTCTAAGTGGTCTTTGTTGACTTCTACCTCTAAATTCGATAAAGATTTTCCCTTCTAACTTGATGAATGACTTGAAGATTCTTCAAATTCCTAACCAAGATATGATGAGTGTGCATGACCACCTTCGTCCAACATCTGGCCAGCAAGGAGCATGAATCAAAGGCCCTGCTCCACACAGCGGTAATCTCTTGTTCGATCGAGGGAAAAGAGAATGTTGTCAAGTTGCCATGAAACCAAGGGGCTTTCCTGAGATTGGTGATGGGGTTCAAGGAAAGCACAATGGGGTAGTGATCACAGACAATAAGGTCCATACTTTGGGAGAGGGAAGAGGGGCCCCACTTATTGATGATATTCTGCATAATATAGCTCTTGTCAAGTCTAGCTTTCTGCAAGTCCACACCATCTTGGAGGTTCGATGAAGAGAAACCAACATCGTCTTTAATCTCCACAAGATCCATGTGGAGCTTGACTTGGTCCCAAACTTCCTTCTCCTAACCATCAATCACCCGCCCCTTCCTTCTCCATCTATCAAAAAGAACTTCCACCATATTAAAGTCCCGACATAGCATCACATTGAGGGGCAAAGATACCAATGATTTCCAAGTCAAAATTCTTTCAAAGTCGATATTGGGAGCGTACATAGAGACAATGGAAAATTGTAGAGGTCCCCCAAAGGAAGCACCAACCCAATGTTGGCATTGGTCTACCAAGGTGTCCACCATCCTAGCATGCCACCTCCCATTGATGCTGATAGTTGAACCACTATTTACCCTGGGTGTTTTGTGAAGAGCCATACATGGGACGATGAAATACTTTTAAGTCTCTTACTAAGGTCCTACCCATCAATTTTGATCTCTTGAAGACAAACGAAGTATGGATTTAGGCATTTATCACAGATCCATTGTGCAATAATTGTTGCTCTTGAGGTGTACAACATCCCCCAAACATTGAGAGGCACGATTATCATTATCGAAGGATGGGTTCTTTTCAGAGAGGTGCCTTATCCCTCTTTTTCTTGTTTTTCTCATCAACTGTTTTCTTCGAGATAGAGGGGTCCTAACATAGGAGTTTCCCCTTAAGGGGGCTCTTCCAGCATCCACTGGAGTCTAAAAAGGGGAAAGAAACACAAGTCTTGGAAATGGACCCCAACGGCTTTATAGAAGTAAGACAAAGAAGAAGGAGGAGCCCAAAAGGAAGTATTGAGAAGAGCCCCTCTCGTATGGCTCCAGAAACAAACATCTTTTGCAACTTGGAAAAGGAGGTCAATGACATGGATTACCTAGGGGATAAAATCAAGAAGACTATCATAATGGTGGGGAAACCCTAGAGGAATCCTCTTGCAAGGAAAGCAACCATGAAGGAGACACCACTAGCAAAGAGGTTGGGTGCACCACAAACAACAATGATAACAAGGATAGTGAAAGCTCGATAATTGGTTCCACAATAAGTGAAAGGATAACGGACTCAATTTTCAAAAAACACTACTCACGAAGGAAAACAAATGGTTAAGATTCCCTGGAACTAATAAGCTTTGGCCCCTAACACAACTTTGCTCCCTTTTACATAGCATTTACCGAGTTTTGGTTGTTCTTATTGGATTTCTATCTTAATGGACATTCTTTTATTGTGTGGCCTTGCATTCCACAGTGAAAGCAAGTTCTTGTATTTAATCTTCTGCTCAATGATTTCCTCTTCTCCGATGTCTATGGCAATTTTAGAGGGGAGATCTTTATTTGGATATGCTTCCACAAAAATTTGTGGATGCCATCTAGCATTTAAAGAGTATTTTGCCCCTTCATATATAAGGCCCCCAACATCTTCTCTCGAGGCCAAGGGCTGATCGATGGGAGAAACAATTTCCGTTATGAAACCATAAAGGAAAAAGGGCAAGTTTGGGAGCTCGATCTAGAGTGGATACCATAGTGGTTTAGAATGATTTGGGACAAAATCAAGAAACCATTTAAAGAGGCACATGGTAGCCCTCCATACCCGCCAAGTGCAAATCTGTAAAGCTTGAAATGCCATTTCCTCATTTTCAAACACCAAGAGCACATGGTTTGCCAGCAAGAATTGGCACTTGCTCACATTCAAGCTGCAAGGGAACCATTGACAAAAGGACTCTAGCATGAGCTTAGGACCAAACAATTGACTGATGAGGAATTTTTTTTAGAAGTCTTGTTGCTTTGCCACAATATCTTCCCTTGGAAGGGACACGAAAAAGCTGCAAATATGTGTCGAAATTCTTCTCCTCCCTCACCATAATGTATGTGCTCTCCATAGAAGCCTTTCTATGTGTGTGAGAGCATCTAAATATCTCTATAGTCCTCATCACATGCGGGTGCGAAAACGTCTTGTTAGTTTTTATTCCTAGGCTGCCACTATGGTCATCGAGATTTTAATATTTTTATATGTGTGTCGCTATGTGTACTATAAATTTCTTTGACTCAAATCACCTCTGTCCAAACACCATAGCATGTTTGTCTTAGAAAATGACAATATTAAAAATAAGTGGATTCTTGAAGGTGAAGAAAAAATCATTATTTTTTTTTGAAACTGTTTTTAAAACCTTTGCCTCCCTTCGAATATTAGTTATCCTATCGGTTTTGGCCTTTCATTGCATTCGGTCCATTATACCCCTACTTTGTGGGGTACAGGAATCTCAATGGTAATAAGCCCATTCTACAATTGTTCTTTTATTAATTCAAGCATGAGAGAGTAAGCTATGGCTCAACTTCCTGTTATATAAAGAAAAAATATCTTTTGGCTAAAGAAAACTTCCCAAGAAGTTGAAGCCGGTATAGGTTCTGAAATTTTCTTTGTTACAGCACAAAGATATCCCTCCTTTTTCAATTTCCGTATCTCTTCATCATTCAGCGTTTCTTTAATTTTGCTTCGAATTGGTCGTTTTTTTTATAAAAAACATTGCAACTTGTTTTCATGTACATGAATATTTATATATACATGTATATGTTCTCAATAAGTTTTATTCAAACATTTTTTGGTCTCATATATGGTGTTTTATTCACATGCTTGTATGATGTCAAAATACTGCTTGTGGGTATTTTGCTACTTTGGATGAACCACTACGAAGACAAATGGCAATCAAAGTCTTCTCTGTGACATCAAAGGAGAGCTCGTTTTGATCGTACATGATTTGGACATGGTGGAACGCATTCACATAATGTACAACTACTCCAAAGTGACTTTTTCGTGGCACATACCTCTATAATCCTGACAAAAGAAGGTACTACCTGTGTAAAAGTAAGATACTATCTGTCTAAAAGCACTTTACCATCCTCATTTTACATATAAGTACTACAAGCTCGTGGTTTTGGAGTGATGGAAACATGTTTTCTTGCAGATTACCTCACCTCTGTTACAAAGAAGAAAAATCTATGAGAGAGCCATATAATCTCTTCATCCCTATAGTAAGGATTTGGTTCTCTCAATTTAAAGCGGCTGATATGGTCGCGTACTAACCTAGTCTATTTTATTTTTTGAGAGTATAATGAATTGAAAAGATGCACACACTCAACCTCGTAAGGTAGACAAGCTAGGGAATCCATCCCCCTAATGGTCGATAACAATGGAACTGAATGTTGCACGGAAGTGGAGAATAGATCTATCATCGTCGAACACTTTACCAATCTTCTCGGGGTCTCGACTCCTCTTTCCCCCCATAGGCGTGACTCCATGGCAACCATCTCAAGGGTTGCTCAAACCAGAATCCCACAGAACTTGATTGCTCTACTGGATGCTAACATCTCCGAGAATGAAATTATCAAGGTTATTGATGCCCTTCCCAATGGGAAAAGTCCGGGTCCGGATGGCCCTACCAATGCGTTTTTTAAGTCCTTCAAACATCAGGTGGCCACCCCACTGCGCCTCGTGTGGCAAGAGGCTCTCTCTTTCGGTGCCCTCCCTGAGTGCCTGAATAATGGTGTCATCAAGTTAATCCACAAACGGGGAGATAAGAACAAAATTGAAAACTGGCGTCCGATTACCATGCTCCAAAGAGGATACAAGATAATTGCAAAAGTTATCGCCAACAGAATCTCTTGTCATTTAAAGTCATGGTTGTGCGAGGACCAGAAAGGTTTTATCAAAGGTAGATCTATACTTGAAGCAATTATCAATATTTGGGAAGGCCTTGCTTTTGCTGAGGAGTCTACTCAAGATCTGGTATTCATTAAGATCGACTTCGACAAAGCGTATGACAGATTGGAATGGGACTTTATTCTTCAATCATTGAAAGACCTTGGATGCAACCAAAAGTTCGCGAAGATGGTTTCCACTCTTCTTGGAAATGCTTCAAATAGAATAAACATCAACGGTAAGCTCTCTGAGCCCATTCGTTTAAAAAGATCAATTAGGCAAGGCTGCCCTCTAGCTCCATTACTATTCGCTATCGCCTCGAATGGACTCAGCTGCCTATTAAAGCATCACATGGACGCTGGCAATCTCAAGGGTCTTTCCTTACCTCTAAATCACGGCCAAATGATTGTGAGACTTTTTGCTGATGACATGAATGCCTTTGTGCATAACGATATAAACAGCATTGAGGTGTTTTGGTGGTGCCTCCACACCTTTTGTGTGGCATCAAGCTCAAAAATCAACCATGCTAAAACTGCTTTTAGAGCAATCAGCGGACATACTCCCCAATTGTTGGTGGATCAGGGGTGTCAAGTTATCCCTAGCGGTCAAGTCTTCTGGCTCCTTGGCATTCCGATGGGATTCGACATCTCAATGGACCAACGCTGGAACAGGGTGCTATCCAAGCTGGATAGGAAGCTGAATCAGTGGAAAGGTATGCAAGTCAACCTGGCAGGGCGTGCTATGGTTGTTAACACATTTATGTTGTCTACAATTATTTACTTTATCTCGTGTTGGAGACCTAAGGAGAAAGACTTGGCCAAAGTGGAAAGAATCTACAGAAACTTCCTTTGGACTGGGGACCCCAACAGGAGGGGGATTCCCAAAATCAAATGGGAAACTTGCATTAGCCCTAAAGACTCAGGGGGCTTGGGAATTTTGGATATTGTTGGGTTGGCTGACAAGTTGGCGGCAAAGTGGCTTATCAAGGCTTGGAGCAATAGGGAGTCCTCTTGGGCTAAATTGATCTTCAGGAACACGGAAGACCTTACCTTAGTTAGCCACCCTGGTTGGAAGGACATAGGGATTCTCACGCTTTTGTTCTCCCCCCACCTAGTCTTCCCTAAAGGCTCTAGCCTCGTGTGTTCCTTATGGAAGAATTGGAACAAGGCCAAACAGTTCATCAGAATCAGTGATGAGTGGAAGTGGGCGGCTGGCATAAGACAAAATGACTCTATTTGGTTCCCGATCAGTGGCATTCGGGGGGTGGAGTCTTGGAACCTCCAAACTGCAAGGCGGTTATGGAACAAGGGGTTCAAACAGTGGAAACAACTCTGGAAACAAGAGACCAGCCAGTGGATTAGGTTCGAAGAATTGGATCCGAGACTTAGAGTTACCTTTGAGGAATGGACTCTTCTTCAAAGCAGGTGTTTAGCCTGGGACCGCTCAACTACCCGCCTTCTCTGCGGTCAGGATCTTCCTTGCTTGGAGGGCCTCAAATGGAGCAATGGTAAGAAGCTATCCAGAATCCCCAACTTCAAAGAGGATTTAGATGTTCACCACACCCTTAACAAGAGATGGTGCCTTTCTTGGACCAAACTTCGGTGGGAGCTAAAATTCATGTCTATTTGGCACCCCCTAATTGAGGTCAAAAAGTCCGTCCTCATGTGGAAGATCTTGCATAAAGGTATCTGGACCAATGCAAGGGCTAACAAAATCTGTGGTGTGCCGCCATGGTGCAAGTGTTGCCATCGGTGCATCGAAGATTTAGCTCACCTGTTCTTCGACTGCCCCAAGTCCCGTGTTATCTGGCATCACGTGACCCGAGTATTGAGACTCACGAGTCAAATCAACTGGAAACAAGTGATGTTGGGTGAGGCGATCGGCTGCTCATCGAGGCTGTGGAATGCCATCAGAGGTGAGGCTCTCTGGAAGATTTGGAGGGAGCGTTGTGCTTTCAATTTTGGCCAAACTCCTAAGGAATGGTCGATCGAGAAATCCTTGTTTCTCCTTGGTAAAAGAATCTCCCGAGTCAAGAGATCACCACCGTTTAGACATCACTGTACTTATCTCATCGAAAACAACAAGTTGGAACCCAAATAGGTCCCACATGAGGGTGATGATAATTTTATCCGCCTCATTTGTAATGCCCTGTAGCTTGCCATACTCCTCCCCTGCATTGTGGGATTTGGGGGGTCCCATGAGCACTAGTCCCATTCACTTGTAACTTTTTCTCTTTATTATAATTAAAGTCCGGGAGATTAGGCTAAGGCCGAACTTCTTTTATTTAAAAAAAAAAAAAAAAAAAAAAACCTCGTAAGGTAGAGGCACCCATCTTGGGGAACTCATGGGCATCCATCTTTGGGAACTCATGGATATGCAGGATTTGAACTCACGACTTCCTCCTAGAGATTCAATTCTTATGAGTTCATACCTTCTTAAATATCACTTCCTATATCCATTGCCAAAATATAAGAGAATTCTTATGAATTCTCTCATTGATATTAGCTACCCCATGTGTTTATTTTTTAAAGGAGAATAAGTCTTCAAATAAATTATTCTGTTTTTGCCCTTTTATTCCATACTTGATAAGCACTCAAAGGTACTTATATTGTGTCCCTCATAAAGCCACATCATGACCTATATTAACTACCCCATGTGTTTATTTTCTAAAGGAGAATAAGTCTTCAAATAAATTATTCTCTTTTTGCCCTTGAATTCCATACTTGACAACCACTCAAAGGTTCTTCTATTGTGTCCCTCCAAAAACCACATCATGACCTATATGAAGATAAAGGAATCTTAGGAAGATCTTTCAAAAGCCTTCTATTGAAAATCAAACATTTGTGAAGACAAGCAACACAATAGTACACCCAAATAACAAATCCATTCAGCACATTATGAAATCTAAAAAAAAATACATACTCAAAGGCCAAACATTTATCCCTTTATAAATAATCAACATATACTTCACCTATTTTTTTGTATTTATAATAAATATTTGAAAAGTTTGACATCGATTATAAAAGGAATGGGCATCTCCCACAACAGAATTGTCCCCATGACACCTCGACCACGTGAAACCTCTTCTCCAATGTTACTTGAAATTTTAATTTCTTTTTTAAATATTATTTCTTATTTTGACATTGTATGATTGCAAAAGGAATAGACATTGTATGTTTGCGGAAATATGAAAATGAAAAATTTAAAAGGGATAGACATTGTATGTTTGTAGAAATGTCCATATGCCACATGACAATTTTGACATAATCAACCCATAAGAAAAGTCTCCATGATCAACAAATCCATGAATCAAGCTTCACACTGAATAGTGTTCATTGCCACTAGACTTTATTGGTATGGTGTTATTAGTTCAAGTGCAATAGAAGTTTGAGCTTTTCTCACATTTTTTTGATACATGTTTTGTTATGTGTACTTCAAACCATTTTTATTGACTTTATGGTACATGCCTTTATCAGAAGAGAGGCCCCATGCATCCACCAAAATCATTTGAAGTTTGTTTTCCAAAAGGACATTTAGTATAGCCTACTCTTGCAAACTTTAATTAATAGAAAGAATAACTATATAACTGAAAAAGCCTAGTACCCATGGGACCCTTCGAATCCTACAAAGTAGAGCCTCGAAGTTACTTAAAACTTGCTAGAAAACATTACAAAGAAGGTTGATAACCATTTCATCCCTCTCATGGGGGGCCCATTACCCTTTTGTCCCCCTCATGGAGAGTCCACTTGCTTTTAATTGAGAGTCCTCCTAAAAAATGGTCAATCTACAAATCTTTTTTTTTTTAAATGCAAAATACTTTCCACTTGCTCCATCATCGGATCGACTATTCCGGAAACGGAGCTGAAAACGGTGTCCTTTTCTTCCCAGCAGGAGGCATCCCGCAAAGGAAAACAACCTATGGAGTTACCGTGGAAAAGCCCCCACAAGAACCTACTGCTAACTCGGGATCCGATCCGAGCGAAAAAGAAAGATGAACCCAAGAAAAGAAAGGACAAAGCTCCCTCCCGCAAAGAGGGATTACTACGACAATGATCATCATTTCGTTAAATGCTAGAGGGCTAACCGATCCCTCAAGAGCGACCATTATTGGTCAATGGCTTCACGACATTAGCTTAAACCCAGACTTTATATGTATTCAAGAGATTAAAATTGACGGAGAAGACCTCCAGAAGCGGCTCAGACAGGTCTCCTCGGCCCATGTGTGGATCTCAACGAAGCACCAGCGGGGGTCTGGAGGAACGGTTATCGGTGTTAGACAACTCTGGTTTGAAAAGCTCGAGAACTCCATTGAAGATGTAAGTCACCGTTGGATTGCCGTTTCTTTTGGTGCTCCTCTTTGTGCTACTATTGTTTCTTTGTACGCCCCTAACGGTGATTTGGAGAGACTGAACACATGGGCTTCCTTAGACTCGCTTCCTCACAACGTGCTTATATGTGGAGACTTCAACATGGTGGAGGACCCTATGGACAGATGGATGGGCAAGGGCAGGGTCATCGACAGTCGGGAGAAAGAAACGTGGGACATGACCAAACTCCACTTGGATTTGGTTGAACTCAAAGACTCGAGTGGCTTTTCTTGGTCGAATCTACAAGCGGGCGAGGACCTGAGGAAAGCTAGACTAGATAGATGCTACATCTCTCAGAGTTTTACTCATCAGTGGGGCCACCCTGCCATCACACAACGCACTGACCTCACTATCTCTGATCACTACCCGATCGTTATCACTTTTCAACCTTCCAACAAGATCCGCAAGGCTCCGTGGTTCCATGCCAACGCAACCACCTTCTCTCTCCCCTCCGTCCATCAAGAGATTGCCGATGTGTGGAAGGTGGCGTTCGCCTCTGGCTTGGCCCCAGCCAAGTGCTGGAGAAGTGCGGTCAACAAGTCTCGTAAGATCATGATCAGAACTAAGAAGATGCTCGAGACTGTGCGGCGGGCTCGCAGGGAAGCTCTTTACCACAGACTCTGGCGGCTCGAGGAGGAAGTGAACAAAGGAAAACACCAAGCCCAGAAAGGTCTCCGAAAAATCAGAGCAGTGTTGAGATACGAGGAAGAAATACAAAGGAAAAACTTGCAAATATTCTTCAAGGAGTGGTGGGCTGGCAAAGCCGACAAACCCACCAAAGAGATGTGCCGTATCCTTAAAAGGAAACACAACAGAGAATCGATCCCCCTACTGCTAGACCCACATGGCAATGTATGCAATTCGGAAGAAGATAATTTTGGCATCATCGAAGGGCACTTCACGAGACTCCTGGGAACCTCGAACCCCCTCTCCCACCATAGAAGGGACTGTATGGCTGCCATTTCTAGGGTTTCCCCCCGAAGAATACCACCCAACCTCCACTCCCTGCTTCATGCCCCTATCTCTGATTCAGAAATCATTGAGGTCATTGATGCCCTCCCTCTTGGTAAAAGCCCGGGACCCGACGGACTCACTAACGAGTTCTTTAAATCCTTCAAGCTGGTGGTTGCCACCCCTCTTCGGATGGTTTGGCAAGAAGCGCTAAAGTTTGGTGCTCTTCCCTCTTGTCTAAACAATGGAATTATCAAGTTGATACACAAGAAGGGGGAAAAGAACAGAATCGAGAACTGGCGGCCTATTACGATGCTACAAACAGGATACAAGATCATCGCCAAAGTCATTGCCAACAGACTCTCGTGCCACCTGAGATCTTGGCTTAGTGAAGACCAAAAAGGTTTCATCAAAGGCAGGTCTATCCTGGAAACCATTATGGATATTTGGGAAGGTATTCAATTTGCAAATGAGTCTAATCAAGATGTGGTTTTCCTCAAGATCGACTTTGACAAAGCCTACGACAGGCTAGAATGGGACTATATTCTGCAGTCGCTCCAAGATCTCGGATGTAGTCAGAAATTCACCAAGATGATCGCGACCCTTCTCGGAAACGCAACGACCCAAATTAACGTTAACGGCAAACTTTCGAAGGTGATCCATCTTAAAAGATCTATTAGACAAGGGTGCCCTCTAGCCCCCCTTCTTTTTGCCATCGCCACTGAGGGTCTGAGCAGACTTGTGGCACATCATGTGGAGGCTGGCAATATCAAAGGCCTCCGGCTGCCTCACGCCCACAATCAAATCATCATGAGACTTTTTGCCGATGATATGAACGCTTTCGTTCACAATGATAATACCAGCCTGGAGACTTTCTGGAGGTGTCTTGCTACCTTTTGTGAGGCCTCTGGATCCAAAATCAACCACTCTAAGACCGCCTTTAGGGCTATTGTGGGACATCATCCTGGCCTTCTCATTGATCATGGCTGTCAAATCATTCCGCAGGGCCAAATCTTTCGACTTCTTGGAATCCCTTTGGGGATTGGCGTCTCTATGGAGCAGCGATGGAACTGGGTGCTGGCCAAACTCGAAAACAAGCTTAACTACTGGAGAGGTATGCAAATCAATCTCGCTGGACGGGCGATGGTTATCAACACGTTCCTCCTCTCTTCTACCATCTATTTCCTTTCTTGTTGGAGACCGAATGAGCAAGGTCTGTCCAAACTGAATAGTATCTGTAGAAACTTTCTTTGGACGGGCGATCATAACAGAAGGGGGGTGCCCAAAATCAAATGGACCATCTGCACTAGCCCTAGAGATAGTGGGGGGCTTGGTATCCTGGACATCGGGTGTATGGCTAACAAACTGGCAGCCAAATGGATGATTAAGGCTTGGTGCAATAGGGAGGCCTCGTGGGCCAAGCTGATCTTCAGAAACAAGAATGAGTTGGCCCTCATGGGGTTCCCGAACTGGAAGAACCTTGACATCATGACCCTGCTATTCTCCCCGATCCCCGTCTTCCCGAAAGGCTCCAATCTCGTGTGCTCCCTTTGGAAGGGCTAGAATAAAGTCAAAAGCTTCACAAGAATTAGTGAGGACTGGAAGTGGGCGGCCGGAATCAGACAAAACGACTCTATCTGGTTTCCGATACATGACATCAGGAGTGTGGAGTCGTGGAACATTCAAAATGCCAAGAAGTTATGGAACAAAGGATTCAAAAAATGGAAACACCTCTGGAAACATGACACCAACAGCTGGATCAACTTCGAGGATATTGACCCTCGCATAAACATCTCCTACGAAGAATGGAACACTCTGCAAAGCAGATGCCTCGCTTGGGATCGTCACAAGACTCGCCTTCTCATGGGACACGACACACCAAACTCGCTTGGTCTCAAATGGCAAAATGGAAACAGCCTACTCAAAATCCCGAACATCAAAGAAACGGCTGACCTCCAGATCAGCCTCAACAAGAAGTGGTGCCTGTCTTGGACGCGGCTTCGGTGGGACATGAAATTCATGAGTATCTGGCACCCCCTAATTGAGATTAAGAAGTCTGTCCTCTTATGGCAAATTCTTCATCGAGGAATTTGGACCAACCATAAGGCTAGCAAACTTTGTGGGATCCCTCCTTGGTGCAAACGCTGCCACCGTGCTATCGAAGATGTCCCACACACCTTCCTTACTTGCCCCAACTCCTACAGAATCTGGCAGACGGTTGGAATGAAAATCAGACTTCAAAAACAGCTTAGTTGGAAACAAGTCCTTTTGGGAGAAGCGATTGGCTGCTCTGCGACACTCTGGAACGCCATCAGAGGGGAAGTCCTGTGGAAAATCTGGCGGGAGAGGTGTGCTCTCAACTTCGGCGATCCCCCCAGGGAGTGGTCGATCGAGAAATCACTATTCCTCCTTGGCAAAAGGATCGTCAACAGTAAGAAATCCCCCCCCTTCAGGCACCATCAAGTCCTCCTTTTGATTAACAACAAGCTCAAACCCAAGTGGGCCCCGCATGAGGGCGATGAGAGGGTGATTAACCTTCTCTGTAGTGCAACCTAGGATTCAATCAAGCTTCCCCTGCTTTGTGGGATTTGGGGGGTCCCGTGGGCACTAGTCCCCTTCTATTGTACCTTTGTTTCGTAATTTAATTCAAGTCCGGGAGAGTAGGCTATTGCCGAACTTCCTTTATATTAAAAAAAAAAGAAGCCCGTGCATTTTAGACATCATAGAGTGTTTTCCTTGAGAGAAACAAAATAATTCGAAGTTGGAAAGACAATGTAGAAGTTCTCTTAATATGAATCAAGACTTAAAGGGCGTATATTGCGAATAGTGGGCGATATGTTTGTATTTTTTTTCTTTAATTTCTAATTTTTTTATATTTTTTGGGAAAAATGTCATCACCCGTGATGCCATGAACTCCAACTTTCGAAGATTTCATATATAAGTGATATAAACAAATAGCTTAAGCTCCTCAAAGTTACCCCAACAATTTCCCTCTCCTTTTTTTATCAGACAAAGAAGACGTGTAATTAGTGAAAACATTGTAAAAGTGTGCAAGGGTGTTCCACAAAATTATGGGGAAACCTAGATGGGATAGACAATGGACCTTAAATACATAGAAAATCCAAACTACACTAAGAGTAGAGAGAGAATAATGTATCCCTCCATTGGTTGCGGGGACTTTTTTACAAACATTAATCAAACGACAGTCATTTGAGAGGGTAGTTTTGGTGCTTCAAACACTACTGAGACCAATCTTTTTCATCCCTTGATAAAAGGAGACTCTCATATTCTTCTTTCCATTGTTGAAGACTTGGAGGTTTCTACTTAGCTAGATGGTATGAGCTCTCCACACATTCCATAACACGAGGTCCATTCTTTTGCAAGCTCCAAGATGGACTTCTTTGTAGCCAAGCACAATGTTCACCTTCTGACAGTATGGTGAAAGAAAATTCCGAAATGATTGAGCATGGTTGGAGTTCTAAAACATGTGGGAAAGCTCCTCCACCTTGCCACAAAATGCACACAAACCTTCACTGACTTTACACTTCTTAGCTTTGCTCCCACACTAGAGCCCATTGTGTATGATCAACCACTACAAGAAGGAGTGCTTGATATTGTAAGGAAAGGATTGGATATAGTAGAATATGTACCTCCGCTAGTGGGCATTCCACATGATGTTCCATCCCTTATTGAGCTTGTGCAAGATCTTGTTTATGGATCCTCTTCTACTTTTAAATTGCACCAGCAAGCCTTTGGCAATATCAGAAGTACATATGGATTTATTTACATGTCAGTTCCTCAAGTGCTCCTTCAAAATATTCTTGTAATTTAGCAATACTTGTTTACACACCATAGAGATGTTGTTCAGAGCAAGAATAAAGTAATCACATAATAAATCACCATTTGATGTGAAATGTTTCCAAGTGTGGAACCCAAAATTTTTACATTTACTCCCTCGCTCAAAGCACCTTTACTCCCTTGCTGAAAGCACCCTTTACTGTAGCTTTTGGTTCTCCTGGATGGAGTTCAAAGGTAAGTTCATACTAGCTTCTTTATGCAGGATCCATTTCTTTTTTAGTTATCTAGTTTGATTACAAATACACAGTGCTGTTTGAATGGGGGGACACTCCTATAGTTCTTAATTCTCTTGTGTAAAAGTGCAAGGGAATTCTCAATGGAAAACTATTTGGCAGATCCACCGAAGCTCACAATGATCTTTCGATGTTTTAAGCCCTAAAATCAGTTGAAGATTTGGGCAAAGTTGTCACCAAAGAAAGCTGAAGATGTTTCGGTGGAGACATTGTTCATTTTCTATGGCCATATTGGGCCTTATCAATGTTTTGAGATCTAAAAAAACACAAAATACAAACAATAATCAAGATGCCCTACAATCAAGAGAAAGTCAAGGTTCAAATATGGCTGGCTGGACGTATCCACTAGAATCTGAAGTCGATGGGTGCCTCTACCATACAAGGTTGAGTGTGTGCGTATTTTTTATTCATCGCAACTTTAGAAAAAAAGGAAGTGGAGACCTTACAATATTTAAAGCACGCCTTCCAAGAAATACCCATCTTTAGTTGGTGGTGTTCCAACTTCCAACCCAAAGTGATGCACAACGTCCCTCCTTCCAAAAGTAGCTACATTTATGGAGTGGTGCACTCTTTTCAATCATGTTTGTTATGTATATAAAAAATATCGAAATAAAAAAAGCTCCATTTTCCTTTGCCCTTCTGACTAGCTAGGAAAGCTTGATCTGCAATACGCATAATGGACCTATTCTGCCTGAACTGATCTTCCTGTAACAGAAGAGAGACTAACTCCTCAAATGACAAGGCATTTGGATTGCCTTTCATCATCAATCGAAGAGTAGAAGCAAAACTCTGATATGAATGAGGAAGACCATTCAGAACGGTCTGCACAAGTAAGCTATCTGGTATAACCTCATCAGCAGAAATCAAATGTTCCTTCAAGTCTTTGATCTTTGTTAGAAAATTGTCCATAGAATCACCTTCATTCATGTGCTCACTCTCCAACTATTTTCGGAGGTAAGCAACACGAGCCTCATTCCTAGCCTGGTACAATGTGGTAAGTGTATCCCAAGCATCCTTTGTTGTTCTGCAAGAGCGAATGTGAGGAATAATAGCACGTTTGATAGACAAAGCTATCAATGCATGTTGTTGAAGCTCAAGGTCAAGGACAAAGCATGGAAGCACATCAAGGAAGTGGATACACAAGAAGAAGGAGCAAGTAGGGAGCTCCAAGAAGCACCTGTCAATTTTTCAGAAGAAATCCCTACAAAAATAGTGACTTTTATCACTAAAAAACCATTGTAAATACCATTTTCCATTTTTGTAACTCCATTTTGTTCAAGCAGAGGAGTCCTCGAGCTTGAGGAGTATTAGAACTATCATGCTATCAATTTTCATAATTTTTAGACTCCGTTTGAGCCCCCAAATAAGCCCTGGAAGCTATTTTTTAACTAGGCTGGACACTAGGTCTGGACAGGGCCAAAACCACTCAAAAAACTATAAAAAGGGCTGGAGAGCTCATTTTTGAGTATGCGTGTGCGTGTATGTGTGTGCATGCTTGTGTGCTTTCACTCACGCACTTGTGCCATCACTTGCTCACAGTCTTCATACTGGTCCTCACGTCTCCGCGGATTGACATTTATGAGGTGAAGCTCCTCACGTTGGTACTCACCATTGTGCTAGAGTGACACCAAATTTGGCGTCATTTCCGGGGAGAGAGCTTGGAGGATGAGCGTGTGATGGTAAGACGTAGATTAGCGATGTTGGAAGGTAAAAAAATCACCATTTTTAGTTCAGTTTTTGACCATCTCCACCCACCTTCATCTTCTCAGTTTTTTCCATTTTTTAGAGTCCATTCACCTGGCTTTTTACTTGTGGTTGTGAGAAAGAGCCTTAGAGAGGGTGCAAAATTGAAACGCTGAAGAAATAGTACCAAAATAGCCGAAAATCAGAGTGAACAGCCCCGGACGTGACATAACCTGCACCAAGTATCGTGAGTGCAATATCGCGGGTTTGAAGGGAGATTTGGCATCTACAGACACATAGGGGTGACAAGGAGGACACAAGGTACTCATATTTGCAAAAAGTTTTGAATTTAGACTCCAAAAAATCCAAGTATCATGTTCTCCCGTGGTTGAGTACTAAAGTCCATTGTGATGGATAGCTGCTTCATCTCAGAGGAGCACTATCTAGAAGATGTAGGAGTATTAACCCAAAAAGAAGAAGAACCCCTCACAAGCATTAAAACTATAAATGCAAAGGATGGAAGTGAAGGAGGTCAAAAGAAAAAGAAGAGAAAAGCCGTGAAACAAGAAGAGGAGGAATCGTTATTTGAGGTACCAGAAAATTTCAAGAAATATGAAGTTGAAGACCGAAAAATTTTGGTACGAATGCCTAAGAGAGAGGCCATTATAGGGGAATCATATGATAATAAAGAAAATACCAAAAAAATTGTAGTAACCATTGAAGAGAATGAAGAACGATGTACATACATAGGAGACGACCTAAGTGCAAAAGAAGAAGTAGAGCTTGTAGCTCTATTAAGGGAATATAGGGATGTGTTTGCATGGCACTATAGAGATTTAAAGGGAGTAGATCCAAAAATTTGCTCTCATACGATCCCCATGACCGTTGATGCCAAGCCCACCAAACAAAAGCCCTACACATATAATGACACTTATGCAGCTAAAATCAAAGAAGAGATTGACAGGTTGATTGAAGCTGGATTTATCTATGAAATTGAGCATACTGAATGGGTGTCCCCCATGGTAGTGGTGCCCAAGAAGAATGGAAAGTTGCAAGTGTGCATTAACACTTAAAAAAGTTAATGCCGCTACGATCCGAGATAGCTATCCACTTCCAATCACTGAACATTTATTGGAGCGTGTTGCAGGCAAGGAAGTTTATAGCTTCCTTGATGGTTTTCAGGCTACAACCAAGTAGCCATTGCCCCCGACGATCAACACAAAATGGCTTTTGCCACAGAATGGGGAATCTTTGCATTTCGTGTGATGCCATTTGGTCTTACTAATGCACCTGCAACATTCCAAAGGCTCATGTGTCATGTCTTCAAACAGTTCTTGCAGAAGAGCTTAGAAGTATATGTGGATGATTTATGTGCACATTCCCAACAGAGAAGATACCACATTCCTGAGCTCAGGCAAATTTTCAACAAGTGTAGAGAATATCGAGTTTGTCTGAACCCAGAGTAGCGTGTGTTCATGGTACGACAAGGTAAAATCTTAGGTCACATTGTTTCTAAAAATGGGATATCAACAGATGAAGACAAGGTAAGAGCCATAGCTGAGTTGCCAAGACCAAGGAATGTTAAAGAGGTACAAGCCTTTATGGGCCATTGTGGATATTACCGTAGGTTTATCCACATGTATGCCATCATAGCTAAACCTCTTTATAGATTGTTGACAAATTTTGAGTGGAACGATGAATGTGAAAAATCCTTCAATGAGCTAAAAAGACGTTTGTGCTCAACACCAATACTGACCACCCCTGATTGGAGTAAACCATTCCATGTCCATGTGGATGCATCCAATCATGCGATAGGATGTGTGCTAGCACAACCCACATGTGAAGGAAACCTAGATTTGCCGATAGCATATGCTAGTAGGCAATTAAATGCTACTGAACAAAACTATACGACAACCGAGAGAGAAGGCTTAGGCATGGTATATGCTGTGAAAAAGTTTAGACACTATTTGTTGGCCAACAAGTTCAAGTTTTTTACTGATCATCAAGCCTTATTGTATTTGGTCAATAAACCCTGCAACACAGTACGCTTAGTAAGATGGTTCCTCTTACTAATGGAATATGATTTTGAAGTGGTTGTCAGGAAAGGTAGGACCCACCTTAGGGTGGACCATCTTTCTCGCATCACTTCAGGAGAGCCACCGCAAGGAGTGTCTGATGAACTACCTGACGCTTATTTGTTCAATTTAGAAGTTGTTCCTAAATGGGAAAATAAGTTAGTACCAGTCCTAACCTTAGGACCTGCAAACAAGAATGTGAAAACAAACAAAGAAGAAATTGTAAGATCACAAAAATATCAAATATTGGCAGGAAGCATGTACAAACAAGATACAGAGGGAGTCTTAGCTTGTTGTGTCAAGGACGACGAACATACTAGTTGGTTGCAACAAGCCCATGAGGGACTGCTAGGAAATCACTACTCTAAACAATGAACATTGCAGAATCTAAAACGTTTAGGAGTGTATTGGCCTAGCATGGACAAAGAAATACAAGAGTGGATTCAGAATTGTCCAACGTGTTAGGAGAGACCCCCAGTGGAGCATGCTACTCTTTATCACGTGTCATTAATTCCAGACTGGAGTGCTCCATTGGTAGAATTCATGAGGTCAGGAACGTTACCCAATGAGACGAGTCTAGCAAGAAGAAGAAGCATGGAGCAAGAGGCTCTAGACTATGCCTTAGTTGGAGACAACCTATATCGGAGAGGCAAAGATGGTTACCTAAGACTGTGTGTTCATGAATCAGACTACCTGAAAGTCTTAGAAACTGCACAACGGTGTTGCAAGCGGACATTTTGGTCCTGACCGAGTGATTAAGACTATTCTATTCTCAGGACTTTGGTGGCCCACTCTTCATATGGATGCACATACCTATGTAAAGAAATGTGACACATGCCAACGTGCACAATATCCGATAAGAAAAGATGAGATGCCGTTGAGGCCAATGATGGGAGGACGTGCATTTTCAAAGTGGGGCATAGACTTTGTGGGTCCTATTAAGCCCCCAGCTAGAAACTCCCATGTGGAATACATTATTGTAGCCATTGATTACCTTACCAAGTGGGTGGAAGTAAAAGCCACAACAAAGAATGATGCTCAAACGATGGCTAAGTTCTTATTCGAGAACGTGTTCACTAGATACGGGTTACCAATAGAGTTAGTAAGTGATAGAGGTACACACTTCTTGAACGAAGTCATTGAAAATCTACTTCAAGAATTCATGGTGGTACATAAGAAGTTAGTGCCCTATCATCCACAAGCTAACGGACAAGCCGAGAGCACAAATAAGATCCTATGTAACATATTGACAAAACTCGTAAATAATAAACGCTCTGATTGGGACAAATAGCTTCATCATGCTGTTTGGGCATACCGAGTTGCCTACAAAACGGTAGTCAATGCCACTCCATTTCAGATGGTCTTCGTATAGAATGTTGTGCTACCATTAGACTTCCTAATCCCAACTTTAAAGGTAGCAAAAGAGCACAAGTGGAATGGACACGAGTTGTCCTCCAAGATCTTTGATCTAGAACGCTTGAATGAGAGGAGGTTACGAGCAGCCGTAGGCATCTATGCTGCAAAGAAAAGACAAAAGGCATACTTTGATGCACACATCAAAGACAAAGGATTGAAAGAAGGAGACCTAGTGCTGGTTTACACACTAAAGCAGCATGCCCGAAAATTGGAGAAACGAGGACATGGACCCATGATCATTAATAGAATCTCCACTAGTGGTGTAGTTCAATTGGCCACTTTAGATGGTGATATCTTACCAAACTATATTAGTGGATGCCGAGTCAAGCTATATCATGAACCTCTTACAGAGGAAATGTTAATGAGACTCAACACTGCTAAGAAGCGAAAAGAAGAGGAGTTAAGGGTTCGAGAAGAAGCACAAGAAGAGGCTAGAGAGCACATCAGAAGAAATAAGTTACGACGACTAGGCCTAGATGTCAACACAAAAGCCCCAAAATATCACATGGACATGTGCCAAAAATCGGACCTAACTACTTCTCGAATAATTGACTCACACCCCTTTGTGAACATAGAGGTAGGACAAGGAAAGAGTGTAAGGGCTGTGAGAGCATTGGTTGACTCAGGTGCAACAACTAGTGCAGTTAGACTTTCATACTGCCAAGACCTGTACATGGACATCAAGCCCATAGAAGCATATCTCATAGGATTGGGAGGTGTGGAAACCCCTTGTTTGGGTGAGGTGGAACTTCCCATCTACCTTCAAGATGTTCCAATAAAAGTCAAAATGCTAGTGTGTCACGATGCAGACCTTACAGAGCCACTTGTCCTAGGTCAAGATTGGATTTATGACCATGCAGTCAACTTGAACCTAAGAAGTCAACTTCTTCAAGTTTGGGTACAGGAACAATGTATTACATTAGAATTAGACAACTGCAGGCTCACAGATCATGACACCACACACTCTCTTAGTTCTTCTAGGAGTAATCTTAGCAAAAAGGATGTTGTACGTGTCAAATGCTCTATGTCCCAGAAGAACTAAATCAGGGAAGAACAGGCTCAAAGACAAACCACCTCCTCCTCTAATGCAACAACTAAGGCCGTCACAACATCTCAACCAAAAAAGCAAGCAAAACAGTACAAGACAACGGTTATATCAAATAGACAAAGAGATTTTAAGAAGAAAGTAGTTCCGGGCATGAAACAGATCTGGGTACGAAAAGGAGAGCAACCACCAACCTTGCCAACACAATTTCCACTCAAGCAAGCCAACCATGCAAAGACAAGAAACAAGCAACCAGGACCACCTCAACCAAAAGATCTTCGACCAATCTGGGTGCCTAAGAAATTATTTGTAGCTCAACAAGGGCGATTACAGATGTGGGCACCCAAGAAGCTCTTACATACACAACGGCCTATGCTCCCCACCATGCAAAAGGTCTCAACAAAGAAGCCAAGGAGAGAAAAGGGTAAGAACAGAGCACAAAGTCTAAAAGAAGATAAACTCCATCCTTGGGCAAAAGTGAGAAGACAATCATCAAGGATATGGGTTTGGAAGCCCAAGGTAGCAGTAGCATCCACAACACCAAAGAAGGAGTCACTCCAAACACAAAACTTAAGCAACCAACCAAAGATGAAGAAGTCAACAAGGAGTTGTACGCAGCCCAACACTGTTCTGAAATGGGTCCCTAAAATTGGTTGTCCTGTTGACATCCAGTGGAGACCTCCAACCAAGGCTGCATCAACATCTGCAAGAACATTGAAAGCCTCGACGTGCAACAACCATGTGCCATTGGCATAACCTTGTCTTTTGCACCATTCAGGTCATGCATTTCCAAAGTATGCATTAATATAGGGCCACCTTACACGGTTGTGCATAGACACCATTGAGAAATCCCAGGCACATGAGACACACTTGCAATATGTAAAATATCTTATTGATACTAACCTCTTTCTTTTTGTTGTATGCCTTTGCGAGCGCAAAAAAAAAAAGAGAGAGCGGACTGTGCGCGTGAAGAATCTCACAAAGTGAACCATCAGAACGGACAACCATCATCAAGAGAGACAAGCCAATGGTCAATCACCATGATGGAAGTACACCATGAAGGGATGAAGATCGATAGACCTTTCACCATGGTAAGAATTGTATGATCCAACAATATAACCATGATAGATTAGGAAACCTCTTTGTCAGCATACCCTTGAGCACTTAGCTCAAGACCCAACTTCTTGCACCATAATTCTTCCAATGCATTTCCCAAGTATGCATGCATAGGGTTACATTACAAGGCCGTGCACAAGGCACATTCTTCTTCCAACCCATGCACTAATGCACATACCCATCAGTCATTAAGGGTCACGAGTACTTGGCATGAAAACTAGGGGAGTCATCTTTGAAATCCAGAGGACATCAAGGTGACAACGACAAGAGCAAGGAAGAAATCCATCGCAGAGAGCTACTCACAATCAACTATGATAACCTCTTTTGAGCACCTGACAATTTCTGAAAACTCATAAATACACTCTCCGCGGGCATCAACGACGAAGAACATGAAGAATGGGACAAGCGACCCCGCTACACGGGGAAGACAAACCGCTCTGGTGGAGGCATGAGGAACTCTACCTCTCAACGTACTACATGGAACAGCCACTACAACAAGGGTCTATCTGGGACGACAGAATCAAGAGGGGGGGGGGGGAGTGTTGAAGCTCAAGGTCAAGGACAAAGCATGGAAGCGCATCAAGGAAGTGGATACACAAGAAGAAGGAGCAAGTAGGGAGCTCCAAGAAGCACCTGTCAATTTTTCAGAAGAAATCCCTACAAAAATAGTGACTTTTATCACTAAAAAACCATTGTAAATATCATTTTCCATTTTTGTAACTCCATTTTGTTCAAGCCAAGGAGTCCTCGAGCTTGAGGAGTATTAGAACTATCATCCTACCAATTTTCATAATTTTTAGACTCCGTTTGAGCCCCCAAATAAGCCTTGGAATCTATTTTTTAACTAGGCCGGACACTAGGTTTGGACAGGGCCAAAACCACTAAAAAAACTATAAAAAGGGCTGGAGAGCTCATTTTTGAGGTGAGCTGGTTGTAGTTTTGAGCTTTGTAAGAGATTTCTTTTGTAATCGAAGCTTTCCATCGTTCCACTCTTTGCTCTTACCTTGTGCGTGTGTGTGTATGTGTGTGCATGCTTGTGTGCTTTCACTCACGCACTTGTGCCATCACTTGCTCACGGTCTTCATACCGGTCTTCACGTCTCTGCGGATTGACATTTATGAGGTGAAGCTCCTCACGTTGGTACTCACCATTGTGCTAGAGTGACACATGTGCTTGAGCATCTCTTCCATCCCAACGAATTTGCTCTGCAGTACGTGCAATAGAAACAACAGCACGAACAAGAATCTACAGAATATTATCTTCGACATCAGCTCCATCAGCTTGAGCACCTGTATTTGCAGTACCTGTAGTCGCATGTGTAACAGGACGTCTTTCAACACCCTGCACAATGTTCCACAGTCCTTTTGCAACCAATACATGTCGCATCATATAAGCCCATAATGTGTAGTTGGTACCATCCAACCTATCCTCAACAGCCAACATACGGAATACATCACTGCTTTTAGCCATGGCTGGTGACTAAAATACCTTAATGCAAAAAATTGATTGTATCTCAAAAAGTTGAACGAAATTGCCCAGACGAGTTCTATTAAACCTGTAGCAAACTTCGAGACGCTTATACTGGCGAATCGAAACAGGTATATACCTTTGGCACAAAAAGACAAAATAGCCTGCACAAGTGCTACGATAGTGCGTTCGGAGGCCGAAACGAGCTCAGATCGCGATTTCAAAACCATAGAACGAAGCGGTTTTGATCTCTGAAACACCCTGAGTATGCTCACCAAATTTTGTGCAAATCTGAGACTGGAACTGAAGGAGTCTCGACGATGCCCTAGATGAAGCGGCGACCTGCTCTGATACCAATTGTTGGAGTTAGACGTCTGCGAAAGCACGCGAACATCACAAGGAAGAAGAAGAAGATTGGAGCACAACACACAAGACTGAATGTATTACTAGAGAATGTGAAAAGATAAGTAGCCCATTAGGGCAATAGGCGTATATACAAGTCGGGGAAAAAAAACTTCCTAAAGGGGAAAAAATGCCTCGGCGGTCCTAGAGTGTTCACACACATCACTACCTAAATATATCAACAGATTCAATCAAAGCCTACTCTCTCGAACTTTGACTTTGAAACTACAACTCTAGTGAACGTGCATAATACCCACGAGACCCCCCGTATCCTATAAAACAGAGGTTAGACTACCCTAAGGCGACACAAGAAAAGACGTGTTTCATTTTAATTATAGGGGTAGAGACAACACACTATTCTGTGGGTTCGCAACATAAATTTTGGAGACGAATGGAGTTTTGTCACATGGGGTTTTCTTTGCTACCATCGCCTTGTTAAGACTCTACTAAGACTTTACTGAGACCCCTCAGTTAAAGAGAAAAAATGTATTTTGGCAAAAACTTTCTTTGGAGGGGGGACCACAACAGGAGGGGAGTGCCAAAAATCAAGTGGTCCATCTGCACTAGCCAAAGGGATAGTGGGGGCCTTGGCATTCTCGACATTGGGTGCATGGCTAACAAACTTGCAGCAAAAAGAAATCGTTGTTCCTCCTCGGCAAAAGAATCGCTAACTGTAAGAAATCCCCCCCATTCAGGCATCATCAAGTGCTCCTTCTGATCAATAACAAGCTTAAACCCAAGTGGGCCCCACATGAGGGTGATGAGAGGGTGATTAACCTTCTTGCCCAAGTGGGCCCCACATGAAGGTGATGAGAGAGTGATTAACCTTCTTTGTAATGCCATCTAAATTATGTAAAATCTTCTCCTGCTTTGTGGGATTTGGAGGGTCCCGTGCAGTGTTGTATTTTGACGGTCGACCATGCCCTTCAATTTTGAAGGCTATCTACAGATCATACCTGTATTTGTTGTTTTTAATGTATTTTTTTAAAGTCGTATAAATTTTTTAACCTTATTTTACGTTAAAAAATGGCCAAAACGGGCAATACGGCGGTCAAAAATCAACACTGGTCCCGTGGACACTAGTCCCTCTCACTTGTACTTTTCTTTTCCTTCAATTAATACAAGTCTGGAAGAGTAGGCTAAGCCCCAACTTCTTGTAGGGCAGTTGGTTGAGCTTTGGCCTCTTGAGGCGAAGGTCCAGGGTTCAAGTCCCAGGTTGGACATTCTATGGCTTAGGTACAAGTCTGGAAGAGTAGGCTAAGCCCCAACTTCCTGTAGGGCAGTTGGTTGAGCTTTGGCCTCTTGAGGCGAAGGTCCAGGGTTCAAGTCCCGGGCTGGACATTCTATGGCTTAGGCCAGTTAAACCCAGTTGTAACCATGTCTCATTCAGTTGTAACCTTGTCTAACCCCTGCTTTGTGGGATACGGGGGGTCCCGCGAGTGCTATGCCCATTCACTTGTACAGTTGCAATTTCAAAGTTAAAGTCCGGGGAGTAGGCTTCGGCTGAACCTCCATTTAAAAAAAAAACCCCAACTTCCTTTATTTAAAAAAATGTATTTTGTAGATTAATAATTGAAGCTCACGTTTTATTTGACAATTTCAACGGCCACTGGACTAAGAAATCCATCGGGTATAAGTTACAACACATTGCAGTAGGCTGATGCTGGACATGGACGTTGGAAAGCCGGCGCAGAATTCTGATGGGGGTAGAATTCGTAAACATGAAGCATCCGCAAGTTGTAGCGCAACGCTGCGCGCTTCATATCAGACATATGAATCTAGCCGAGCAAGGAGCGCGTCGTTCTTCAGAGGCCAGCTCATCGCAAATATCTCCTTATCGTCTTTTTTTAGAGATGGCGGTCTGCAGTCAGCAGCGCCGGGGCCCGGGTGGAGAATGGACATTCATGAGTGGTGGCCGGTGAGTCGTGACTCGAGTCTCGACTCTCGACTCGTGAGTCGTGACTTCCCAAGCTCCAATGCACAGTGCACACTGCACACCATCTCGAGTCTCGCTGCAGCTCGCGAGTCGCGACTCGCGACAGTGCTAGACCCTCATGGATCTCTGACTTCGGACAGACCTCTTCCCGCCTTTATATAATGAACTGTACATAACTCTTACCATCGTACTCAGAACTGTTCTCTCTGGACAGTTACTTCTCCGAAGAGTCATGGAGACCTGCTGCTTCACCGGTCAGCCTGTCTCGCCCCTTGCTGTGTCACCTTCGTCTCTGTCGAGTAGTTCTCAGGCTTTGTTTGCTTCTCCTGCATGGAGAAGGTGCAGACAGGCTTCCTTATTGCAGCGATGCCATAGTAAGAGCGCGCGTGAGCTGGCACCGCCCCGGGCGGTGGCGCAGCGCGATGAACCAGAACACGAGCTGGCGGCGCCGCTTGATCGGCGTCAACTTCTGTTGGCATCTGCGGGGTCGGTGGGCTTAGCGGGCATGGGTTTGCCGTCATTGTTGGTCCCTGGGACGGCACTTGCCAGCCCCGTGCAGCCGCCCGACTTCAAGAAGTGCACGACTCCGCTGGATCCTGGCAATGGCGCTCCATCAGTCGACTGCTGTTTGCCAGTGTCTACGATCATCACTGATTACAAGATTCCCAACCTGCCCATGCGTACGCGTGTGTCCGCTCACCAGGTCACGCCTGACTACATCGCCAAGTATACGGAAGCTTATCGGAGGCTGCGGAGTCTGCCGTCCAGCGATCCACGTGCATATATGATGCAGGCGAACGTGCACTGTGCCTTCTGCGACAACGCGTACGACGAAAACGGCACCGCCGTCGACTACCAGGTGCACAACTCTTGGTTTTTCTTCCCTTGGCATCGATGGTACCTTTACTTCCACGAGCGTATCCTGGCGTCGCTCATCGGCGATGACACATTTGCGCTGCCATTCTGGAACTGGGACGCGCCTGGAGGATATACGATTCCGCCCATGTTCGACAATCCCAACAGCACTCTTTACGACACAAAACGAAACCCTCTTCACCGGAATCCGAAGGTTGTGGATCTTGACTACAGCTTCTCTGAATCCAACCGTACTCCGCAGCAGCAGCTCCAGGTCAACAACTCTGTCATGTACAGGCAGATGGTGACGGCGGCGAAGACACCATCGCTTTTCTTCGGGCAGTCGTACCGCCAAGGTGATAGTCCCGGTCCTGGCGCCGGCACCGTGGAGAACACTCCCCACGGTACAGTCCATGTCTGGACCGGCAATCCGAGCAACCCTAACGACGAGGACATGGGCACTCTCTACTCTGCTGCGCGTGACCCAATCTTCTTCGCTCATCACGGAAACGTCGACCGTCTCTGGTCGATCTGGAAGACGCTTGGTGGAAGGAGAACGGACCTCACAGACTCAGACTACTTGCAGGCAACCTTCGAATTCTATGACGAGAATAAAAATCTGGTTCGCGTGAAGATCGCGGATGCCCTGCAAACAGAGAATCTGCGCTACAACTATCAGAATGTGGACATTCCCTGGGTACGCCGCACGACGACCCGCAGTGCAGTGGCAACGACATTTTCGGGGCCTGGCGGAGGCCCCTCACCTGCAATGGCAGGGCCATTGAAGGAGAAGATCAAGGAGAAATACAGAGATTTCAAGAAGGGTTTGAAGGAGTTCAAGGCAGATCTAAAGGATAAAATGGCTGGTAGGAAGTTAGAGAAAACATTGAAGGCTCTGGTGAAGAGGCCGAGGAAGGTGAAAGCAGCTGATTTCGACGAAGAGATCCTAGTTATCGAGGGCGTGCAGGTAGCTTGCGATGAGAAAGTCAAATTTGACGTTTACATCAATCTGGTCGACGTCGACGAAGATAAGGTCGGAAATGATGTTGCAGAATATGCAGGATCTTTCGTGAACGTGCCTCACACGGCCATGAAGATGGCCGAAACGAAGAAGGGACTAACGGACAGCCGAATTAGAAAATCCAATTTTCGGCTGGGAATCGGAGATGTTCTGGCGGACCTGGACATCGAGGACGACGATGACTTCGCTGTCACCATTGTTCCGCGCGGAAAACCTAATATACCTGTCTCCATCGACGACATTAGGCTTGAATACGAATGAAGCACAGTCGTATAGCTCTCCGTCTTTGAAGCATCCGGGATTTAGGAGGTGTTTCAGGGTGTTCTTCCGTCAGCTCTGAGAGTCCTGGTCATGGGTTTCTTAAATAAAGCGAAGCTGGAGGGCGATCCACGCATGGCGCCAGTTCTGAACTTTCCATATAGCTCCTGTGTATCTCTTTGTCTCGCTTTCTCACTCTATTTCTCTCTCTCTCCCGATTTCAAAGATGGCATCGATATGGCGACGGGATAAGCTGCACAGGCATACGTTTGTAATGCCAGCGGTTGTGCCTACTGCTGTATCGATGTGTCTTGTCTACTGTACTGAATCAATCAATCAGGGAAGTGGCAGTGCATTTTGCTTAATCCTCTACATTCGTCAGTGGCAGTGCATTTTGGTTAATCTTGTACATTATTCAGTCTGTCACCTTTTTGTTTTTTGAGAGAGTACAATGAATTAGAAATACGCACACAGCTAACTTCAACTTCATAAGGTAGAGGCACCCTTCTTGAGGATCTCGAGGATCTCAAGGACATGTCCAGTGGCATGCGCCCCTAAATCAGGTCATCGGAGCTAACTTCAACTTCATAAGGTAGAGGCACCCTTCTTGAGGATCTCGAGGATCTCAAGGACATGTCCAGTGGCATGCGCCCCTAAATCAGGTCATCGGAGCCGTTGTTATATACATCATGCATGTGCCCTTAAATCTCTGCTCGATCACCTAAAAAGTGTAATCGGATGAACAGATGAAAGATCATGTGGCCCCTGCTATGAGAGCGTTTTACACCAATTCAAGATCAGTCTTTTGGTCTGGTCTTAGGGCTATCCTTACCTAATTCCTATCTTTAGTGAATCTTTGGGCTTTGTTCATTCTTAGTAGGTGCTAAGGGTTCTATCCTTGTGTGGGATTTGGCTACTATGCCTCTTATGCAAGATATGGATTGCAAGGACAAACTTCTTTATACACATACATTTTGAAAATCTCCATTATCCCCCACTTTTTAGGAGTTATATGTCTAGCAACACCTCAGCAAGTTTGAACCTTAGATCTCATACAGTGTTCAGCACTACGCCATATATTTTCTATGCTGCCAGTTTGTTTCACATTTTTTGAGCTTAAAGGTTTTAGATGTGGAAATGGAAAAATGTAATTATTATCGAGGTTTTTGAGATGCTAAGGGTGCCTCTAGCTTGCAAGGTTGCGCGTGTGTAATTATAAATGTAAATAACAATATTTCTTCATATAAGAGCACACAGAGTTACAATGTTGGCCATTTCATAAGAGCTGTATAAAGGTAGGATTTGGATACAAAATGCCTTCAATACTCACGTCTTTGTCCTACAGGATTCCACAATGAACGTAAAATGTATATTTCTGATATTGCACGTGAAATGGCCTTTTACACTCAGATTTTTGTTTTGCTGGATTCCATAATGAGTTTGATGCGCCATCTAAAGTGCATCCCAGCTAGGAAATGATGCATTCTATCACATTTCTGAAAGACCTCATGTAATATGGAATTTCGATGTTGACCTTAAAAAGGGAAGGAAGGTGGCAGGTCTTTGAGCCTCATGTGCACGAGGGTAACGTTGAAGACCTCCATTAGAGAGCACGCATCATTAAGTTGAAGCCTAAACGTGTAGAGAAGAGGAAGATATGTCGAGGCGAGATGCCTAGAGGCAGAAAGAAAATTGGCATCATTGAGATGGAGCTAAGAGGAAGATATGAAAGAAGATGTCTAGAGTAAAACCTAAGGATCCTCTCCATGGTGTAAAAGGCGTTTTAGTGGTAGGAAAGATAGAGTTCATCTTTTCTTTTCTTGCACCAAGAGCATTGGGATATGGGTTATGATAAGGTATCATCAAGTCCCTATTGTTGGGTCATAAAATCAGATGGAAGCAAGGATCACTCCAAGAAGCTATCAACGGATGAGCATATCTATTGAATGCCATTAGAAACGAAACGTTGTGGAAAATTTGGAAAAAAGTATGTGCAACCAACTTTGATAAGCATCCTAGAGAATGATGATTAGAGAAGTCCCTAGACTCTCTAGGTAGAAGGATTCAAAATTGTAGATACTCTCCCTCTTTCAACTACCACAAGCTGTTCGTTGTAGAAAACAATAAGCTAAAGAGCAAGTGCATTCTCCACAAAGGGGATGAGAAGATCATTGACCCACTTTGTATCTCCCTAGAAAACAATAAGCTAAAGAGCGAGTGCATTCTCCACAAAGGGGATGAGAAGGTCATTCACCCACTTTATCACATCTCCCTCTAAAGCTCCTCTCCTAATTTAATGCACTTTTGTAAACCCAAAAAAAGGAAGATGCCTAGAGACAAAAAGAATCTTTTGCCTAAAAATAGAGAACTTGAACCTCTAACAAGAAGCCGTAGTAGTAAAGCTGCAAACAAGAGAATAGAGTAATAGCAACATGGCACCCAAGACCTTGATTGGCCTTGTAAGGACAGGGAAATGAATATTGCACCAATAGTAAGTCAAAGCCTGGGAGGATATCTTCAAACTTATCACAATACCTTACATATTATTTGATGATACTCTTAGAGCACATTGAGTGAAGGCTTGTTAGCTTTAACCCTTCCATTATAGGAGAAGGATTATCCATGTAGGTTGTGGGAAAGGAAGGAGAAGATCGGGTGTTCCACTTACTTGGACTCGAGGCTATGTAGATGGCATAAGGGAGTCATAAGACAAGTCAAGAAGCAAGGTACATCACCCTATCTTGTATCTACAAGTATAGTACCTCTCCTTATAGACAACCATGTAGAGTATGTTTGTTGTCCTTTTGTATATTTATGCTTTCTGAGTTGCAACTCTAGTGGGGTCTGCAACATTGGTGGGGTCTTCTGCTACTTAAACTCCACCTTTTATTTGTAAAGCAAGAGTCAATGACTATCTGCTTCAATTGAGAATCATTAAGTACCATACTTTGTGTACTTCTGGCTACGTCATCTATCATTTTCTATCTTCAATATCCCACACGGTTGCAAAAAGTTCCCCAACAAACTTGGAATGCCTAATGGGATTTGCCTACCTGAGTTTCGGGGCCTTGGTAAATAGAAGGATTTGCCAACCTCATAAAGTCCAAAATAACTGTCAATAAAAGTCTAGATGAACATTTGACTTGGTCATTGGCATCAATATTTCCCTACAATCTATGGTGATTTGATGACCAAAGAACTAATCACTTTCAAGATCATGAGAACAATGACAATGAGATAAAGGAAATCAATTAGTGATAATTCTTGTGTATGATCCACTTCAACCAACAAGGTGGATCAAGAGTAGGTAAGTTGGAAACTTTGTTTTCTAGACCAACTATCAACATCTCTCCTTTCAAGGGATTCGTGAGTGAGGATCATGACAAGCATGCCATGCGACTTGTAGCCCTATGAAAAACTAAAGGATTGAGGGGAAGGAAAGATGCTTTCTTCACCCTCTTTCCGGCTACCTTGGAAGGAACAGTAGACAAATGGCTTGACCACTTCCCATATAGCCACTTCACAATGATATGATGCACACTTTCAAGGATTATTTCAAAAGTGGAAACACTACTAAACAGATTATAGAGAAACTAAAGAAGTTGCAACTAAATCAAGGGGAAACATCTCCCCAATTTCTAATGAGAGAAAAGGCAACTATGGCCAAACTTCCAAATCAAATCAGTGTTTTCTTTGTTAAGAAATGGTTGGATAAAAGGCTTCCTATCTATACGCTTCCCATTCCCATAAAATATACATTTTGGCCACTACAACTTAGTTAGAGTGCATCCATCATCTATATCAACAATATGGAATACATTTTGGCCACTACAACTTAGTTAGAGTGCATCCATCATCTATATCAACAATATGGAGCTACTTCTTGTTATAAAATGTATGATATGAGCGTCTGGCTCCTTTAGAGATATTTAAAATCTGACATCGTTCAGTCATTCTCATGTAAGGCCAAACATCACGATATTAGAATTAAGCATAGGTTCATGTGCTGTCTAAAACAATTAATTCACTTAGCTTAGTGGTTAAGTCTCAAGGATAGAAAGGAGTTCTTGGGCTCAACATGCATGGGGAACATGGGGAGAGAGTTTTTCCCAAAGAGTTCTAGAGTTTTTTAACTCAAGTTAACATGACTTAACCTGACTCCTTAGAGACTTAACACAAGTGGGAGTACACCTACCACTAGTGGACTCTAGTGGAAGGTGTTAAAGCAATGATGGATATTGCACATGCACTTGTGAACTTCAGTTAAACTTGTGGTCATCCTTGATTCAAAGAGCTATTTATAGAGACATAAAGTTGAGAGGAGAGTCATCTCTCTAATAAGTGGTGGTCCTAATGTCATAGTGCATAACATTAGCATCAAAGCATTGTAGGATCCATGGTGACCTTAATCATCTTGTTCATATACACACATATGATCTTCTTCTTCATTTACATGCATATGCATCCTTCCCTCTCGAGTGCATTTACGGCTGTCTATTTCGTACCAGATTGCTTTATGTAGCAAAAGGCTAACGAGCAACGACACCAGAAGTCAAACACGTGACTTCACGGAATAGAAGATTTGAGCCATCCACGGGATCACTTGCTACGTGATGAGATGGATGATCTGTTTGTGCTCTTATTTGATCTCTTTACGCAACGAGATAGAGCAAAAGGTTGATCGTATCAGCAGCAATAAGTATGTTGCAAAACCAAGACCTCACAACAAAGGACATATACTCTATCCAGAAGCGCATATGCATTGGTCTCATATGTATATATGCTTGGCTCTTGTATATAGGCTTTATTGGAGTGTAGCCCGTCTCCCCTCTTCTATAGGAGTGTTTGGCAAAAGAAATTACCAGATTTTATCCAAGAAGGTAATCAAACCCATTACATGTTCTTTGACCATGGTCAGGCTATCGAGGATGGCATCTACGTTAGATGATCTTATTATTTATGTTTAGCTTATTTGGTTTTAGTGGCATACAAGCAAACACCACAAGGAACGGGGGGGGGGGGGGGGGAGGGTTAGAGACTCCCTCGATTATAAAAAAAGGGGGTAGTGTGGCTTATGCAATGCCCTATTTAGTGAGTGCCACATAAGCGATGCCAAAGGGCAAAAAAGGGCCCAATCACATAAATGATAGTGACTGTCACTTATGCAATGGTATTAATGAACGTTGCCAATAGTCTCACAGAGTAGCGATGCTATGTGCGACATTGGAAAACTCCTTGTAGTGCAAAAGTGTCACATAAGTGACATCCTACACATACAAAAGAAAATTCAAAATTCTCGTGGCACATTTTCCCCAAAATCCGATGAGAGAAAGAGAGAGAGAGAGAGAGAGAGAGAGCACATGAGAGGATGTACACATATACACAGACATACAAAGGTACATACACACATGCATACATGCACACACACATACACTAACATACACACATGCATACACATGCATACACACATACATACACATGCATACACATGCATACACACATACATACACACATACATAGACATGCATACACATACACGTACATACACACACATACACATATAGACACAGATAGACTCATATGCATACATACACACACACAAGAGACACACACATACATGTATACTCACACACATACACACATACATACACATGCATACACAACATAAACATACACATAGAGGAGATTCATTGTATGCAACTCACATGCCATGCGACTATTGTGGAGCAACAACAACGATTGAGGACGCACATGCCATAGCCAACGGTTCACGCAACAGTTCACACAATGCTTACATCTCTAAGATGACATCAGAAGCAGATTGCAGTCTTGAATGATCGGTGGCCATGGTAGCTGATGCATGAATGCGTAAGAAAAAACTGCTGTCGAGTGCAAAATAGTATTGAAGGTTGAAGCAGTGGCCACAAAGTATTTGAAAGGGAGAAGTTCATCAACCTACTGGATTCCTCCTGAAGATCCGATGTCTGTCACCTTTGTATCGTGTGAAGTGTGTTGGGTTGTAGGTATCGCGATACCTCTTTGGAGGAGTCATTGTCACCTCCCCGTGTGCGATATCGCAACACCGTCCCATCGTTGGTATCGTATCGCCTCCTCGTGATAGTCACATGTTGATGCAATATTGTCGGGCTTTGTCGTATCGTATTGTGTTGCCGTGTTTATATCGTATCGTCTTTGCGCTGGTATCGTATCGTCGTTGATGATATGGTATCATCACGGGTTGAAGTGATTCCTCTATGGTATCATTTCATCGTTGTTGATGTGGCATCGTATTGTCGCTGTTGATGTGGCTCCTTTGTGGTGGCCACGATAGGCAAGTGGAGGCAATTAATTGAACGGGCAGGGCTCCAACCCTTGTTGGGCTTTGCGTTTCTCCGGAGTGCAGTTCGAGGTGTCTACCATGTCCTCAGTGGCCCCCTCACTCATGATTAGCAAACTGGCCCCATCCCTAGGGGTGATTGGTAACCTGGCCCCTATCTTGGAGGGGGGATCCTCTTTCGCTCTTGGGGCCTCCGAGGGTGTTGAGCCTCCCTTGGTCTCTCTTAGTAGAGCTACAATTCTATCAAAGTAAGAAGACCTCAAGAAAGTTTGCCTCATAGGACAAGTGTTCAGCCCTAGGCCCCCACTCAAAATCGTGCACTTGTGGCTCTGAAAAGAGTGGTTCCCTTGAGGGTTGATTGTTTGCAAGTGTCAATTCCTACTAGCTAGTCATATGTTGCTTGTCTTTGAGAATGAAGATATGGCATTCCAAGCCCTTACTATGGAAACTTGGCAACTCAAGCAGGCGACCCTATGCTTGTTTAGATGGACCCCCAATTTTATTCCTGACAAATCGAAATCTCTCCGCTACCCTCTTTGGGTTGAGCTCCCTAACCTACCGTACTTCTTGTACAACTTTGTGTGGGACATCGTATCTCCAATCGGCAAGCCGTTGGCTTCGGGGGGGATGTTGGGGTTTCATCTATGAAGGCGCAAGGCACTCTTTCAATGCTCGTTGGCACCCTCAAATCTGTGTGGAGGCTGACGTCAACATGCCGTTTCCATCAAAGATCAAAGTGGACCTAGGTGATGGGGACGTCTAGGTTCAAGACCTTAATTACAAAAACCTACCCAACGCGTGCTTTCGTTGTGGCCAACAAGGCCACAAAATCAAAGATTTCCCACTGAGACAAAAAAGCAAACAAAAACAAGAAGCATCCAAAAAACCTCAAGACAACAATGGGACACTGATTCGCCCGACCAACGAAGAGGAAGTCAAGGATCCTTGAAACCCAGAAACTGACTCAGATGGGTTCACGGAAGTTAGAAGAAGGAAAAGAAGCTAGGACGACTTCTGAGAGAAACCATATTCTAGATACCCCCCCAAACAACCTATATTGCAATCTGGAAAAGGAGATTAATGAGGTTGATTACCCAGGTAGGAACCAATTCGAGGTGGACACCGGCGACAAAGCCCTAGAGATCCCTGACAACAAAGAATCCAATCAGGAGGGCTACACTACAAGCAAAGAAGATGGCTTTACCACTAGCAACGAAGACAAGATGGATAGTGAAAGCTCCATCATTGGATCGATTATCTCGGAAACTGTTTCCTGTTCACTCCAACAGGAGGACCCAGCGAAAAAGAAAGACGAATCCAAGAGGAGAAAGGACAAGGCCCCTCCCGCAAAGAGGGTAACCTATGGCAATGATCATCATCTCATTAAATGCTAGGGGGCTGGCTGACCCCTCAAGGGCGACCATCATTGGTCAATGGGTTCGTGACATTAGCCTAAACCCTGATTTTATATGTATACAAGAAACTAAAATTGATGGAGCAAACCTCCAGAAACGCTCAGACATGTCTCCCCAAACCATGCTGCATCTCGACAACACACCCTCGGGGGTTCGGTGGGACAATAATTGGTATAAATCAATTTCGGTTTGAAAAGCTAGAAAACTCCATTGGAGATTAGTGCCATCGATGGATTGTTGTTTCCTTTGGTGCCCCATTTTTGTTCATGTTAGTCTCTATGTATGCCCCTAACGTGGAGTTGGAAAGAATGGACACCTGGGATTCTTTAGACTCTCTCCCCCACAACGTCTTGATCTGTTGTGACTTCAATATGGTGGAGAACCCTGCAGATAGATGGAAAGGCAAGGACCGGATCATCGACATTAGAGAGAAAGGAACTTGGGACAAAACCAAACTGCACTTGGATCTGGTTGAATTCAAAGACTCGAATGGATATTCATGGTCAAATCTCCAAGCGGGTGAGGACTTGAGGAAAGCTAGAGTCGATAGAAGCTACATTGCTCAGAGCATCATCCATTAGTGGGGCCATCCTTCCCTCCCACAACATATGGACCTCATCATCTCTGATCACTACCCAATCATTATCTCATTCCAACCTCTCACCAAAACCCATAAGGCTCCTTGGTTTCATGCCTACTCTACTTCCTTCTCTCTCCCCTCGGCCCATCAAGAAATCATCGAAGTGTGGAAGGAGGCTTTAGCTTCCTGTTCGTCCCCAACCAAGAGCTGGAGATGCACAATCGATAGGTTGCGGCATATCATGATTAGAACTAGGAAGATGCTCTAAACTGTTTGACGTGGGTGTAGAGAAGCCCTTTATCATAGACTCTAGAGACTTGAAAAGGAAGTGAACAAAGGAAAGGTTCAATCCCAGAAGGGTCTACAAAGAATCAGAGCGCAGTTGAGATATGAGGAAGAAATACAAAGGAAAAATTTGCAAATTTTCTTTAAGGAGTGGTGGACAGGCAAATCAGACAAGCCCATCAAAGACATGTGCATCATTATTAAAAGGAAACAGAATAGGAAATCAATCCTTCTATTGCTAGACTCAACTGGTGTCCCATGCAATACGGAAGAAGAAAATATCAAAGAACATTTTACGAGACTCTTGGGGATTTCGACTCCCCTCTCCCCTCATAGATGTGACTAGATGGCGGCCATCTCTAGGGTATCCTCCCATAGGATCCCACACAACCTTCGATCCTTGCTTGACGGCCCTATCTCGGAAGAAGAAATCATTACTGTTAGGGGGCCGGATGGGCTCACTAATGAGTTATTTAAGTCCTTCAAGATGGTTTTGGCTAAGAACAGAATTGAGAAATGGCATCCGATTACGATGCTTCAAACGGGCTATAACATCATTGCTAAAGTCATAGCCAACATAATTTTCGGCCAACTAAGAGCTTGTTTAAGCGAGGATCAAAAGGGTTTCATCACATGCAAGTCTATTTTGGAAGCCATAATTGATATTTGGGAAGGGCTCGACTTCGCATAAGAGTCAAGACAAGATGTGGTCTTCCTCAAGATCGACTTTGACAAAGCTTATGACAGGCTGGAATAGGACTATATTTTCCAGTCACTTAAAGATCTTGAGTGCAACCAAAAATTCACCAAGATGGTCTCCACACTATTGGGAAATGTGTCGACTCAAATTAACATTAACGGCCAAATTTCGAAGGTGATCAAATTAAAACATTCTATGAGACAAGGATGCCCATTGGCTCCCCTTCTCTTTGCCATTGCCACAGAAGGGCTTAGCTGGCTGGTGGAACAACAGGTGGAAGTTGGTAATATCAAAGGCCTCTTGTTGCCCCATAACCTTGACCAGATCACCATGAGACTTTTTACTGGCGATATGAACGTGTTTGTCCACAATGATTATTCTAGTTTGGAGACATTTTGAAGGTGCTTGGACACTTTTTGTGAAGCCCCTGGATCCAAAATCAACCACTCAAAGACTGCTTTCCGAGCTGTTGTTGGGATCCAACCTAACCTTCTTTTTGAGCATGGTTGTCAAATCATTCACCCAGGTCAAGTCTTCCGACTTCTTGGGATTCCCTTGGGTTTTGGCATCTCGATGGAGTAGCATTGGAATAGGGTCCAGGCGAGGCTCGAAAGCAAAGCTAAACTATTGGAGAGGTATGCAAATCAATCTGGTGGGTCGTGCAATGGTTATTAATAGGTTCCTCATTTCGTCCACCATTTACTTCCTCTCTTGTTGGAGACCAAAATAGTAAGAGCTGTCCAAACTGGAAAGCATTTGTAGAAATTTCCTTTGGACATGTGACCACAATAGGAGAAGGATCCCTAAAATCAAATGGTCCATCTACACGAGCCAAAGGAATAGTGGGGGCTTGGTATTCTGGACATGGGTGGCATGGCTACCAAACTGGGAGTAAAATGGATGATTAAGGCGTGGTGCAACGACGAGACTTCGTGGGCCAAACTGATCTTCAGAAACAAGAACGTGTTGACTTTGATGGGATTCTTGAACTAGAAGAATCTCGACATTCAAACCCTTTTGTTTTCTCCAATCCCAGTTTCCCCGAAAGGCTCAAACCTTGTGTGCTCCCTATGGAAGAGTTGGAATAAACTCAAAAACTTTAAAAGAGTTACCAAAGATTGGAAGTGGGCGGAGGGTATCAGACAGAATGACTCTATTTGGTTTTCGATCCATGGCATCGGGAATGTGGAATTTTGGAACATGCAAAGTGCCAAGAGGCTCTCGAACAAGGGCTTCAGAGAATGCGAAAATCTCTGGAATCAAGACACCAACCAATGGGTCAACTTTGAGGATATCCACCCTAGCGTCAACATTACCTATGAAGAATGGAATATTTTACAAAGCAGATCGCTTGCCTGGGACTGTTCTAAAGTCCGTCTTCTTTTGGGACATGATTCGCCATGCGCACTGGGTCTCAGATGGCATAACGGCAACCGCCTAATAGGTATCCTGAATATCAAAGGAAACATTGACTTTCAGGTCAACCTCAACAAGAAGTGGTGCCTATCATGGAAACATCTATGGTGGGAAATGAATCTCATGGCTATCTGGCACCCTCTCATTCAAAACAAAAAATATGTCCTCTTATGGAAAATTCTTCATGGGGGAATCTGGACCAACCTAAAGGCTAGCAAAATTTGTGGGGTGCCTCCCTAGTGCAAGCACTGTTACCGGTCTATCGAAGATGTTAGTCACATCTTCTTTACTTGTCTCAACTCCAACAAGCTCTAGCAGAATGTCAGAAAGAGAATTAGACTTCAGAAGAACATCAGCTGGAAACATGCTGTGGAGGTGATCGCAATCCAGGTGGATCGGGTCCGGTCATGGCACACACAGGGTATATGAAGCTAATGAATGTTGGAAGGTTTAAGGACGTGAAAGTGAAATTAATGTTAAGTATGGAGAAGAGAGAGATGTTGAAATGATTATGGGAATGGGAATGTAGGAGTGCAAGTTAGATTGAAGAACATGAATGATAAGAATGAAAGAGAACCATACACACAAATCAAATTTGGAAGGAAGAATGGTCCATTGAAGGAGCTTCTTAAACACTTCCTAATTCTAATCCATATGCATAGTCTTCTTTGGATGATATGTATGCATGACGAGAATAGATGGAATCCTTACACATAAATCAGTTTCGAAAGGAAGAATGGTCCAATATTGGAGCTTCTTATACACTTTCAGAAACTAATCAATATATATGGGTATGTATGGATTATATGCATGCAAGTGAATTATGAAGATAGAGTTTACTCACAAGCTCAATGAAACATCCTCACTGGTTCAACGCAATACTGCGGAGCCTTCTCACACATAGAAGAAAATAGAAGACATGTAAAAATACTTAAGAGACTGAGAGATGAGACAAGAGACAAGTGACAAGTGACATGAATTAAAAGGATTTGAATTAAGATACATGTATAAGATCGTCATTGTACGTCAAGCTAAGCAGTCTACTGATCAAAGGCGGTTCTGACCTTCAAACCATGACAGTTCAACCGAATGTCACACGTAAGAAGGCGAGTTCCACTTCATTGACCCTATGTATGTCTAGGCTCGTAATGTCTAACTAAAGAAGTCTAAGACTCATTAAAACCAGCACTAAATCACTCACACGCTCCACCGAGGGTGAGTCAAGATAGAGATGCTGGTTTCAAGAGCCTATCCTAGATTGGAGTTCTAACTTAAATTTGAAACTAGGTACTATACTCATACTAGCCCACCTTGGATCCTCACTCGCTCAACCGAGGGTGATCGTCTCAAGGAAACCGTAAGCTAGCATGAGCCCTATGGATTCCTAACAATGATGCTCTAAAAGTTTGGAGGGGGGTTTATATAGTTTTTTGAATGAATTTGGGCCCTTGGATCTAGAGAAATCAACTGTCAACTCTAGGATCACTACTTTCAATTACCATTTGATTAATCAAATCAATGGCTTGGAATTTTTCTTTCTATCAAATCTAGTGTAAAGGAGTGAAATTTAGGTGCCTTAATTCTCCACCATTGGATTTGGGGATGATCTGGACCGTCGGATCAGTGCTGACATCAGTTTGGATAAGATAAGCCACTATTTTTGGAGAAAAGCTGCATTATTAATCTTTGATTGTCAAAAAAGTCTTCTTTTATGAAAAACCTGGTGGATCCTCCTTGCTTTAAGCATAAGTGCATCTCCACCCTTGAATATGAGCTCATCTTGATCGTACAACATGGCTCAATCAGCTTTCGCCATGTGGTAGCCCTTCAACCCTTCAATTTGCTTAAACTAGAAAACTGCGGTGATCCTAAAAACTGGACTTTGTGCTCTTTGACCCTCCAAATAGGCTTTGATGAAGATGAAACTTTGTAGGACTATGTTTCCAAAGAACTCCTTCAGGAATATGCAAAAAAACTTCCATCTGAATCTTCCTTGTACAAGTTTGTCTACATTTGGAAGCTTGCAAGGTGGCATTAAGGTCTCTAGGAAGCTCTGATAGCCTTGAAACTTTGTATAAATATGTAGCCACATATGCTCTTTATACATGCCAAATCATATGGCTAACATAAATTTCTATACAAGAATTTGTAGGGTCAAACTAGAAAAATTACATTTTTATAAAATGAACATAGCATATCAATGTGCTACAAAATCCATTTTCTGTTGAAATTTGGGCTATAGACTGCCTTTGACAATCTTTACAAGTATATGAATTTTCATCTAATTTGGTGACAATGAAATTTTTGCCCTAATTTCCTAACTTTGACCAGCTTTGACCGCTACCATGGACTTTCTTGATTTCTTTGAAACTTTGTATGTGAGCTTCCTTTGACATCCTTGATGCATCCTAGACTTCTCGGGGAATTCCGGCTACCTTCACCAAATATGTTTTTTGTAGGCCTTCACAAGTGAGAGAGGAGAGAAAATCTCGACGACATTCGCCCCCACTAAACCTGCGGTTCCTCCGGAAGCGCCACTCTAGTGTTCCTAAAAAACATAAGTTTCAAGCATCATACTCTTTTAAACGAAAATAGGCAACAGGAAGGAGAGATTGATGATATGCATGAATGAGAAGGCAACATGATATTAAGCAACATATGTATGAAAAGAAAAATTAAAACAGGCAACATGAATATGCATAAATAAATAGGTAACATTTCTATAAATGAACATGCAACATTGTTATGAATGAGTAGGCAACGTGACATGAAGCAAAATTTGCATGAAAGAAAGAATTGAAACACGCAACATGAATATGCATGAACAAATAGGCAACATATATGCAAATGAACAAGCAATATTGACAACAAGAAAGAAAACAAACAAGCATCAATATGAAGTGGAAGTGGATGTATTGAGTCGTTTTAAGCATCAGTTCCTCTCATCTTGAAGAAAAATTTGTATCTTTTTCATAAAGCAATCTACCTTAAATACAATTATAAACAAAGATTTAGGATTTTCAAGAGACATATTTCATCTTTAGCTTATTTTAGATCAACTCCTTTCCTACATAAATATGAATATGCTCTTTCTCTAATAACATGCAAGGAAATCTAACTAAACTCCACTAATGCATAAATCTGCCTATATAGCCCGTGATTTATTCTACTATGCCTCTTTATCCTCCTTTGGCTTGCTCTCTCTTTTTTTTTGATAATCATGATGATTCAGCAACTTTATGGTTACGATCACTTTTTTGGGGTGGAAGAAAGTGTAAACTTCCTGGTAACATGTAGCTTTTTTTTTTGATGACGGGGAAAAATTAAACCCCGATACAAGGTACAACCATTTTTGATGACGGAGAACAGTCGTTTAAACTCCGATACAAGTGCTGTGAGATGGACTAAGGATGTAGAAACATGCAATAGCAGGAGCTAGGATTTTAACAATTATGCTTTCGATACAGGATACATATGCATGTTTATATATGAAAGTCAGGTCACCAGAATAAACCTCCAAATCTACATGCCCTATCTTTCCACAATCCTAGATTATAATCAATTTCTTAGTAGATAAATTAGTACTTAAGATACAATTTTACACAAGTAGAGAAATCATCATTTGCCTTTTTTTTGACTCAAGTGATGTGGATATGCAATGCAATGCAAAGACGGAAATCAAATATGCATGAAACAAGAATGAAAAAAAACAAAGCAACATGAACTTGAAAAATTAATTATTATTAATTAATTATTATTTTTTATTATTTTTTATTTTTTTATTTCTATAACATCGATACTCCTGTTTATGAATCGGCCTCATTCTTGTCATCTTCTTCAATGTCCTCATCCAAAAGATACTCGTCATTATCAAGTTTCTTGAATAGCTTTATCCTTTTACCTGCAATCAAAGTTTTTAGTGCAACACCATTTAATTCACAAAGAGCATACATACCATTGTTGTTGACTTTTGATACAATGTATGGACCAAACCACCGTTGAGTGAGCTTTTTGCGTGCATCATATTGAGAGTCAAATGTACTATCATAAATGAGCACCCAATCTCCTACTTCAATTGCCTTGGAACGCAATCGATGAGTTTTATCAAAATAATGCTTGTTCTTCATTCTAGATTCTCTTAATTTTTCAAGGGCATCATCAAGTCTTAATTTACCTTGTTCTAATGCGCAAACTCAAAAAATCATCTGTAGACATGTTTTCAGACCAAGGCAAATTTGACCATGGAGAAATATGAGACTGAATTGGAAACAATGGTTTTTGACAGTACATGAGTTCAACAGGCATATATCCAGTAGTACGTGTGCATGTCATTCTATCTGCCCAAAGTGCAAAAGGTAAGAATCTAGGCCATTTTTTGATGTCACCATTACATGCTTTAGATATGGCTTTCACAATAGGTGGATGCCCTCTCTCTATTTTTACCATTGGTCTCTGGGTTATATGTAGTAGTGAGAGACAAACGAATACCGTGACGCTCAAAGAACTCTTTAGCTTCTCTCGCATTTAACTCTCCACGATCGGCAACTACTTTCTCTATGTACCCAAAGCGACTTATGAAATCTTCAAGCAAGAATTTGCAAACATTGTAAGTGGTCTTAGATCGTAGTGCACGTCCCTCTACATGATCAGTAAAGTCTTCTCTTGCAAGTACAATGTAATGCATTTTGTCAATACCTTTAGGCATAGTTACAAGATCTACTACCCACTTGTAGTGAATACAAGGTGGATAAGTAGGATGCAATGGATCTCTATGTTTGACTGATGAATGAAGTTGACAAGTAGAACATGTAGAAACATAGGTACTAATGTCAACATACATCCTAGGCCAATAATAGGTACTTCTAATTTTTTCATATGTTCCAAAAAATCCTTTATGACCTGCCCATAATGTCTCATGCATTTCCTTCATTACTTGCAATTGAAGACCTCGTTTTCCTAGGACTCATTGTGGATTCTTAACCTTACCCTTAGCATGTCTTCAAAGATAACCATTACATAGGAAAAAGTTATAAGCTCATTTCCTAATGTTACAGAATCTATTCGTAGTCCACTTAGGTAATGGTTGTAGTGTACTCAGATACTTTCCTATGTCTCTCCATTCATTTTCATACTCAAATTCATGAAATTGCTCATACTCGTATATATGTGGAACATAGTCAATTAAGTTCACATTCTTTATTAGATCACTTTCAAGATCATCAAATCTACCTCTCGATAACATATCAGCAACTGAATTTGACTTACCTGAAATATCAACTAACTCAGGATTTATGAACTTAATACATGAGATCCATCTAAGCATGGCTATATGAGGACATGAACAATTGGCTATCATTCCAATGAGAGGCAAACAATCAGTCTCAACTTTGACATTTGCACCAATGAAATATTCTTTGTCTGTTTTCAAAGATGTTACCATACCCCATAGTTCTCGTTTGATCTGTGGATATTTTCGTTGTGTTTCATGTAGAATTCTGGCACCAAACCTAATTGCATATCTATTCCCTTCACTATCATCTTGACTTATGACCCAACCTATACCAATAGGACTAGTATCAACAGTCAATATAATAGGTTTGTTAGCAGAATAGTCTACACGCTTAAGGATGGGAGCTTCAAGCAATAATTTCTTCAATTTACGCATAGCTTGAGTGTGTTTGTCAGTCCAAATAAACTTTCGTTTCTTCCTCAACAAGTCATAGAGACAATCAGCAACATGAGCAAAGTGTGGGATCCAAATAACATAAAAGATGCAAGCACCAAGAAATCTACGTACCTCACTCACGTTGTTACATGTTTCAGAAATCTTGCTAATGGCATCAACTTTTTGTGGGTATGGCTTTCGACCATAATGGACACATAAATGTCCAACAATAAGAACCTTGTTGACACCAAAAACAGATTTTTCTATGGAAAATGTGAGACTTACCTCTTCAAATCGTTGAAATATTCTTTCACAATCAGAGATATGGTCAAGAACAAATTTACGACATCCAGATGAATCTAAACTAATGTCCTTTACACGTTCCTCACTCCCTTTAATTGGAATATCATCAATGAATGGCATAGTTATATGAGGGATAAAATCATGTAAGACCATATTCATAGCACTCATCATATGAGCCACAGAATTAGTCGCTCCTTGAGGTAAAGTACACATTTGCACTAAGCCTAAAGGAGTTTTCATTGTGGTAAGTTCACGACTATCAATTGCTAATTGAAATTGGTCATATCCAGAATATAAATCACCCATTGAATAGATAGAATGTCTTGAAAATGATTCAGCAAACTCATCTACAACGAGTCCTGTTCCTACATTCCTTATGGTGACTTTATTGACAGGTTGGAAATCTTGAATAAAACGTAGTTTCCCATTCTTTTTAGGCACAGTGAACCATGGATTTGAGTAAGGTGCAAAAGATGGCTCTAAAATTCTCATGTTTATCTTCTCCTCAAGTAGTTTCATTAGCTCAGGTAAGTGAGCCTTTGGAACTGTTATAGGACGAAGATTCCATGGAATATGTGGAATAGTAAAGATGATCATGGGTGCAACTAGCTTAGGATCTACACAACCAATCTCATGAGGATACATAGTAAAGGCTTTTCCATGGCTCGGTATAACTCTCTCAAATTTATCTCTCTCTACTGGCAAAAGAAAGTCATCATCTCTACCAATTTTCACCTGTTTTATTGTCTCATCCGTGAATGCATGTCCTATGTTTTTCTTATCCCAAAGAATTGGATCATTTTTCACATCAATAATTTTTTCATTACTACCTTGAGGTAATGGTTGAGCTATGGGTTTGATTTTTTTATCTACAGTTTTGTACTTTGTTTCAACTAAGGCATCATGTGTTTGGTTAAATTTTGAGCACTTGTCAACATTGAGAGTATACTCTTGGATTAGAGCATACTCATCAAGGGAAGAAAGAAGAATAATATAGGAATTAGAATTTTGTTGAAGACATAACTCTAACTCCTCAAGAGTAGAGAAACAATGAGATGTTTCAATCATATGCTCAATGTTCTCATCGTGTTCCATGATTTTGTTGTTTTTATAATTTTTTTGGGTTTTTTGGATAAAAGACTTGGACAATTGAATCTTATGAAGAAAATCTAATCTAGAGTGTGGAAAACAAAGTGACAAACTATTGTACATGTTGGTTGGATGCGAGATGTCAAACCAATATCCACTGTTGTCCCGCTCAACAATGGATTCTATCCGAAATTTTGATCATATGTAGCTCCAAACATGAATCGAGGTGCACAATCACTACAAGCATGCTCATGACTCTGAGTAACAATAGGTTTCTTTCTAATTGACAATCGATTCCTAAGATGATTCACTCCTACTGTCATGACTTGAAGTGATTGCATTCCATCCTTAGACTTAAATCTAGCATAGGTAGACCCATCATCCATGGCTTTAGTTTCCATACGACTCTCACAAATAAAGGGTTGACCTAAGAGAACTTCATAGGAGCAATTATCTTAAATAAAAAAGTGAAACTCTTTTGTGATTCCTCCCATGGATATGGGCACACTAGCGCAAGCTCCATACAGGGTACCTACACCATTATCTGCAGTTCTCATACGCCATCCGCAATGTTTATATATGGGCCATCGAAACTTATAATCATAGACTTCTCTTGAAATCACATTGATTTTGGAGCCGGAATCTACTAATGCATTTACAGTGATAGTATTCTTATCATTTCCTATTTTAACATGCATCTCTGATGTACCTCTAGACCAAAATGTTCTTTTAAAGTGACTTTCAGGATTGTTTTCATGATTTTTATGGTCAGGTTGAATAGGTCCTAAGAAATTTTTATTAACATTTACTTCATCATCATCAAAGTCCTCTTCATCAGATTCATCAAAGTTTAAGGCTTCATTCATAGCTTGATCTTGATCTAGAGAATCTTGCATCTCAATATCTAGATTAAGCGGAAACCTCTTCCTTTTAATTAGGCCGATAAAGTTATCTTTAAAAACAGGCTTTGCAATAGAGAAAACTTGTTCTAAAGACATAGTCACTTAACTCTTAAGCAAAATGTCATCTAAAATCTCCATAGGATCTATTTTTCTCTCGATTTCTAAAATCAAGATGGCTTTAGGTTTTCTCTTTGGTTTCTTTTATTTTTGCTCAAGGTCTTGTTTTTGTTCATGTTCTCGTGTTTGGTCTTCAGTTTGTTTTGATTGTTCCTGTTTATCTAAAGGCTTTGGTTCCGTTTTTCTTTGCTTTGTTTTCTTCCCTTTTTGTTTCTCCTCTTGTTTTTGTTCATTGGGTTGTGATTCTTGTTTTTTGTCTTTGGATTGTGATGTTTCTCCCTGCTCTATGATTGTTTCTATTCCCTCTGAGGTTTGTTTTCGCGTTACTCTTCTTTCACTAGGCTCAGCTTCATCTCTTTTTCGTTTTTCTTCTACATTGGATACGTGAGAAATAAGAGATTGATGTTCTATCGGTGACTCCCAAGCCGTTATTCTCCTAATCTCATCTCGTGCTCTTACTAAAGCCTCTATGGAAAAGTCACCTTCCTTTGTGGGTTTACTTGATTCTACTTGTTGTTCATCAAAAGCTTCTAGTTTCACTCCTCTAGTTCCTACATCCGTTATGGTTATATTTTCATAACGTTTTTTCATTCCTCCCTTACCATAATTTCCTTGCAAAGGTAGCCTAGATCGATAGTCACATATTTTCTTGTCTATGTCTATTACTAGTCGTTGCTCCTTAGCAGCCTTCAATAGTTCACAATCTCTCAAAAAGTGCTCTAACGAATCACACCAAGGACACCTACGAGGGCCACGCACAAAACCATTTTGATTTTGAGGATTTTGATTAACTTGTGGTGGAAAATTTTGAAATTGAGGATTTTGTTGATAAGGTATTGCTTGAACATGATAATTAGGATTTTGATAAGATAAGCCACTATTTTTGGAGAAAAGCTGCATTATTGATCTTTGATTGTCAAAAAAGTCTTCTTTTATGGAAAAACTCGTGGATCCTCCTTGCTTTAAGCATAAGTGCATATCCACCCTTGAATACGAGCTCATCTTGATCGTACAACATGGCTCAATCAGCTTTCGCCATGTGGTAGCCCTTCAACCCTTCAATTTGCTTAAACTAGAAAACTGTGGTGATCCTGAAAATTGGACTTTGTGCTCTTTCACCCTCCAAATAGGCTTTGATGAAGATGAAACTTTGTAGGACTATGTTTCCAAAGAACTCCTTCAGGAATATGCAAAAAAAACTTCCATCTGAATCTTCCTTGTACAAGTTTGTCTACATTTGGAAGCTTGCAAGGTGGCATTAAGGTCTCTAGGAAGCTCTGATAGCCTTGAAACATTGTACAAATATGTAGCCACATATGGTCTTTATACATGCCAAACCATATGGCTAACATAAATTTCTATACAAGAATTTGTAGGGTCAAACTAGAAAAATTACATTTTTATAAAATGAACATAGCATATCAATGTGCTACAAAATCCATTTTTTGCTAAAATTTGGGCTATACACTGCCTTTGAAAATCTTTACAAGTATATGAATTTTCATCTAATTTGGTGGCAATGAAATTTTTGCCCTAATTTCCTAACTTTGACCAGCTTTGACCGCTACCATGGACTTTCTTGATTTCTTTGAAACTTTGTATGTGAGCTTCCTTTGACATCCTTGATGCATCCTAGACTTCTCGGGGAATTCCGGCTACCTTCACCAAATATGTTTTTTGTAGGCCTTCACAAGTGAGAGAGGAGAGAAAATCTCGACGACATTCGCCCCCACTAAACCTGCGGTTCCTCCGGAAGCGCCACTCTAGTGTTCCTAAAAAACATAAGTTTCAAGCATCATATTCTTTTAAAGACAAATAGGCAAGAGGAAGGAGAGATTGATGATATGCATGAATGAGAAGGCAACATGATGTTAAGCAACATATGTATGAAAAGAAAAATTAAAACAGGCAACATGAATATGCATAAATAAATAGGTACCATTTCTATAAATGAACATGCAACATTGTTATGAATGAGTAGGCAATGTGACATGAAGCAAAATTTGCATGAAAGAAAGAATTGAAACACGCAACATGAATATGCATGAACAAATAGGCAACATATATGCAAATGAACAAGCAATATTGACAACAAGAAAGAAAACAAACAAGCATCAATATGAAGTGGAAGTGGATTGATTGAGTTGTTTTAAGCATGAGTTCCTCTAATCTTGAAGAAAAATTTGTATCTTTTTCATAAAGCAATCTACCTTAAATACGATTATAAACAAAGATTTAGGATTTTCAAGAGACATCTTTCATTTTAGCTTATTTTAGATCAAATCCTTTCCTACATAAATATGAATATGCTCTTTCTCTAATAACATGGAAGGAAATCTAACTAAACTCCACTAATGCATAAATCTGCCTATATAGCCCATGATTTATTCTACTATGCCTCTTTATCCTCCTTTGGCTTGCTCTCTTTTTTTTTTTGATGATGATGATGATTCGGCAACTTTATGGTTACGATCACTTTTTTGGGGTGGAAGAAAGTGTAAACTTCCTCGTAACATGTAGCTTTTTTTTTTTTTAATGACGGTGAAAAATTAAACCCCGATACAAGGTACAACCATTTTTGTGACGGAGAACAGTCGTTTAAACTCCGATTCAAGTGCTGTGAGATGGACTAAGGATGTAGAAACTTGCAATAGCAGGAGCTAGGATTTCAACAATTATGCTTTCGATACAGGATACATATGCATGTTTATATATGAAAGTCATGTCACTAGAATAAACCTCCAAATCTACATGCCCTATCTTTCCACAATCCTAGATTATAATCAATTTCTTAGTAGATAAATTAGTACTTAAGATACAATTTTACACAAGTAGAGAAATCATCATTTGCCTTTTTTTTGACTCAAGTGATGTGGATATGCAATGCAATGCAAAGACGGAAATCAAACATGCATGAAACAAGAATGAAAAAAAAACAAAGCAACATGAACTTGAACTATTAATGATATTTTTATATGTTTCTTTTTACTATTATTTTTATTTTTTATTTTTTTTATTTTTTTATTTTTATAACATGGATACTCCTGTTTATGAATCGGCCTCATTCTTGTCATCTTCTTCAATGTCCTCATCCAAAATGTACTCGTCATTATCACGTTTCTTGAATAGCTTTATCCTTTTACCTGCAATCAAAGTTTTTAGTGCAACACCATTTAATTCACAAAGAGCATACGTACCATTGTTGTTGACTTTTGATACAATGTATGGACCAAACCACTCTTGAGTGAGCTTTTTGCGTGCATCATATTGAGGGTCAAATGTACTATCATAAATGAGCACCCAATCTCCTACTTCAATTGCCTTGGGACGCAATCGATGAGTTTTATCAAAATAATTCTTGTTCTTCATTCTAGATTCTCTTAATTTTTCAAGGGCATCATCAAGTCTTAATTTACCTTGTTCTAACTGTTTAATGCGCAAACTCAAAAAATAATCAATAGACATGTTTTCAGACCAAGGCAAATTTGACCATGCAGAAATATGAGACTGAATTGGAAACAATGGTTTTTGACAGTACATGAGTTCAGCAGGCGTATATCCAGTAGTACGTGTGCATGTCATTCTATCTGCCCAAAATGCAAAAGATAAGAATCTAGGCCATTTTTTGATGTCACCATTACATGCTTTAGATATGGCTTTCACAATAGGTGGATGCCCTCTCTCTATTTTACCATTGGCCTCTGGGTTATATGCAGTAGTAAGAGACAAACGAATACAATGACGCTCAAAGAACTCTTTAGCTTCTCTCGCATTTAACTCTCCACGATCGGCAACTACTTTCTCTATGTACCCAAAGCAACTTATGACATCTTCAAGCAAGAATTTGCAAACATTGTAAGTGGTCTTAGATTGTAGTGCACGTCCCTCTACATGATTAGTAAAGTCTTCTCTTGCAAGTACAATGTAATGCATTTTGTCCATACCTTTAGGCATAGTTACAAGATCTACTACCCACTTGTAGTGAATACAAGGTGGATAAGTAGGATGTAATGGATCTCTATGTTTGACTAATGAATGAAGTTGACAAGTAGAACATGTAGAAACATAGGTACTAATGTCAACATACATCCTAGGCCAATAATAGGTACTTCTAATTTTTTCATATGTTGCAAAAAATCCTTTATGACCTGCCCATAATGTCTCATGCATTTCCTTCATTACTTGCAATTGAAGACCTTGTTTTCCTAGGACTCGTTGTGGATTATTAACCTTACCCTTATCATGTCTCCAAAGATAACCATTACATAGGAAAAAGATATAAGCTCGTTTCCTAATGTTACGGAATCTATTCGTAGTCCACTTAGGTAATGGTTGTAGTGTACTCAGATACTTTCCTATGTCTCTCCATTCATTTTCATACTCAGATTGATGAAATTGCTCATACTCGAATATATGTGGAACATAGTCAATTGAGTTCACATTCTTTATTAGATCACTTTCAAGATCATCAAATCTAGCTCTCGATAACATATCAGAATTTGACTTACCAATAGGACTAGTATCAACAGTCAATATAATAGTTTTGTTAGTAGAATAGTCTACACACTTAAAGATGGGAGCTTCAAGCAATAATCTCTTCAATTTACGCATAGCTGGAGTGTGTTTGTGAGTCCAAATAAATTTTCGTTTCTTCCTCAACAATCAGCAACATGAGCAAAGTGTGGGATCCAAATAACATAAAAGATGCAAGCACCAAGAAATCTACGTACCTCACTCACGTTGTTACATGTTTCAGAAATCTTGCTAATGGCATCAACTTTTTGTGGGTATGGCTTTCGACCATAATGGCCACATAAATGTCCAACAATAAGAACCTCGTTGACACCAAAAACAGATTTTTCTATGGAAAATGTGAGACCTACCTCTTCAAATCGTTGAAATATTCTTTCACAATCAGAGATATGGTCAAGAAAAAATTTACGACATCCAGATGAAGCTAAAGTAATGTCCTTTTACACGTTCCTCACTCCCTTTAATTGGAATATCATCAATGAATGGCATAGTTATATGAGGGATAAAATCATGTAAGACCATATTCATAGCACTCATCATATGAGCCATGGAATTAGTCGCTCCTTGAGGTAAAGTACACATTCGCACTAAGCCTAAATGAGTTTTCATTGTGGTAATGCCACGACTATCAATTGCTAATTGAAATTGGTCATATCCAGAATATAAATCACCCATTGAATAGATAGAATGTCCTGAAAATGATTTAGCAAACTCATCTACAATGGGTCCTATTCCTACATTCCTTATGGTGACTTTATTGACAGGTTGGAGATCTTGAATAAAACGTAGTTTCCCATTCTTTTTAGGCACAGTGAACCATGGATTTGAGTAAGGTGCAAAAGATGGCTCTAAAATTCTCATGTTTTTCTTCTCCTTAAGGAGTTTCATTAGCTCAGGTAAGTGAGCCTTTGGAACTGGTATAAGGCGAAGATTCCATGGAATATGTGGAATAGTAAAGATTATCATGTGTGCAACTAGCTTAGGATCTACACAACCAATCTCATGAGGATACATAGTAAAGGCTTTTCCATGGCTCGGTATAACTCTCTCAAATTTATCCTTCTCTACTGGCAAAAGAAAGTCATCATCTCTACCAATTTTCACCTGTTTGGTTGTCTCATCCGTGAATGTATGTCCTATGTTTTTCTTATCCCGAAGAATTGGATCATTTTTCACATGAATAATTTTTTCATTACTTCCTTGAGGTAATGGTTGAGCTATGGGTTTGATTTTTTTATCTATAGTTTTGTACTTTGTTTCAACTAAGGCATCATGTGTTTGGTTAAATTTTGAGCACTTGTCAACATTGAGAGTATACTCTTGGATTAGAGCATACTCATCAAGGGAACAAAGAAGAATAATATGGGAATTAGAATTTTGTTGAGGACATAACTCTAACTCCTCAAGAGTAGAGAAATAATGAGATGTTTCAATCACATGCTCAATGTTCTCATCATGTTCCATGATTTTGTTGTTTTTATAAATTTTTTGGGTTTTTTGGATAAAAGACTTGGACATATGACTCTTATGAAGAAAATCTAATCTAGAGTGTGGAAAACAAAGTGACAAACTATTGTACATGTTGGTTGGATGCGAGATGTCAAACCAATATCCACTGTTGTCCCGCTCAACAATGGATTCTATCTGAAATTTTGATCATATGTAGCTCCAAACATGAATCGAGGTGCACAATCACTACAAGCATGCTCATGACTCTGAGTAACAATAGGTTTCTTTCTAATTGACAATTGATTCGTAGGATGATTCACTCCTACTGTCATGACTTGAAGTGATTGCATTCCATCCTTAGACTTAAATCTAGCATAGGTAGACCCATCATCCATGGCTTTAGTTTCCATACGACTCTCACAAATAAAGGGTTGACCTAAGAGAACTTCATAGGAGCAATTATCTTGAATAAAAAAGTGAAACTCTTCTGTGATTCCTCCTATGGATATGGGCACACTAGCACAAGCTCCATACAGGGTACCTACACCATTATCTACAGTTCTCATACGCCATCCACAATCTTTATCTATGGGCCATCGAAACTTATCATAGACTTCTCTTGAAATCAAATTGATTTTGGAGCCGGAATCTACTAATGCATTTACAGTGATAGTGTTCTTATCATTTCCTATTTTAACATGCATCTCTGATATACCTCTAGATCAAAATGTTCTTTTAAAGTGACTTTCAGGATTGTTTTCATGATTTTCATGGTCAGGTTGAATAGGTCCTAAGAAATTTTTATTAACATTTACTTCATCATCATCAAAGTCCTCTTCATCAGATTCATCAAAGTTTAAGGCTTCATTCATAGCTTGATCTTGATCTAGAGAATCTTGCATCTTAGTATCTAGATTAAGCGGAAACCTCTTCCTTTTAATTAGGCCGATAAAGTTATCTTTAAAAACAGGCTTTGCAATAGAGAAAACTTGTTCTAAAGACATAGTCACTTGAATCTTAAGCAAAATGTCATCTGAAATCTCCATAGGATCTATTTTTCTCTCGATTCTGAAATCAAGATGGCTTTAGGTTTTCTCTTTGGTTTCTTTTGTTTTTGCTCAGGGTCTTGTTTTTGTTCATGTTCTCGTGTTTGGTCTTCAGTTTGTTTTGATTGTTCTTGTTTATCTAAAGGCTTTGGTCCCGTTTTTCTTTGCTTTGTTTTCTTCCCTTTTTGTTTCTCCTCTTGTTTTTGTTAATTGGGTTGTGATTCTTGTTTTTTATCTTTGGATTGTGATGTTTCTCGCTGCTCTATGATTGTTTCTATTCCCTCTGAGGTTTGTTTTCGCGTTACTCTTCTTTCACTAGGCTCAGCTTCATCTCTTTTTCGTTTTTCTTCTACATTGGATATGTGAGAAATAAGAGATTGATCTTCTATCGGTGACTCCCAAGCCGTTATTCTCCTAATCTCATCTCGTGCTCTTACCAAAGCCTCTATGGAACAGTCACCTTCCTTTGTGGGTTTACTTGATTCTACTTGTTGTTCATCAAAAGCTTCTAGTTTCACTCCTCTAGTTCCTACATCCGTTATGGTTATATTTTCATAATGTTTTTTCATTCCTCCCTTACCATAATTTCCTTGCAAAGGTAGCCTAGATCGATAGTCATAGATTTTCTTGTCTATGTCTATTACTAGTCGTTGCTCCTTAGCAACCTTCAATAGTTCACAATCTCTCAAAAAGTGCTCTAACGAATCACACCAAGGACACCTACGAGGGCCACACACAAAACCATTTTGATTTTGAGGATTTTGATTAACTTATGGTGGAAACTTTTGAAATTGAGGATTTTGTTGATAAGGTATTGCTTGAACAGGATAATTAGGATTTTGATAAGGCAATTGATGTATTTGAGGAGCTTGGGGAGCAACATGTGGTATTTGAGGTGCAAGAGGAGCTTCCATATTATACGGTTGATGATTTTGAAAATTTTGATTTTGAGGATTTTGAAAAGCTATTTGTGAAGCTTGAGGATACAGGTTTTGATACTGTAGCTCAGTGATGAGTAGCACCTCCTTTAATGTCAATCTGGGAAGACGTGAGGATGGTATGAAGACCTCGAGCAAGTAAAGGCACAAGTGCGTGAGTGAGAAGCACACAAACATGCACACACATACACACACACGCGCACACACGGCAAGACAAAGAGTGAGAAGCAATGGAGTTCTTAGATTACTTTGAAAAAGCTCTTACAATTTCATTTCAATTACAATCTAACCCCAAAAATGAGCTCTCTAGCTCTATTTATAGTTTTTGTCTAGCTTTGGCCCTGTCCAGACCTAGTGTCCGGCCTAGTTAAAAATTAGGTTCCAGGGCTTATTTGAGGGCTCAAACGAGATCTAAAAAATACGAAAATTGGTAAGCAACTACTTCTAAGGCTCCTCAAGCTCGAGGACTCCTCAGCTTGCACAAAATGGAGCTACAAAAAGGTGAACATGGTATTTACAAGGGTTGTTAGTGATGAGAATCACTTTTAATTGGTGTAAGGGTTTTGAAAAATTAAAGGGTTGCCTTAGTGCTAGATCTGCGTGAATGCTCGTACTTGCTTCTTCATGAAGAAAATTATTGGCCTACTTTCCAGATCGTCGTTGAATCCCTTGTCTGCTTGTGCCTTCTCTCCCCTCTTACTCTCTTCTCTAACTGCCATGCCTTGTCAGTCCTTCAGTTCCTTGTCTGCTGCTAACACCCCCCCCCCCCTCTCTTGCGTCTGTCGTCCCTGACAGACCCTTGTTGGAAGGGTCGTTGGACGTAGTATTCGACAACGTCTTGCGCTAAGTGATGTTCGGCAATCCTCAATCCTTTGGCCAAGTTTGTGAGTAGAGCATCCCAATCTACCAGCCCGGGAACCTCTGGATGTGGCATACGTAACTTTTCTGAATGGAGAGCTTGTTTCACTGCAAATATTTGTAATAAATGTGAGGGCCTGGGAATGAAGATCTCTGAGTGATATTCCCAGAACCCTGTGACAAACATCTCTTCAAATGTCTGTTTGAAGCAGGCCGGTAGGTACTTTATGCGGGCATGCCATGCATAAACAACATTAATAGAGGGCGTTGTGCTCATGTCATAAACAAGATCCTGATTGCCTTCATTGAATCCGAGTGCCGATAGATGAGGTTCCTTGACATTCTTGAAAGTCCGGAATGTGACCAACATGAGCTCAAAAATTTTCAAGCACATTTGGGCCATGACGTCTGGCACATTTTTAAATTTGACCCCCCAATGCCGAATCGTCGAGATCATGTATCCTATGGTAGGTTGGCCTTTGGGTGGTGCTAAGTAAACATAATTGAGCCATTTCTCACATCCTTTGGTTGTCAGCACCGTTTTTGTGTATTCTGGCCATGACCTTCTTCAAAACACAGGGCAATAACATGGGTTGTATTTGATGTACAAAGGCATGTTATTCCACGTTCTGGCCATTTCTGGGTAGGTTTCCAGTAGACGAATCCTCCACGTCGGTTGATGAATATTGCCTTGCTTGGCACTCACTGGGATGTCTTCCGGTGCGAATTGTGTGGTGGAGGTTGGTTCCTTTGAGGTATGTTGCTTTATTTCGGCATTGTAGTCAGCCATTAGGACACAGAAGGGAACATACAAATCGTCGGATGTGCCGATCCACCTATGATGAGACAGGTTCCTAAAATAGTCCGATTTTATGACTACCTCTTCCAAGCGTGACATAGATGCTATCTGGACTGCCACCCTATCATCATGGGTTGTGGCCACTTTTTCCAATTTCTGCATCCATTCAGGAGCCTCTATTTCAATGGTGTCCATGCCCTCTGCTGTTTGCTTGCCTCCAGGTGCTGGCATTGGAACATACAAGTCCTCAAAAGATTCCTCTACTTCGATGGGTACTAGGTCTTCAGGTTCTGGTTCCACCAAGGGGGAGGGTTGGCGTTCATATTCAAGGACTTTCTTTTGTAATTCTTCGAGTTGTGCTTTGAGCGCTGCTACTTTGTCAGTTGTGTCAGCGGTGGTTGGGACTTCTTTTGGTGGTTCTGGTTGAGCTGCCAATTGCCTTAGTAGTTCGTCTCTTTCTTTTTCTAAGGCTGCATGGGCTTCGAGGAGATGAGCATGGGTTTCCAGGATGATTTGCATATTGTCAGAGGGAATGGCCTTGAACTTCTCCGGGTCAATTTCTTGTGGGGAACCTTCCATGGCTACTTCCAAGTTCTCTTCGTTTTGTGTCTGAAGCCGTCTATTTTCTTCCAGGGCTGCAGACATATGCTTCTATAATAGAGCCATGTTGCGGCGGAGCTTGAGGTTCTCTGTGATTTGGGAGTGTAGCAGATCATCCATTCGTTGTCTTTCTTCTGCATCTGATTGCGGTGGATTTGCCACTAATTGCTCATGTTGTTCTTGCAATGCACTAAACTGCTGTTGTAAGAGGCTCTTTTCTTTCTCCAAGTCCATGAATCTTCCTTGTAATGTTTCATGACTCCTAAACAAACTTGTATGCTGAGCATTGAGGTGCTGATAGTGTTGCTGTAACTGAGACATGCACTGATACATGTTATTAAATACATTATTAATGGGGGTGGGTGCAGGAAGGGTGTTAAATGCAGAAGGAAAGGGAAAGGGGAAGGGAAGTGTGAATGCGGTGCTGGAAAATGGTGAAGTGGGTGGTGGGGGAATGGGAGATTGTGGCCGTATGGGGGGAGGGAGAGGTGCGGTGGAGGGTGATATGTCCATAAAATCCACGGTGGACGCAGTAGTGGGAGTGATTGTGAATAGTGGAATTGTGGGTGCAGTGATTGTGGTGAATGTGTACAGTGGTGTGTGCAGTTGTGAATATGAACTGCCCGGAAGTGTGAGTGGGGGAATGGGGATGTCAGTAGCTGCCGTTAGGATTAGAGTGTTAGTGGAGGTGTATACCAGGGAGGTGTTGAGAGGGTGTGTGGGTTGATTGGTGGTTTGTGCTTCAGTCATGGCAGTGGACTCGGAGGCGGTGACGGTGGTTGTTACATTGGTAATGGGAGGTGAATGTGGTGGAGTGGGAGGCGGGGGTGGCAAGGGGGGTGATGGGGTTGTACTGGACACATGGGTCTCTTCAGTATCGTGCACAGTGTGTGCTGTGCCCGTGGTCGTGGCTGTCCCTTGTGTTTCGGATACTAAGACATTCATCTGTTTCCCTGCTCGTGGGGGACGTCTTCCGTATCTTCTTTCCGTTCTGTGTGATTGTGCCAGGGCAGTATGCACTGTCTCAGGTACTCCTAAAGCATCAGAGATCATATCCAGTGTGGCACGATATTGTTCGTCAACTCCTTCCTCCTCAAGGATTTGGTGCATGATAGCCTTCCCTGCTGCAAGGGATAACTTATGTTGTTGTTGGACCCTGTTGATGGTATCGTAGAGCTTTTTCAACTCCTTTGTATATGCTGGGGCACCCTCTAGCTCCTGTATAACTTCTTGCTCATAGTCATGTGCCTCCTCATCAGAAAATCCTTCCTGTTCATCCTCTTGTTCTTCTTCTTCTTCATCCTCCACTTCCACCACTTCTGGTTGTCTTGGCTGGGGTTGTTCTGTAGCAGTTTGTTGTCCACTACCCTGCTCTGCTTCGACTTCCGCATTAACAGCTTCAATGATTCTGGCAACTTCTTCATCCGTTAGATCTTCCAACGTGAATCCGTGAGGAAATTCTAGATCAGTAGGTACAGGTGGAAACACAAGATTAGGGCCATGTGTGCTGTGCCTGGGTAACCTGATAGTAAATGGTTGCACTCGTCTGGGAAGCCTTGGAGTTGTTTCAGGTGTTAGGGTTGCACCGCGGGCTTGTGCACAAGGCATCTGGACAACGCCTCTCATTTTCTTGGATGGTGGTCCTGCGGAGGATAATCGGTGCTAAAACTCTTGTACCCTGGTCCAAATGAGTGCCCTTTGCACTGGTACATCATACGCGAGACATCTGTACACAATCCTGGTTAGAGCACAGCATCCGTACAGTACCGACTTTTGTTTTTTATACCACCTTTGATGATCCAAGTGGATTTGGTCGATAATCCAGTGAGGCATGTTGATTGTCAAATCAAAAGCATCAGCCAAGTATAAACTAAACCATATCTTTTTAGGTGGCATTGTGAACCTCTCCTGGGCAAGAAATGCAAAGTGCTGCATGACCATTCGCAAATGAATAGCGATTGTAGGCGTCATTGCCACCATGTCTTTTAACTTTGTCAGATTCCTGTTCTTCATATTGTCGGGGACCATAGTCTCTTTCTCCGTAGGAATATGCATACCTTTCATGTCTAGAGCTTCCCTTACCAAGTTGATAGTTAATCTGAAACGCTTGAGCTCATTGCCCCTTGTGAGAGATGGGAGGACAAAGGAGCTGTATCCCTTTTTGTCTTTGCTCGGAGTAAGGGTGCTAATCAAATAAGAGCATCTTAGAAAATCCGGCTTTGGTAATTGGAATTTGAAGTAGTCGTAGAGTCCCGCCTTCTTCCATATAGGTTTCAATCCTTCATTATTCTGCAGTCTCTCAAATTCCCTGGTGAAAAAGTGATACCTGCTCTAGCGCCCATTGAATTCTATCTCGGCCTCCCACATATAAGTGCCTTCACCTAGGGGTCCTGCCACATCACTGAACCAATGAGAGTTTTTACTGACTGGCATAGTGTGCCCTTGTGGAGGGTTCTGAACCGGTATAGCGTGTAATGCCCTCAATGCCACCGGGCGTTCCTTCAATTCCTCCTCAACTGGGAGACTTTCAATGTCCACGACTTGGGGGCTGGTACCGGCCTGGGAGCTAGTTCCTGCCGTATCTGCCATGTTACTTCTTGTCTCCTGATTCTGTGAGAATATAGAAACATGTGTTAACATTGTAAAGGACAAGCTAGAACCGTTATTGTCCCCATTACAACATTAACATGAGGTTCGGGAGAAATTAGTAGGTCATTAAGTGCTCGGTGCTTGTGCGTGTAGTTAGGAATTGGGTAGACCTAGAAGCTAAGTGGAGTGACGTAGTGAGCGAGTGATGTGGTTAGTAAGTGGGCATGGATTTACAACTGGGGTCAGGGGGTTTATTACACGTTTTAGGTTGCCAAATACAATGGATGGGTTTGGATCTTGATTTTGTGGAGACTCTGGAAGGTTTGATAGGAGTATCTACTTGAGAATGAGGCTTTTTAGGGGCCCCTTGACGAGTGATTCTACTTTTGTGCATGGAGGAATATGTGTCCGTGCGTGATGTGTAAGACTGGGCCTCAGATGTTCGTGTGAGTGAAACATGTTGTACCGTGTGTGGCCTTGGTGTAGCTATTTGGGCCCGCACGCAAGCCTTAGGCACCCAGATTTGTCGTGATTGTGGGCTGGCCTTCATTGACTTCTTGGGTACCCAAATAGACTTCATTTTCGCAGAAGAATTTATGAAGGACTTCTTATTAGTGTCGTGTTGTTGATTACTAATAAGAGGTTTTGGCCGTGGTGTTGGCCTGGTCGGAACATGGTGTTCGCCTTTTCGCCTCCATACTTGTTTCATTGGCTGAAACAATCCGCTTTGCTCCTTTTTTTGGCCTCCAGTATAGGTAGCGTTCTGCTTCTTCTGTATTCGATCTGCCTTGGGTTGCTGCATCCCTCTGGCCTTTGGAACAGAAGGGAGTGCCTTCTTATCCTGGACTCCGTTGTTGAGACAATCCTCTTTCTGCATCATACAGTTTTGGACAAGAATAGCATTGTCAACTTCATGTGTGCCCCTGGAAGGACCAGGAGTTCGTGCCTTACCTAGTTCCTTGAGTGCTTCATTTTCCAATTCAACTGTAATTCGACTATTATTTACCCATACCTGAAGAAGTCCACTTCTTAGGTTTAGGTTGACCGCATGATCATAGATCCAGTCCTGACCCAAGACAAGAGGCTCAGTGAGGTCCTCATCTTGACACACTAGTACTTTGATTGTCATTACTTCGTCTTGAATATAGAGGGGAAGTTCCACCTCGCCCATGCAAGGGGTTTCCACACCTCCCAATCCTATGAGATATGCTTCTATAGGATTGACAGTTAATTTCAACTCTTGACAGTAGGACAATTTGACAGCACTAGTGGCTGCACCTGAGTCAATCAAGGCTCTTACAATCCTTGCACCCTTTCCTTGTCCTATATCTAAGGTTATAAAAGGACGTCGATCAATTATCCTATGAGAGCTGACACCTGAAATTTCACACATAGCCACATGATATCCTTGATCTGCATATGCATCTGTCCTAGGTTGCTCTCTACCCTGTCTTCTCAACTTCATTTTCCGTATGCGCTCTAAGGCTTCTGCTTGGGCTTCTTCTGGAATTCGCTTTTCTTCTTCTTTGCGTTTCTTAGCAGTATTGAGTCGACTTAGCATTTCCTCTATGAGAGGTTCCTGATACAATTTGACCCTGCATCTGCTTATGTAGCTTGGGAGAACATCAACCTCTAAAGTGGCTAGTTGTACTGCTCCACTTGTGGAGATCCTATTTATGATCATAGGTCCGTAGCCTCTCTTCTCTAGTTTTCTCGCGTGTTGTTTCAAAGTGTAGACTAGTACTAGGTCGCCTGCCTTCAAACCTTTATCCTTAACGTGGGCATCAAAGTATGCTTTCTGCCTCTTCTTAGCTGCATAAATTCCTGCTGTAGCTCTGAGTCTCGTTTCACCTAGTCGTTCAAGGTCAAAGATTCTAGATGAGAGTTCATGACCTGTCCACTCATGCTCCTGTGCTACCTTCAATGTGGGTATTAAGAAGTCTAATGGTAGCACCGCATTCTGACCGAATACCATCTGAAAGGGTGTGGCTTGGAGTACCGTTTTATAGGCGACTCGGTATGCCCAAACAGCATGATGTAGCTGTTTGTCCCAATCAAAGCGTTTATTATTCACTAATTTTGTCAGTACATTGCATAAGATCTTGTTTGTGCTTTCGGCTTGCCCATTAGCTTGTGGGTGGTAGGGGGCAGACTTCTTATGTACTACCAAGAATTCTTGAAGCAGATTTTCAATAACTTCATTCAAGAAGTGAGTGCCTCTATCACTAACTAGCTCTATAGGTAGCCCGTATCTAGTGAATACATTCTCAAACAAGAATTTAACAGTTGTCTGAGCATCGTTCTTTGTCGTAGCTTTTACCTCTACCCACTTGGTTAGATAGTCTGTCGCAACAATGATGTATTCAGCATGTGAACCCTTAGTTGGGGGATTAATAGGACCTACGAAGTCTATTCCCCACTTAGAGAATGCACGTCCACCCATCATAGGTTTCAGTGGCATCTCATCTTTGCATATAGGATACTGAGTTCTCTGACACACATCACACCGTTTCACATAGGTATGTGCATCCATGTGAAGGGTTGGCCACCAGAAGCCCGCAAATAGTATTGCCTTGATCACCCGATCTGGTCCAAAGTGTCCTCCTGCTACACCTTGGTGAGCAGTTTCCAAGATCTTAAGATATTCACTCTCATGGACACATAGTCTCAGGTAACCATCTTTACCACGCTTGTATAGATTATCACCAATGAGTGAGTAATCCTGGGCTTCTTGTTCTAGACTTCTTTTCCTAACCAGAGTCATGTCTGGAGGGAATGTTTTCGTCCTCAGGAAGGATACTAGTGGTTCACTCCAATCTGGCACAATGAACACTTGATAAAGAGTGGCATGTTCCACAGGTGGTTTAGTGCGACAGATTGGGCATTCCTTGCACAACTTTTGGACATCAGCTTCCATAGTTGGCCAATGCACTCCGAGTCTCCTTAGTGTCTGTAGGGTTCGTTGTTTTGAGTAGTGTTGCCCTAATGCACCTACATGTGCTAATTGCAACCACTTAGCGTACTCATCCTCTTCCACACAACAAGCCAAGATCCCTTGATCTGTGTGCTTGTACATACTACCTGCCATGATGTGATACTTTTGAGCTTTTACTACCTCTCTATCCTGCGTGTTTATTACTGGATGGTTAGGCCCGTATGTCAATACCGGTACCAATGGCTTAGCCCACTGCGGTACAACTTCCAAATTAAACAAGTAAGCATCAGGAAGGTCATCTGACACTCCTTGTGGGGCTTCTCCAGATGTGAGCCTAGAGAGATGATCCGCTCTCAAGTGAGTCTTCCCTTTCCTTACTACAACCTCATATTCATATTCCATTAGCAAGAGAAACCATCTTACTAATCTTCCTGTATTGCATGGCTTGTTGACCAGGTACAGTAGAGCTTGGTGATCCGTAAAAAATTTGAACTTATTTGCAAGCAAATAATGTCTAAACTTTTTAACTGCATATACCATGCCTAGTCCTTCTCTCTCCGTAGTGGTATAATTTCGTTCAGCTGCATTCAATTGTCTACTGGCATAGGCAATTGGGAGATCCATATTACCTTCACCAGTAGGTTGTGCGAGTACACATCCAATAGCATAATTGGAAGCATCCACATGAACATGGAAAGGCTTATTCCAATCTGGTGTGGTTAAGATTGGTGCTGAACATAATCGCCGTTTAAGCTCATTGAAGGAATTCTCACATTCATCAGTCCACTCAAAGTTAGTCAGAAGTCCATACATGGGCTTTGCAATGACAGCGTACATATGAATGAACCGTCGGTAGTAACCACAATGCCCCATGAAAGCTTGTACTTCCTTGACATTCTTTGGACTAGGTAACTCGGCTATGGCTCTCACTTTCTCTTCATCAGTGGATATGCCATTCTTTGACACTATGTGTCCTAGAATCTTGCCTTGCCTGACCATAAAAACGCACTTTTCTGGGTTTAGGCAGACTTGATATTCTCTACATTTGTCAAAGATTTGTCTGAGTTCAGGAATATGGGTTTGTCTAATGTTGGAATGAGCACAAAGATCATCAACATAGACTTCTAAATTCTTCCTCAGGAACTCCTTAAATACATGGCACATTAGTCTCTGGAAGGTTGCAGGAGCATTGGTAAGCCCAAATGGCATTACATGAAAGGCAAATATACCCCACTCTGTGGCAAAAGCTGTCTTATGCTGATCTTCTGGAGCTATGGCTACTTGATTGTAGCCCGAAAATCCATCGAGGAAGCTGTACACTTCCTTGCCTGCTACTCTTTCTAAGAGATGCTCTGTGATAGGAAGCGGATAGTTATCTCGAATTGTGGCTGCATTAACCTCCTTCAAGTTAATGCATACACGTAATTTACCATTCTTTTTGGGCACCACAACAATGGGGGATACCCATTCATTGTGCTCAATTTCATAGATAAATCCAGCTTCAACGAGTCTATCTATCTCCTCTTTGATCTTGGCAGCGTAATTATCATTGTATGTATATGGCTTTTGCTTAGAGGGTTTGACATCTGAGGTCATGGGGATGGTGTGTGAGCATATGTCAGGGTCCACACCTTTCAAGTCCTTGTAACTCCAAGCGAACACGTCTCTGTATTCTCTTAGCAAGGCTATCAATTCTTGCTCTTCTTCTTCCGTCAGGTCATGTCCTATGTAAGTGCATCTCTCTTCTCCCTCTTCCATGGCTACCACAATTTTCTTTGTGGTTTCTTTGTTATCATAGGCCTCTCCTGATTGTGCCTCTCGTTTAGGCATTCTGATCATGACTCTCCTGTCATCTATCTCATACTTCTTAAAATTTTCTGGGACCTCAAATAAAGATTCCTCCTCTTCTTGTGTGACTTCTTTCTTCTTCCTTTTCTTTCCTTCTTCCTTAGGAGTTACATGTGTGGCTAGCCTTACGTCTTTTGTAAGCTCTCCATACCTCTGGGGTTGAAATTCTACTTCATGGAAGTATTCTTCATCTGATGCAAAAGGCGGATCCATAATGATTGACTCTAGATCGGAGTCACTTGCATCCTCAAATGCATCAGAGTTAGCTTCGCATTCTTCTAACACTGCCTCTCCCATGATTGGCTCTATGGAGAAAACTGAAATGTCATAGCCATCCTCATCACAGTGAGGTGTCCATTGTTCCTCATTGATGGCTACATCCATTGTTGCTAGGATTTCTGCCCAGCCGTGAGGTTCAAACTCTTCATCGGGAAACACTACAGGTGCATAGGCTGGGTCTTGAATGGGTCTATGTGTTTCGTTTGCACCTATTTCTCTGGCCTTTTCTCTCTTCTCTTCTTGTACTGCTACTTTGCACATCCATAAGTGAGTGTCTTCATGCATCCATGAGGATCCTGATCCTATGGAATGCACCGATCTTTGGCTCTATGGATGGGGTTCCATTGGATAGGAGGGACATCTCTATGAGAGTAATCCTTGAGATTGACTTTGGTCGTAACACCTAAGTGCTGCAGGTACAAGGAATTGGTTCCCCAGTCCCGTACCACTTGCAATTGTCGCATAAATGGTCTTCCCAAAATCATCTCATAGGCATGGTTCTTGCTAAAATCACATATAGCAAATGTGTGCTCGAACTCAACACCACATGTGGTGAGAGTTATTCCTTCTAACAGCCCTAAGGGTCGCTCTATGTGACCATCGGACATCTGCAATTTCATCCTCGTGGGCCTGAGTGCTGGCTTGCCCCAACGCTTCCATAGGGAAGTGGTAGCAATTGCAACTCCTGCGCCTGAGTCCAAAATTGCCTTGGTGGTGTACCCCTGGTAGGTAATGGGAAGATAGGTGTTCCCTTCTTCACCTTCACACATGTCTCCTATTTTATCCAAGGGTATTTCTGGCACTGTTCTCTGGGATCCTACCTGGGAACGAGGTTTGGCTATTTCTGGTACTTGTTTGGCTACATGTTTCCATAGCTCTGGCCTCCCTTTGAGTAGCTCTTCTAAGGTGAGGTTACATTGTACTTTAGTGTTTTTCACTACCTCTGTGTTCCTAGGTATGACTGAGTCCTCATTTCGTACCATGACCGTGGGTGCTCTCATACAAGTAGACTTAGCTTCCCATGGGCCTGTGAAGTGGGGTAATTCTTGTAGAGAGTTAGACTCAAAGTCTAATCTTTCCTGAGAGTGGGTGCTCTCCAACTCCTCATAAATGGATGGGATGTCTTGTGGGAATTGGTCGTGTGCATCATCCACAAGTTCAATAGGAGGAGGGACTTCACTCTCTTTAGCCCATTTGTCTTCTTGAATCTCGCGTAGGAATTCTGGTGTGAACCGATTCATAGAAGATGATGTGTCTGGCTCCGTAGAGTTAGGCACATAGGCACATAGGCTTCCGGGGCAGGAAGACTTGCTCTTTCACTTGCCTTGTCCTTGTGTTGAGAGGCGGGTTCCTTTTTTGATTGTGCAATCAGCTTCTCTATTCTTTCTAACAGTCCATCAAAGTGCAACTGTGTCTTCGCTGAACTAGAGATGTTAAATAGGCGACTGGCTTCAAACATGGTCTGAGCCAACTCCACCATCTTAGCACAAATTTTGGTTCGTTCTAGCTCTAGTTCTGCTCTAGGATAACATTTTTCATGATCGGTTACAGTTGGCCCTTCTTGGATCTTGGCCTGATATGCTTTAAGCATCATATTAAGGTCCTCGGGAGTGGGATCTGCTAGGACTGATCCTACTCTAGGGGATGGTGGAATTGTGTGAGGTGGGTTGGAAGGTGGCGGGTCGGATGGAGACGAGAATGGTAGTGGTGGGGTAGTGTGAGAGGGAGTTTGAGATGTGAGTTCAGTTATCCTGGCCTTTGTTTCTCTGAGGCTTTCCTCGAGTTCACTCATCTTTTTTGCCCATTGTCTTTTCATTCTTTCACGACTATCTCTCCAAGCTCTAGTTCTCTTCTTTGTCATGCTCTCCATTTCACTAACATCTGGGCTCTTTTCCTGGCCTACGCTTTGGTTCTGTTGCAGGGCTTGGGCTCTAGTGATTACTTGTACTGGTGCAGTGGAAGTCACACTCCCTGTGGAGTCTACTACTAACCCAATAACGTTAATAGGAGTGATTTTTGGCATATTATTAGGATTCTTAGGGCAGTCTCGTAAGAGATGCTCCTTTCCACACTCCTGGCAATAGCCCTGGATCGTCACTGACTGGGGTTGTGTAGGTGGAGGCAAGGGACAATCACGAATGAGATGATCTCCCTGACATCTGTAGCATGGTCCTCTAGGGAATGGAGGTCTTACTTGCCTAGGTTGGGGTCTTGAGTTAGGGTTTGTATACATTACATTTGTGTACTCTAGTTCCCAACTAGGTTCATTTGGCTCTTCACTGTAATAGGACTCCCCATGTTCCGGAGATTGCATGTAGTAGGCCTGGGGGCTATCAATATGCGTCGAATCAAAGCTATGGTCACTCGGGTCACTTTCAGAAAGCAATGGTGGTACAGGGACTATAGCTCTATTCAGGTTCTCTTCTGCAGCTGCATATTTTACCGGGATCACATTAGCTGGGGTAGGGGGTTGCTGTGCTAACACAGGCTGAGGCCTTTGCTGGGCTTGATATTGCGGTTGGTAATTTTGCTGAGGCCTAGTATACTGTTGTGGCGGGTATTGGTTCTGGTATCTGCCTTGTTGAGAGTATGGCTGAGGGTAGGTTTGCCTAACAACTTGCTTATTGTATGGGCAGTCTTGTGCTGTGTGATTTGTGTATCTTCGTTCTATGGTGTAGTACTGGCTACTAGGATTTACTTGGGGTTGAGCCGTAATGGGACATACATTCGCCAGATGGTCGCCACCACAAGTATAGCATCTTTTCACTGGGGCAAACCTTGGGATTTGTTTGCTAGTGACACCTAGTTTCTGTGCCACTTTCTCAGCGAGTTCCTCAATTGATGTGGATTGCGTGGAAGAGAGGCTAGAGGCACTATCTGAATCTTTGTATATTTTGGAAAGCTCTAAATCCTCCCCTAGGTTATCCTCGATGTCAATGCACATGCGTACACACTCTTCTATGGTCCTAGGGTCCTTCAAGTACACATAAGATCTCAATTTGGTACTTAGCAATCCATCCAAGAATAAAGCCACTTGCTTAGCTGGTGTGGGTAGCTCCGAAACAGGGCATCTTTCTAAGTATTGCCTAAATCTTCTTCCTGCAAGTCTCACGGTCTCTTGAGGGGTTTGCTTGAAGCTGTGAATCAGCGAGGAAGTGTTATGTCTTATGCCACTTTTAGAGAATTCGATAATGAATGCCTCTAGAAGTTGGTCTATGCTCCTGAACTGCCTCTCGTTTAGTGGCTGAAACCATGTCAGGGCAGTGTTCCTAAGGGTTAGACCAAAGGCATTGTACTGCGTGAATAAATCCTCCACTTGCTCAGCTCTCAAGACTTGCCTAAACTCAGCCACATGATCGTATCGATCTCCATTGCCATCGAAGTAGTTCTTCATGGACTTAACTAGCTGAGTCGGTCTCAAAGTCCTTGTGTGCTCTCTAGGTCGTGGTAGAGGGAACGCATCCGAATTTCTTTGATTCCTGTGAGCTCTATGTATCTCAGGTTCCACCCTATTTGTCTCCACTCTCGTTCTTTCTCTGCCCCCTGGGTTGGCAAAGCTTACTTCTGGCCTATCTCTACTTCTGTCTCTTTGAATTCCATGAGCTTGGGATGTTCCAGCTCCAGGGTGACCATAGGACACATTCGATCTTGGTTGGGGAAAAACGAATTCACCCTTCCAAGTGTAAGCATGTCTATCATGTTTTGTAACCACAAAGATCCTCTCTGAAATGTGATCTAAGTAGGTCACGCTGCCTGGGCTACCAGGATCCTTAAACTCATAGATCATGATTGTTCCTATATCAGTTGGCTGATCAGATTTATACCTCCAAAAGGCTTCGTCAGTCTCTCGGTTCAGAAGCAGATCTATGCTCTTGTTGTCTTGGGGAACCCACTCCGGTGTGAGGATTCTAGTAAGAACAAATTTCCCTCGAGGGGTCCTGGGCTCCCCTCCTACGTTCCCTTGTTCTAGGTCATCTATGTCCGATTCTGGGACTACATTCCCGACTTCATCTGTCCTATCTGGGTGACTGGTGACTTTATATATTGTCCCTTCCTTGTCTAAGTACGCTCCGTTTTCGAACTTGACAGCTGGGCGCTCTAGTCCAATAGATTGGTCAGGGTTTTTAATCTGGACCACGGATCTTCCTAGACCGTCCTCATAGATGCTAGCACCTAATCGGTTGGTCCTAAGGTATTCCAGCTGCGTCTTGTACGGGCCTTCTACCCTGTGCAAGTATGGCACTCTTGAACTTCCCGTAGGTCTGTCCATGCCTTGAGACATCTCTGATTCACTAGTCTTAGAGCTAGGGTAGTATGAGACGTGGCTCAACTGCTGGGCCCAAGACCTAGCAGTGTGGTTGACACTAGCCTCTGAAGACCTAAGACTTTGTCTATCTCTCCCTAGATGTCGCCCTGATCTAAGGTTCATAAGCCTAATTGAATAGCCCAATTTTGCCCAAGTACAACCTCATTGCTGAGTTCTTTTGTATCAGTCACTTGATTCTTTTTTTGGTCGATTACCGCGTTTATAATCTTGTCTGATATCACATCGTCAGGTATACTTGAGTGTATTTCTGCACTGTACGTTGATTGTTCCTCGTTAGATTCTTTCCTTTAAGGTTATCGCATCACGAAGAGATTATGTTTAATCTTGAACTTGAGTGCATAGGTAGTCTTCAACTTGATTGATGCCTATCGCCGTCCTGGCCTACTCCTATCACTAGTCGTTCTTAGCCTAAGCTAGGAATTGACAAAGGGAGTTGAGAATATTCCGACCTTTCTTGTTGATCCCTTGCTTTATGATGCTCAAGAACCCGAGTCTCAAGCTTGGAAAGAAACCCTTGCTTTGTATGCTCTCAATTGCTCTCAATGGACCTGTAAAAGTCCCAAAATTAGCTCAAGACTTAAATTCAAATGACAGACAGGTCACTTTCATGTATGTAATTCACAGGCCAAATCCCCTTTGCCTTTATGGAAAACAATCCCAAGGACCCTTCAGCTTTCCTACCCCGGGGGATGGTCAACTTCAAAATACCCTATCTAATTATCCTGATATTAATTTTCACATAACCAGTGGAAGTTTTGGTTGTACTCCCCACGAGCTTTCCAACAAAACAAGAATCACAGCAAACGGATTTCGTATGAGAAAGTTATGCCAGTTCAGGGTTTTGGTGCTAAAACAGGGTTCAACAGGCTAACAGGTCACAGGATTTTTCTCAAAAATACATGTGTAGGGACCTCACAAATCACTAATTGCTAGACCAATATGCCCAAAAACTATCCCCAAGGCTTAGAATAAAAACCCTAATTTTTTGGCCGAAAAGCCTGTCAATCGCGATTGACAGAGGTGTCCGTCGGGGCATGTCGGTCGCGATCGACACGTCAGTCGCGATCGACAGTGTCAATCGCGATCGACAGAGTCGATCGTGGGTCCTGTCAATCGCGATTGATGGTGTCAATCGCGATCGACACTTTTTTCGGGTTTTTCACCGTGAATTCAGTCGATCGGGGATGTGTCCGTCGCGATGGACACGTGGCTACGCGTAAAAGTCAATCAATCATGGAAATTCTGTCGGTCGCAATTGACACCGACAGGGTCTATCGGTCGCGATTGACAGGGTCTGTCGGTCGCGATTGACAGGGTCCTACGTGGCAGTCAGTCGGTCGTGGGGTCTGTCGGTCGCGATCGACAGGTCTGTCGGTCGTGGCTGTCAATCGCGATCGATGGTGTCGGTCGCGATTGACAGAGAAACACGGAATTTTTCAATTTTGTTTAGTGATTTGGAATGTGCTCTTTGTGCTTGTCCGAGTGGTGTACTTAGTTTTACCAATAGATGAAATTTTCTGTCAATCACGATCGACAGAGGCTGGCGACTGCGAGACAGTTTTTGAGTATTCCATACCTGCGCAACGTGCTGGAGGGGATGATGCTGCTGGAACCTGCAAGAAAGCTCAAAAAGCACGCAAAAACAACGCACACAATATCGCTCTCTCGCTCTCTCTCACAAGTGGAATGAGGGAAATGAGGTGGAGAAGGTGGTATAAGCAAAAAACTGAAATTTTTTCGCGATGATGGAGATGGAGATCGGATATGGTGATGATGATGATGGTGATGATGGTGGTGAGGTAAGAAAAAGAAAGATAAGAAAAGTAAAGAGATTACCTACAACGTCAACGTCTCAAATCTACGTCTTACCATCACACGCTCGTCCTCAAAGCTCGATCCCCGGCAACGGCGCCAAAATTTGGTGTAGCTCAGTGATGAGTAGCACCTCCTTTAATGTCAATCCGGGAAGACGTGAGGATGGTATGAAGACCTCGAGCAAGTAAAGGCTCTTCTTTGGATGATATATATGCATGACGAGAATAGATGGAATCCTTACACATAAATCAGTTTCGAAAGGAAGAATGGTCCAATATTGGAGCTTCTTATACACTTTCAGAAACTAATCAATATGTATGGGTAGGTATGGATTATATGCATGCAAGTGAATAATGAAGATAGAGTTTACTCACGAGCTCAATGAAACATCACTAGCTCAACGCAATACTGCGGAGCCTTCTCACACATAGAAGAAAATAGAAGACATGTAAAAATACTTAAGAGACTGAGAGACGAGACAAGAGACAAGTGACAAGTGACAAGTGACATGAATTAAAAGGATTTGAATTAAGATACATGTATAAGATCATCATGGTACGTCAAGCTAAGCAGTCTAATGATCAAAGGCGGTTCCGACCTTCAAACCATGACAGTTCAACCGAATGTCACACGTAAGAAGGCGAGTTCCACTTCATTGACCCTATGTATGTCTAGGCTCGTAACGTCTAAATAAAGAAGTCTAAGACTCATTAAAACCAGCTCTAACTCACTCACACGCTGCACCGAGGGTGAGTCAAGATAGAGATGCTGGTTTCAAGAGCCTATCCTAGATTGGAGTTCTAACTTAAATTTGAAACTAGGTACTATACTCATACTATCCCACCTTGGATCCTCACTCGCTCAACTGAGGGTGATCGTCTCAAGGAAACCGTAAGCTAGCATGAGCCCTATGGATGCCTAATAATGATGCTCTAAGAGTTTGGAGGGGGGTTTATATAGTTTTTTGAATGAATTTGGGCCCTTGGATCTAGAGAAATCAACTCTCAACTCTAGGATCACTACTTTCAATTACAACCATTTGATTAATCAAATCAATGGCTTGGAATTGTTCTTTCTATCAAATCTAGTGTAAAGGAGTGAAATTTAGGCGCCTTCATTCTCCACCATTGGATTTGGGGATGATTTGGACCGTCGAATCAGTGCTGACATCAGTTTGGATAAGATAAGCCACTATTTTTGGAGAAAAGCTGCATTGTTGATCTTTGATTGTCAAAAAAGTCTTCTTTTATGGAAAAACTCGTGGATCCTCCTTGCTTTAAGCATAAGTGCATCTCCACCCTTGAATATGAGCTCATCTTGATCGTACAACATGGCTCAATCAGCTTTCACCATGTGGTAGCCCTTCAACCCTTCAATCTGCTTAAACTAGAAAACTGCGGTGATCCTGAAAACTGGACTTTGTGCTCTTTGACCCTCTAAATAGGCTTTGATGAAGATGAAACTTTGTAGGACTATGTTTCCAAAGAACTCCTTCAGGAATATGCAAAAAAAACTTCCATTTGAATCTTCCTTGTACAAGTTTGTCTACATTTGGAAGCTTGCAAGGTGGCATTAAGGTCTCTAGGAAGCTCTGATAGCCTTGAAACTTTGTACAAATATGTAGCCACATATGGTATTTATACATGCCAAACCATATGGCCAACATAAATTTCTATACAAGAATTTGTAGGGTCAAACTAGAAAAATTACATTTTTACAAAATGAACATAGCATATCAATGTGCTACAAAATCCATTTTCTACTGAAATTTGGGCTATAGACTGCCTTTGAAAATCTTTACAAGTATATGAATTTTCATCTAATTTTGTGACAATGAAAGTTTTGCCCTAATTTCCTAACTTTGACTAGCTTTGACAGCTACCATGGACTTTCTTGATTTCTTTGAAACTTTGTATGTGAGCTTCCTTTGACATCCTTGATGCATCCTGGACGTCTCGGGGAATTCCGGCTAGCTTCACCAAATATGTTTTTTGTAGGCCTTCACAATGAGAGAGGAGAGAAAATCTTGACGACAACGCTCTACTGGGAGAAGCGATTGGATGCTCAACGACCCTCTAGAATGCCATTAGGGGGAGGTCCTCTAGAAGATCTGGCAGGAAAGATGTGCTTATAACTTTGGTGACTCCCCCAAAGAGTGGTCGATTGAGAAATTGTTGTTCCTCCTCAGTAAAATAATCCCTAGCTCTAAGAAATCCCCCCCTTTCAGGCATCATAAAGTGCTTCTCCTAATCAACAACAAGCTTAAACCCAAGTGGGCCACTTATGAGGGGGATGATAGGGTGATTAAACTTCTTTGTAATGCCATCTAATCTTTGTAAGTTCTACCCCCACTCTTGGGGACTTGGGGGGTCCGGTGGGCACTAGTCCCCTTCATTTTTACTTTTCTTCTCCTTTATTTAATACAAGTCTGGGAGAGTAGGCTAAGGCCGAACTTGCTTTTATTAAAAAAATATACACACATGTTTTCATACATACATATATACATACACACACATTAACACACAGACATACACATATACACACAAATACACATATACACACACATACACTCACATGTATACATACACACATAAGAGACACACACATACACATATATGTACACACATACACTCACATACACTCACATACACACATATGTACACATGCATATGCACACATAT